>CM061151.1:31897366-32434866 GCA_030710495.1 Labroides dimidiatus
AACATCCCCAAACGTGCATGGATGGAGCAAACATCATGTGTAGTTCGGCCAGGGGCTGCACATACAACTTCTTCTTGGGAAGTTGAACACAACAGACATCACCAAGGACACGGAGACAAAGGCTGAATACTTCACAGAACTTTTCCACATCCCTGAATAAAACACTGACAAACGATCTGATCTCCAAATATGAAGCCTGGAAGTCCTAAAAGTTGTAGTTCTTTGAGTGTCTGCTTGAGGCTGACTGACACACCAAGCTTAAAAAAACAGACATTTACAGCACTAAAAACATATTTACAGCCTGGTTTTAAAAAAAAAAAAAAGCGGCTATGGTCTGAATCTCTAATCTGGGCACACACTCTATTGGGAGTAAAAAAAAAATTAACTCAGTGGTTTAGAAGACGTTGAGATCACTAGTTCGTCCAATCGGAGGCTCAGCTCACTGACTAACAGGTCTGGCACCCTGTAGCTGAGTCAGCATTTCCAATACTGCCCCCGCTAGCGAAAGGCCTTATAACTCTGATAAGGACCAGACAGGTAGCGTCACAGAAACTGCGCCCATATTTTTACAGCCTAAGGTGCAGACCAGCAACATCAGAGCCAGTTGTTATCCTGACAAAACCAAGTAGGTAGAAAACTGTGTCTACAAAACTGTGACGTACAAAAATACTGGCATTTGTATGATTCATCACAGAGATCACCATGATAACCTTGTGGAAAACAATCCCTGGTGTTTTTATTTATTTATTTAACCTTCATTTAACCAGGAAGATCCCACTGAGTTTAAGAACCTCTTTTTCAAGGGAGACCTGGCCAAGATAGGCAGCAGTAAATACAACACGATAAAACCTCAACAGATAAAACCCGTTCATTCATTTTCTATACCTCTTATCCTATTCAGGGTCGGGCGTGTCTGGAGCCTATCCCAGCTGACTTGGGGCTCACCCTAGTCTGGTCACCAGTCAATCATAGGGCTGACACACAGAGACACACAACCATTCACGCTTACACTCACTCACAATTTAGAATTAACCCACGTATGCCCGGGAAGAACATGCAAACTCCATACAGAAAGGCACACCGTGCCTGAACCGGGATTCGAACCGGCGACCTAATTGCTGTGAAGCAACAGCGCTAACAGCTCCGTCTTTTCACTCTTATTAAACTCCTGTAATCAGAAGTTTCAGAGTTTCAAGGCTGAGCCGCTGCAGCGTCCAATCATTGAGTGATATCCCATATGGGGGCGTGTCTGTCAGTGAAAAGACTTCCGCAAAGGCAGCTCTCGTGTCTCCTCGATTATCTTCCTCTCTCCTCTCTCCTCTCTCCTCTCTCCTCCAACCACAATTAACACTTTGGGACACCCTTCAATATGGTGCCTCAGAAAGTACTTCCAGTGCCACGGAGGAGAGAGGAGAGAGGAGAGAGGAGAGAGGAGAGAGGAGACTGCATTTTGGCGCTTTGAGACACACCCACAGACAAAGGAACAGCCGTCACATCCTGGACCGTGTCCCTGTTGAGCGGAAACACTACATGGAGCTATCAGCCCTGCAGACTAAATGTTTCCCTCTCTGACTCACAGAAACATCTCTGTTTCCTTCAGCGTGAAGTCTTCAGGGCTATAATCTCATAAGCTCTATCATAGAGGCCTCGGCTGCTCGGAGCAACCCCGTCAGACAAGCTGCAGCCAAATAAAGCTCATGATATAAATGAGGTGAAATCCATAAAGTCAAGCACAACAAAGAGTTTCAGCTGAGGGGGGGGGCTTTCTTTTTATACCACAGCCCCCATTCTCTCAGCTTTAATGGGTTTTTTTCTGCAGAATCGGTCAGAGAGGTTAAAGATTGTTTCAGTCATCACTTCTTCTGTGGATTACTGCTTCATCTGAAGGGTGGTGTGACCCACATTCACAGCAGATAAGAGCACCCACCTCTTTCTGAAAGGTTTAGTTCCAGCCCAGTTAGTAGAAGAGGGCGGAGGGGAGGAAGAGTTGTTCCTGGAAGAGCATTGGGTCTGCTCAGGCTTTTACAGACACCACGTCATGAGAAAGGAGAGGAAGTAGAGAGAAGAGAGGTGGTCAGATTCAGGACAGACTTATTCAGCTCACCCTGATCCTGTCTAATCATATATGACAACAGATAAACCAGAGAAGTGTTGAGCACTAAATACCAGGACGCAGTGAAGGGAGCCTTTGTCTGCCTTTGCAGACAAACATCAAACAGACAGGAAAGGACCAGGAGTGTTATTTGTGTTGGCAGAAAACAGTCTGGCATCCCTGAGTTCATCGACTGTCTAACACGTCCTCTGGGCTCTGAATAACATTTCTTCTGCCTGCAGAAGACGAGCCAGAATATTTAGTGCTGGAGCCGACCGTGTTCCCAAAAACTAAACACCTTGAATGAGTAATTATTCAGCGAGGTGCAGCTGACATTTAGGCTGATAATAATCACAGAATAATCACAGCGGCCTTCAGCTTCAGAGGAAAACAGCTGTAGTCTTACTGTCTTAAAGACAGATTACAAACTTCATCTTCTGACAAAGACTGGCTCAGAGCAGAAACCATTCCTCAGATAACTGAGTGTGTGGATTATAAAACAGCTTGGTTAGCTGATTTTATTCTGCAGAGCTTATTTTACTTTGAAAGGATCAAACCCTGATCAACCATTTCCTGTTGGTTTGAAACTCCATCACATTGAAGAGAGACACAAAAACCTGGATAATCCAGCAGCAAACCTGCACTCACGTCTGATTTTCTGCACTTTTCAACACATTTCATTTCTTTTATTTCCTGTTTTTATGTTTTACGGCTAAATGTCCGGTCAATCTCTGCTCCGTCGCAGCACAGGAGCTGATAGGTTTCAGTGCTAGTTAATGTGTCTACTTCATTTCAGATTCAGCAGCTACAGACTTCTAGATTTGCCTGATGCCAGAGAAACAATGCATCAATCAGCACAAGAAACAAAATACAACATCTTGATTTTCAGAATAAAACACTGAGATCATAACTACAATGGAGTCAGGATCATTACCAGGCCAGGAGGAGCAGGAAGTCAGTAAGCTCTGTGCTTTGTCCTGTCAACAGAGCCAAACCACAAGCAGAGACGGCTCCGGTGAAAGTCCAGCATAAAGGAAAGGTGTTCCACATTAATGTCCCCCACAAACACCATGAAACTTGCATTAGATGGTTGGTTTCAGTTTGTTTATGTTTACTGCCTCTAATATAAAAAAAAGCATAAATAATAACCTGAGTGATGCAGACTGACTGCATCACTCATTGCACCCTGTGTAGTCAAATAACCGTCCTCTACCTTTCAGTTTTACTCTTCTAATTGTGTTTTGGACGACTTGAGTATTTAACATGCTGCTAGCTTTTTAACACACAGATGACAGACGGCACATGTTGTGTTTCCAAGCAACAGTGAGCTGCCTCAGACTGCATCAGAGGAAGAAACAAGAGCTGCAGGAGGAAACGCAACCCAGAGCTCCCTCATTCCTGCTCCTCCATCCACTCCATTTACTGGACATCAAAATGCATAGGTGTCCAGAGAAGAGAACATACACCTTTTAATCCTGTGCAAACACAGCCCAATCATCATCCTGCAGACAGACACTCAGTCAGGATGCTGCAGTGAGGACTCTGTGACCCTGTTTTCAGCTCATTGGACTTCACGTCAGAGCAGAGAGCTCACAGGAGGAGACAGGGGAACGAAATGAGACCTGATGAAGTAGACTCAGAGTTCAGTCAGAGGAGGGAATCCTGCAGATGAAAAGACAAAGAGGGCCATGAAGAGACACTACAAGCTGTCACTGTGTGGTGTATAACAGGGATGGAGCAGAGTCTGCTCTAATTGGACAGGAAACCATCCGCTCCGAGGATGATGAGGATGATTTAACATGCTGTCTGCAGGGTTTGCTTCAGTTACAGTAAAACTCACAACCATTCAGCAAACTGCAGGAGAGCGCCCTGTAGCTGTCTGTGAAGAGACATCATCCCCGTCTCTCAAAACTCTTTGTGACTGATCAAATATTACCCAGTTTTAGAATATTCAGACTGGACCGTTTATAGGCCAGCAGTTTAAATTTATAATGCGGTCTTTTGTTTACAATCTCAGTCATCTTTTTGTTCAAATGCATCATGGGAGAATCCTTCGCAGGACATAAGGTTTCCTTCAAAGGCAGCTGATTTGTTGTCTGATGCCACAACAGATAAAAAACTAAGTTTGAATGTTTTTTGTCCAAATTTCACGGTCACACAAACATCAACTGTTGACTCAGATTATTATGGAGTACCAATTAGCTGAAAGGTTTTTAGGGACAAAGTGATAAAGGTCAAAGGTCAAAGGTCGACAAAATCAATCAGACTCATCCTTTCAAAGAAATAAAACACAAAGAGAATCCCAAAGCAATCGGACTGAGAGTCAAACAGAAATCTTAACTTGGGCTAAAAAAGGGGGGGGAAATTTCCTGTTAATTTCAGGAAAATTTCCATGAGAATTTTAGTTCAGAAATATTGGAAAATTTTCAGGGTTTTGTTTATGTCAACTTAAATGACATGAAATGTTGTTTTGGAAATAATGGATTTTTTTTTTTTCTTATCAACTTAAAAATATCGCATTAGACACGTCTGCATGCATGTCTGCTTACAACAAAACAAAATGTTTAATATTTATTCATGTGTATGACCAGGCAAATACACTTAATATACATTTCCAGTAAATTCCCATGGAAAGTTTTCAACTTAGAAAATTCCAGAATTTTAACCCTATCATGCACCAAATTAACTAACAACTCTTGTGGAGGAAAGTGACAATGCAAAATGTGTAATGAAAGGATGACTAAATCTGACCCATGATGGGTTTCTTTTTTACATGATAAATAGTGCATTTAAACAATAGATGATGGTTTTATTTTTCCTTCTGAACTGCCAACACAGAGGTTAATCTACTCTCAGTTTGATAACCAGCATGCTTTTATTTCTAAAGGATGCATAGGTTACTTCCTTTAGACGGGTTGAAGAGATTTAAAGTAATCATACAGGATGAAAATATCATTAAATGACTTAAGTCAGAGCCAGATATCATCCTCTGCCGTTTAACAGAGAGTATGAAGATCTATTTCACCCTCAGTGAAGGGTGAACTGTCTCACGGTGCAGTTACAGCTCTTATTTTGACCTCTTGCAGCAGATTTTTCTTCCACACTTCTATTATTGAATATTCTGGTTTAAATCTTTGACCCTACAAAAGTCTCTGCAAATGCACGACCGTCCCTAAATTCTAAACCCATAGGAGTTTTTTTTTCAGTATCCATACAGCTCTAGCAGGATGTAAGACTCAATAATGAATCTCATGCATCTATAAGCCTGCACCTTCAACCTTCAGTTTGATGGTTTTTGAGTGTGATGGAGGATCATGTGGGTGAGGTTACAGGGCTGCTGCTCTCTCTGTAATGTAAAAAGTGATTCCCAAAGGTGGCCTGTTTAAAGACTTTAATTAAGATCCACAAACGCTGAACTTCCTCGTTGAATAAGACCCTGAAATGTTGATTCTCTGCCTGTTTTTCATCTGGTGCAGGCTGAAATCAATCAGATGCCTTTCAATGTAGCGCTCCCTGGAGGCAGGTTTCCCCTCCTGGAAGATGAGAGCAGGTGAGGGTATGAAAAGGTAAATCTAAAGCTGTGTTACAAACTGTCAGAAATGAAACAGCGATTCCTATCAGAGGGATTTTTTTTTCCCATCAGCTGGAGCAGGAGCCTGTCTGGCATCGACTCTGATGCCCACACAGCTCACACCGCTCGCTCGACCCGCTCGCTACGACGTGTAATGAGAAATCAATCCAACAGCTCTCCAGGCTGACAGCTCAGAGCAATGACTCCTGGGAAATCAGGGATTCCTCAGTAAGCAAGGAGGCCGAGCGTGATGTCCTGCAGCCTGGTGGTGGTGGTGGTGGGGGGGGGGGGGGGGGGGGGGCTGAATCTGATGGCTCATTCAGTTTTTAATGTTATATAACCAGAGTACAAACGAGAGGACGAGACTGTGATGTGGAAAGAGACGATCAGCACAGCAATGCTGTATGATCCATGGTAGGATGTGTGCGCTAATGACGATGGTTCCTTCTCTGTAGATACAACCAAAACCCGTCAGGTGAGCAGAAATCCACCTAATGAATCAGAAACAAAGATAACAGCACAGAAACAGCAGAGAAAACTACTTTGAAAACAGTTTGACTAAATGTCCAAACTATGAAATTCAACACAGTTTGGACTGCATGCCCTCACAGAAAACCAGCACAACACAATCCAGTTAAATACCACATTAAGTCACAGAGAAATCAGGATTTGAGGGAAATCTCCCACATAAAGAGAGAACAGGTGTTAGAGCTGAGCATCATAATCAAATTTAGATCATTTCATGCTTCATCTGTCGCCTCACGCTCTGCTTGTTCACAGAGGAAACTCAGCATCCTCTCAGCACAGACTCATCTGCATGGCAACAGCATCATGGGCCTCTACAATCTGAGTGAACAGAGCTGAATGGCAGACAGAGAAGTGATAAACACGGTGTGATAATCTGCCAGGCAGCGTTGGATAGTTTCAGAGGAACAGGTTTCATTCTGACCCTCGGCATCGGCTGAGCTGAGTAAAAAGGTGTGAAGCTTCCTTCTTGCAGAGCGCTCCTTCCCTCCTTCCCTCCCCCAATGAAGACCTCCAACCTTCACGTGGGAGTGGGCAGGGTTTTTTATTTACATGTGCAAACAAGAAGCTTGTGCAATGAAAACACAGCAGCTGAAGCCAGTTTCATAGCTGAACTCCTGACTCAGAAACAAGCAGAGGAACATTGCATCTATGAAACAGCCAATCACAGAGGCTTCCTGGGTGCCACCAACATGGCTGCAGCACAGAAAGGGAGCTCCCTGACATGAAAAAAGCCCAATAAAGTCAAGGTTAACACTTTATGATAATCAGTGAAGTTTATCAAAGATAGGGCGTTGATAATGCATACAGGAAGACAAAGGAACTCCACTCGAGTGGTAAAATTTCATACTGGAGAAACCGGCGAGCAAATAAAGCTAACAGCAGAGCTAACCGAACCAGTGAGAACACATCCAACATTAGCTGGAAACAACTAACAGACAAGAGACAAGCCCGAACCAGAGGAGCAAAAGAAGAATCTACAATGGATAGAAAACATGGCTGACCTGAATATCATCCTGCATGAGATAAGAGATTTCCGCCGCAAAAATTCCAAACAGCTTAAAGAAAGTCGAGAAGATATTAACAAAGAAAAACAGCAGAGTAGATGACACAGAAAAAGCTTGCATTCACTAATTCCTGTGATTGGAACGTCATTGCACAAATACTTCAGATATCACTGTGAAGGAGGAGCTGTTTGAATTTTTCCACTAACCCAAATTGTTGAGAAGTTTTGTTAATGTAAAGAGTGCTTGGGTAAAAACATTTGGTAAAACAGAACAATGTTAACTGGTCTAACCAAGGTTTCTAATATTGCATAACAAAGTTTCTCTGAATCTGACTTTATCAGCCTACTACACTGTAAAAAATGATTTTAAAGCAACTGAGCCAAACACAGAGAGAAAATATTGACATCTATGACATACTGACTCTCTCAGTAAACTAAACCATATCATCACATTTATACATGAAATATTTTAAATATATACTTTGATGTGATATTTCATAACTAAGAACTTCATAGAAGTCATAACTTCTAGAAAGGTGAATGTCACTGTCCCACTAGAGAACAGTGGGAGTGCTGGGTAACCCAGAAGTGTAACTGGACTATCGACTTCTGCAGACAAGATCAGCTCTACCACGATGTTTAGATTATTTTAACACTGATGAACACTGAACCGAGCTGACCCAGATCCTCTGAGGGTAACACACACACCCACACACTATGGACAGGGGCCTCATACGACCACATTTAAAAATCAAAAACAGCATCTCTTAAAAGTTTGAATTCAATGACTTCCCTCAGTCTGTTTGTGCCTCTAAGGTGAGATTAAAAACAGCTGCAGAAACAGTTTAGTTCATGCATCTGTAGGGTTACTTCACAGAGGATAATGCACTTGAACCATGTCAGAACACGTCTTACATTAAAGCTTTTGTGTCTGTACACCTTATAAATTGCCTTTGTGGCTAATCAAATCATCTAATAAAAATGTTGCACACTCACATTTTTTATTAATGTTTTTCACAGTGCAAATCTCTCTTTTGTATAACTAAAACAGGTTATCTTAAAGCTTGATCATTTGACTTTCACTTTATTGAAATTCTAAAGAGCACAAACAGAGACCTGCAGTGAGGTGAGGCATCATAACTCTGCTAAAGTTTGTTTTGTTAGTAAAGCTGCAGCATAAACGGGACATATCATTATTGACTTGTGAGTGTTTTAAAGCAGAATCCTCTCAGGGATTAAGAAATAAACACAGACAAGAATCCTCATCATCATCATCCTCATCATCATCATCATCTTTCTGCCCGTGGCCCAAACAAAGATGAGCAACATTTTTTTTTCCCTCAGGGGGCCTGTCTCTGAGCCACAGTGAGGATCTTTCTGTTCATTGTTTGCTTCATGTTTTAGTCCAGAGACAAACACTGAGCTGTGCCAGGAGAGCGCCTCAGCCATCCATGATACATCACCCTGCTGCGTACAGAAACCTCAGTGTGTTAGAGCTGAACAATGGAGCCACAGACGACGCTGTATCCACAAGGAGGGCATTTTCACAAACATGTTAGCTTCATTCTACAGCTAGCAGCTTCCAAATGCATCCACACCAGACCAGACCCCTTCCCAAGACAACAAAGCAGAGGGCGGGCAGTCTGGGGTTTAAAGTGGATAAAGTGGTACTCAAAGGGGGAGAAAAACCAGGACCGGGTTTTTAAATCAAACTTCACAAAACTTTATTCCTGCAGTCTAATTTAAAGCTTATTATTGATAAAAAAAAAAAAGAAACTATGAAAGCACAAACATGAATGTTCTTCAGTGTCAGAAGTTGCAGAAAGCTGAGATCCCAGCTGACACAGACACATTAAGAGACACAAATCTGAGGAGCTGCAGTGATGAAAACAAGTTTTCCAATGCTCCACCTCTCTGAATATCCTCCACTAAGAGCACGATTCAGATCTTTTCAACATGTTTCTGCAGAAAGCTGATGCAGAGAGGACTACTGAAATGACATCAGTTTTCTGCAAATCAAACACATCCTTTCAGAGCCAGCTAGTTCCCGCATTCAGATCAATGCTAACGTCTTCAGCTGCTGTGTTATCAGCAGAGAGAGAGAGAGAGAGAGAGAGAGAGAGAGAGAGAGAACATGTGGGTGTGCTGCAGTGCAGCAGGGACGCCTCACACTGACAAAAAAACACCCCAGAAGACTGGAGCTATTTCTGGAGCTGGAGCCGAGTCAGAGGTGTGTGTGTGTGTTTGGGTTTGGGTGTGCTCCCTGCATCCAGCTCCTGTCATTAGCATTAACAGACGACAACACCTGACGTGAGCATCCTGCTCTGGTCTGAATGAACGGCTGAAGAGAGATCTGCTGCTGACTCAGTCTGTCTCTGAGAGCTGGACACCAGACCTGGAACCACTGTTGGAGTTTTACAGTTTTCATTAAATGATTCGGTTCAAAAACTCCTGAAGGTCTAGAAACGACCACAGAAGAAAACAACAACGAGCTCTAGTCATTTTCTGTGTGTGTGTGTGTGTGTGTGTGTGTGTGTGTGTGTGTGTGTGTGTGTGTGTGTGTGTGTGTGTGTGTGTGTGTGTGTGTGTGTGTGTGTGTGTGTGTGTTTCTGCATGTGTGTGACCTTTTATTGTCAACCGTAGCTCATTTCTTTTTGGATTTAACCTCCTCTCAAACGTTAGAGCTGCTTTTGTTTTAGGTGAAGTGCTTTTTGTGGGTGCAGTTTGTGGCCTGATCCCAGATAGCAGACGCTGAATCCATTCATCACTCCGCACGCTTAAAGTCTTTTTTTCTTTGTGTTGGGAAGATTTACAAATTTGGAGCACAGTCAAAGCCCTCATTCTTCTTGACCAATCTGTACTTTGTCTGCTCATTTTCAAAGATTCAAACAGACAGAAGTTTGTGGCTGCCAGTGTTTAAGAAAGCAATTTTTTCCCTGCAGAGTCAGTTCAATAAAATAAAATATCTGCAATAAGCATGTTATCATGTTATAAGTAAAAAGGCCAACTGACAGCAGCCATCTTTGATGGTAATGGAAAAATGTTAAAGTCCTGACCACCAGATGATGGAATTAGACCACAACAGTTCGATAACTGAAAAAGACTTTTTTTTTTTCAAATGAGCGTGAAAAGGCAATTTGTGCAGGAATTTCTGCTGCATGCTAAAAAAAAATGAGTCTTTTAAATAATAAGATAATAAAACAATACTTTGACATAAAAGATGTGCATGCTCTGCAGAAACTTCTTTGAATGCTGCATGCTAAAAAGTAAAATAAGAAAACACTTAGAAAAAGGACAAGCAGTTCTCAAAAGATATTAAACTTTTTGACATATTTCTGCCATTAACTGAGGATAAAAAAACTCTGCTCCCACAGATGAACCCATGTTAACACAGAGTGTTCTGTGGCTTTAATAGGATCCAAACTGGGTGAAAGTTGTGAATTTGTGAAGAGAATTCATTTATTCTGACTGAATCCTCGCAAAAAACCAACACCATGCTCAGTCAAAGTGTCAAAAAGCAAAGAGAGAATAGTCCTCTGAGCTTCAGTCAAACTTTAGACTGATTGATTTGTCCTCTGTGCTAAAGGAGGAAAGTTCTTTTTCCAAAGAACTGACCTGATACCAACTATCAACACCCTGGATGACACACTCACTCACTAACACACACACACACACACACACACACACACACACACACAGAGACATAAATTCATCCTGTGTGAGTCATGAGAGCGACCATGATTCTCTCTTTTTGTATTTCAGCCGTTTGAGGTCAGTTTAAGGGAAAGTGATGACTGACAGTTACTGAAAGAGAAGATGTGGAAAAATAAACCAGATAAACATTCAAAACAAACAGAAATCAAAAAAGAAGTTATCCTGATAAACTCTGAGATCTGAATTGATCTTCTAAAAACATGAAATGACTCATTTTTAAATTGGCACACTAATAAAACTGTCAAACCTCTAATGACAAAAAATATGAGATATTAAATATGAATATTTAAAGAAAATATAAACAATCTGAGGAACTAAATGTAACAGCAGGATTATTCACAAATGTTGGATTTAACTAAAAACATTTGATCATGTTGAGCATCTTTCTTTAGGAAACTGTTAAAAAACAATTGAGAAGAATTTATTTCACATTTCAGTTATTAAGGGCTCATGATTAAGAAAGTAATTTATCTTTGGAGCTGTGAAAGACACGTTTAAATTGGTTAATTCAAAGGTTAATGTTTTCTTAACTTTTGAGTTTAAAACCCCTGCATGCACTCAGGTGGTCACCTGCAGACAAACTCTGCAGGTGTGTTTAATCTGTTGTTGGGATTAGAGATAATCTGAAACTTACTCCATAGTTTTGTGCCTGAACTAAAACTGATCCCTGAACCTGTAATGGCTTTAAAGTCCAACAGACATCACTCGGATGTTTCTCAGCGCTGTAACTGTAAATGATGCTGTTCATCACCTCAGAGAGATAATGAAGCAGCTCGATCCTCTAACAGCTCTTTAAGGGCAGCATTCATTCAGAAATACGCCCAGAAAACAGATCATCTCTGCTTTTAATGTTGCTTCTGATCTCTTAACCCTTAAATAAAGTAATCCCACTGCCTTGTACTCTCTAAGTCTCTCCCAGTTTGTCTCAATCTGACAGCACGGTGCTGCTTTGCATGAAGGACTAACACGCTCACTTCTATCTCTCTCTTCCTTTTTCTGTCTTTTGTCTCTCCACAGAGCTGAATTGTGCACCGTGCACACTGCAAGGCTAAAACAACTGTGTGTGCACAGTGTAGGAGATTGTATGATTTATAGTACACCTGAGACACCTGAGACTGCACTCAAACCTTGACTCACTTTGAAAGCATCAAATCAGGCCAAACAGAAGCTGGTTTTCTTGAACAAAGTTCTCAACCACATTTGGCCGATCAAACATTTGATGGAGACGTTCAGAGTTTACCTGCAGCTTCCATTCTGCTCGTGCATCCATCACTGAACAACTCTACTTTTAGTTCAGTCAGTCAACTCATGTTTTAAATGGTTTATTGCAACAGAAAATATATTTTCATGTTTGGCGCCAGGCTCCGATCTCATCACTCCTTGCAGAAAGGTTTACAAGGACACATTAAGGAGTGATGAGTGAAACATACAGAACATAACCCCCTCAGAGCCTGCAGGTGGATGCTGGGGTGGCGGTGGGGGTGAAAGAACATGCAGCAACACAAATGCAGGGCAGCAGCAGCATTGACAGGCAGAGGGAGAGATGGGAGATTTTCCCCAGTTTAAATAGACCGCAGAATTGAGAGGCAGAGAACATGATTGGAAGAAGGTTATGATGAGTGGGACATGTGACGTGAGTAGCAGCTCAGCTCGAGTTGTCTGCCTGAACTAGCTCACAGGCTTCGCTCCATTTGTTACCACAAGCATCAACTGACACCACCCTTTTCATCTAGCTCATGTAAGGCAGTTGCGTAAGTTAATGGTATATACACCATTATCTGTATCTGTATCTGTATCTGTTTACCCATCCATATTTTCTGTATCCATATCTGTACTCGTAGGGGGCGGGGCCTAAACCTGAAGTGATTGTGTTTTGTCCGAAAATGGGCGGGACTTAAACATTATTTTAAGTCTGAAACTGGCAAGAATTGATTTGAAATGGCTATATTTATTTTCAGCTATGTATTATGTACAACTGGTAAAATGTGTATGTAGTGGTGTGAAAGACTGTCTCTTTATTTATGATCTGTGTAAATTTAATAGGTGATTTGTGCAAACATTCAGTGGCAAAAAAAATAAAAAAAAAATGCCTTGTTGTTCACTTTATTTTCAAAAACACTGTGCTCAGAATGGGCAAAGCTTTACAACCAACTTTCTCACCAGCCAAACTAAAATCACGCAGCCAGTTAAAAAAAAAAAAAAAAAGAAGAAAAAAAGACGCGACACCAGGAGTTTACAGCTTTAAGCCTTCAAATGCGTTGCGTGTACGTTGCAAAACAGTTAATCAAGTAACTTTAAATATAAAAAAAGAACTAAAGAGATGCGAGACAACGAAAACCTTAAAAAAACGGTCCTGAATTGAAGCAAGAGGCACTGACCAGCGCGACACGAGCCGTTTTCAGCCCCGTCTTGTCACATGCATCGTGTATGACAGGAAATAAGTTGAAGAAGTAACTTTAAATACCAAACAAACCTCAACAGAGACGAGCAGAAGAAAACTGAGTGAGTAGTACAGAGATTAGAGCAACGTAAACTACAGTCTACTCAAGCAAGCAAGAGAAGAAGTCGCTGTCACTCGCTGCCTGTCTGTGTGTGTGTGTGTGTGTGTGTGTGTGTGTGTGTGTGTGTGTGTGTGTGTGTGTGTGTGAAAGAGGAGAGCAGGCACCTCCTCACTGCAGCATGTGGGTGCAGGGAGGGGGGTGTGCTGTGTGCGACCAATGAGGATTCTTTTAGCACGGATACGAATAATCCTAAAAAAAACTCGTGTTGTACTCGGACTCGGCAAAAATGCATTATCCGTAACGAGTACTCGTTTGAAACAAATATCCGGCTCATGTTTAACTCTTAACCTCTCCAGGTAAAACTACGAGCATGCTACTGCCGAGCATTGGAGGGAAATGCACTAGCATTTCAGGAAGTCTCCACCCTGGACAGACTCTCTGAAAATCTACAGAAAACCAGCTTGAGGTTCCAGGTGGACTGGATGAACTGTTGGTTTAGACAGCTCTCAGCACCTGCAGACTTCCAGGAACTGGCCAACAGAGTCTGCAAGACCATCCAAGTCCACAGACGGAGCAGCTGCACGAGTACACTCTGCAACTGCTGCCTGTTTACTCCCACAGAGAGCGTGTGTATCTGAGGTGATGTCAGGACTCAGTCTGATCTCAGGTTTGACTCAGAAAGGAGGAGGTTTTAGTTAATCGGTTATTTTAAGGATTGTTTTCTATCTTTGGGTGATGCTTCAGGAGTGACTGACTGAGTAAAGCAGCTCAAATCTCCAGATTCCCAGAAACTAAGATCCTAAATATAAACTCTGTGGAGGTCACATGTCCATGTGTATGATGCATGTCTCTGAAGTCACATTTTGATGTAAAACTGCAGCTCTGCAGACAAACAAACTTACATACTCCCCTCTCTCTCTCTCTCTCTCTCTCTCTCACTCTCTCTCTCTCTCTCTCTGACAGCTGGAGGCCAACCAGCAGCCAATCAGACAGTGCACATTGAAATGCTAACAGCTAACAGACTGACCCATAACCCATTCCTCTCTCTCTGTCAGTTTCTGACTCTTAATAAAGTCATCAAACACGCCACATTATTTTGCCGCATTAAGCTCAATATTTGGTGTACTTTGCGATGCCTCCACATTGTTCCAAGGACAGCTCGGCGACCCATAAAGAAGCGTTTTGCTTAAGTAATGTGCACAGAGCGCCCCCTCACTCAGGTGTTTCTGACAAATCTCCAAGCCATCCTCCCATCCAGAGAGGCCTTTTGCATGTCAACGAAGGTTCGAACACAGGCAGATGGAGACGAAATGCAAATAATGTTCAGAGAGGTCAGATGTTTCGAGAAACGACTTTCCCATCCATCAAGGCTCTTTAAACAGGTTCTTATTCGTAATGCAGCAGCTTCAGAGCTCATGAGCATGCTGAGAAGAGAAAGCAAAGAGGCTGAAAAACATCCAGCACATAAATTAAATTCACCTCCTGTCGTTCACAAACAGGATGAGGAAGCAAAACTGCTGCCTCCTGATGCTTCCAAAGATTAAAGTTTGAACAAAGGAGAGCGCGGGGAAACAATGAATCTGATCATATCTTGAATTATTTTCCTTCACTGACATATGAATCCTTTCCGAAGAGACATCTTTAAGGACTTTTGTTGTTTGATAAAAACTGTGGCTGAGGGTTTTCTCACTGGAAACAGATCAGTCTGATTTGAAGCTTTAACCACTGCTCCTTTTCCTCTGCTCATCTCCACACTTACCTCCAACTCTACCAACCTCAAGTCTGATGGTTTATCTCTGACTCTGATTTCTCCTTTTGTTTGCTGGATATGAAATGTTTTAATACAGCTTCCTTATCCAGTTTTATTTTAACTCATAAAAATCAATCAAAGATTTGAGAGTTATCTTTAGAAACTGATGCAGTCAGCAGCTCATCCCTCATGGAGCCCAAAGAGGAGGTGAGGACCATCAGAGGAACATCAAACAGCTTCTCTCAGTGTTTAATCACGTCTGTTTGTTTGGAGACCTCTGGGGATAATTATTGAGCCACCAACACTAAAGAGTCATTCTGAAACTGTCTGAGTCAACAGCCAATCAGGGTGCTCGAGAATAGCTGTGCAGTTAAAAAAGCAAAAAAAAAACAAAAATACTGATGATAACACAGTCAGCTTGAATCCATCCTTCACATCTATATGAACCCAACATGTTCACTTTGGTGTAGACACACAAAAATTCAAATTCTTTAGTTCCTCAAAACTGGTTTGTGGGGCAAGTCATTCACAAAACAAAAAGAGCTCATAGGAGACGTATTTTGGCAACATTCTGATTAATGTTAGAGCAACATTTCATCATTTCTAACAACCCCCAATTCTAATGAAGTTGGGACGTTGTGTGAAATTTAAATAAAAACAGAATACAATGATTTGTAAATCCTGTTTAACCTTTATTCAACTGAATACATTACAAAGACAAGATATTTATTGTTCAAACTGATAAACTTTGTTTTTTTTTTCTAAATATTCACTTATTTTGAATTTGATGGCTGCAACATGTTCCTAAAAAGCTGGGACAGGATCAACAACAGACTGAAAGTTGAGGGATGCTCCAAAACACCTGTTTGGAACATTCCACAGGTGAACAGGTTCATTGGAAACAGGTGAGTGTCATGATTGGGTATAAAAGGAGCATCTCAGAACGGCTCAGTCACTCACAAGCAAGGATGTCCACTTTGTGAACAACTGTGTGAGCAAATAGTCCAACAGTTTAAGAACAATGTTTCTCAATGTACAATCACAAAGAATTGATGGATTTGATCATCTACAGTCCATAATATCATCAAAAGATTCAGAGAATCTGTAGAAATCACTGCACGTAAGCAGCAAGGCTGAAAACCAACAGTGAATGCCCGTGACCTTTGACCCCTCAGGCAGCACTGCATTAAAAACCAACATCATTGTGTAAAGGATATTACCATGTGGGCTCAGGAAGACTTCAGAAAACCATTGTCAGTTAACACAGTTCATCACTACATCTACAAGTGCAAGTTCAAACTCTACCATGCAAAGACAAAGACATATATCAACAACACCCAGAAACACCGCCGGCTTCTCTGGACCCGAGCTCATCTGAGATGGACTGACACAAAGTGGAAAAGTGTGCTGTGGTCTGATGAGTCCACATTTCAAATTGTTTTTGTAAATCATGGACGTGGTGTCCTCCAGGCCAAAGAGGAAAAGGACAATCTGGATTGTTCTCAGGTCAAAGTCTCAAAGCCAGCATCTGTGATGGTATGGGGGTGTGTTAGTGCCCATGGCATGGCTAACTTGACCATCTGTGAAGGCTCCATTAATGCTGGAAGGTACATACAGGTTTTGGAGCAACATATGCTGCCATCCAAGCCACGTCTTTTTCAGGGACGTCCCTGCTTATTTCAGCAGAAAATAAGATAAATTTATTCCACTTGAAGCATTCAGGTCTATTCAGGGACAGACAGCATGAGGCCACTGAACAGTGCCTGTGTTTTTAAAATCTAAAACTGTTGTGTTACAGCTCTGAATTGAAAGCACTATGATGTAAAGCCAAACTGTCACTTCCTCCTAACTGTTTCTGATGACATGTGCTGCTGACCTCTTGGCCAGCTCATCCTTGTAACAGAGATCCTGATCTGAATGGCTCTCTATCAGAGTAAATAAAGGTTAATAATAAAAAAACAGATAAGAAAAACTACTCAAGAGTCATACAGAGGTGGTGTCTAAAGTCTGACTTTTGATTAGATGTAACCACATCGCATCAGTCCTGTATCCTGGCTGCATTCACCCCTTCATATAAACATTACATAACACACTATGCATTTCTTTACAGCATGTCATCATGGATTATAGATGACAGGAGTAAGAACATCCATGATTAATTTCCATCTCACATGAGAGCAGAGTTCATACAGAGATCCATTAAGCTCATTGTTTGCACATCACTACGAAGACTTTAATGTTCTTCTGTTATGTAAAGGTGGCTGGCTCTGGTCTGAAACACTTAGTAAATGGGATTAGTTAAATGAGAGCAAAGCTGCAGCCGGGCTGAAGTAACTGGACCAATCCAGAGCCTATATTTTAACCCTTTCATGGCTGGGTCACTGCAGCACTGACACTGGGTTATAACGATATCTGTCACTGGATTACTGCATGATTTTGTAAGATCGTCAGACCATGATGTTGGTTTCGTACCAGTGTGAGCATCATTGTTGGACTGTCAGAACTCAAACTTCACAATTCCTCCTAACCGGATCCTAAATCTCCCTGTTAACATGTGTGGATCACAGAGAGTCAGATCAGTTAGAGCCAAACCAGACTCCACCTAAAGGCCCAACAGGTGCAGAGTGCACAGGAAACACTTTTATTCAGGGAAGGAGAGTTTCAGGATGACTTTCTATAATTTGTCAGATTTATTTCTTCTGTCTGTCAGCCGCTGGGATTGACACTCTGCTGTGAACATCAAACAGCTTTAATATCGCAGAGGGAGTGATGTGTCTGTGGCTCAGCCCAGCCTGTGGCTCCTCAGATCAATCTGCTGAATAATGGACGCTCACTTCCAGAAGAACGGAGGTGTTAAAGGAGGGTGGCAGCTGTTCCTGCCTGTGAGCTGCTGCACTTTGTGTCGTTGTTAAAAAAGCCTGTTGTGTTTTCATCCTCCAGGGGGTTTGGCCTGGGTTTCAATGCAGTGATTACTTCCTGTTAGCACATTACATAACTCCATTGTTTCATATGTAGCTGATGTGCTTGTCCCACTTTATGTGCTGCTGCACGCAACACCAAATTACTGCTGCGCCGCTGTACTGATGTGATGCCATCAGGAGAGGGTTTCTCAGAGACAGCATCCTGTTTTAGGATTTAATTATGTAAAGATGGTTTCGGGGTGCAAACAGTGTCATGTGTAACCAAATCTGACAACTTTGAAAGAAAACTTTAATCCAAATAAAGTCCAAAAAAAACTTAACTTCAGGGAGAATTTCAAGTAAAGCAGATTATGTTTTAGCATCAATCACCATCTGATTCTTAAAGCTTAGATTATATGTTTCTGTTTTGTTCTTCATACCCCTTCTTTTAAGGGAAAAGAGGATAAACCCCGCCCACTCAGAGCATCCTCACTGGAGCCCATAAAGCAGTCCTCTCCCTGTCTCTCTCTGGGTTTGTAAGAAAGTAGTGTAGTCTGTTGGCCGTCACCCCAAAGACGCCATGCTGGATCTGTGTGGGTGTAGACGACCGAGCCAAGAAAAGTCCAAATGAAACAGCATGAATGCGTGACCATCACACAGACTGGCATCAAAAAGCCACCTGTTAGCAGGAACAGAGAGATTTCCCTCTCACAGGGTCACATGTGTCTTCGTTACTCCTTCAAGGCAGCTCCGACTCCTCTGTGTTTTCAGCTTTTTATTCAGCTGACAAAAGGGAGCTCTGTCTCTTTCCACTTTGTTTCCACTTGGGTCATCAGATGGGACATGAGTGAAACTAGCCTGGTGTTGCTTTACCCATCAGGCAGTTCAATCTCATTTTTGTTGCCAGGCCAATCTGGGGCCACTGTCAATCCAAACAATTTCACACCAACTTCAGATACTCTGGACCAATCGGAAGATTTCTGCCATTGAAAGCATCGATCACTGTTTCGTTGGTCAAAGACATTTAAAAAAATCCAGAAACTTGCCTTCCAATAAGCTCACTGTGTCATTGCTCATAATGATGTCAGCTAGCAAAAATAAAACCATTACAGGCCTGTCTTCTTCATCGATGGTGTAATTTTTGGTGAATGGCCTTTGACATTGACTTACTGCCATCCACTGGTCTGGTGGTTTAGTGCAGTTACAGTGTTGCTTTGAGTTTAATTCGTTCCATAATGGCGCTCGTAACTCAAATTACTCAATTTTCCCATTTGAAATGAACTGAAATGCCATTAGTCTGTTCCAGACCCCAAAAAACACCACCATTTTTGTTACATGTTTTTAAATCAGAAAAATGAAACATTAGAATCACAATAAGAACTGAAATAAAAACAATAACAGGAAGAAGAAGATCGGAAACAGCAAGTGGAAAAAGATTTCTCTGCTCAAAGAGATACATGAATCTGAAGCAATCAGATTATATCTGTGAGTCAAGGATTACCTCAGCTTTAACAACTCAAAGGAGTCTTGCTCAGAGACAGACTCTATGTAATCTGACAGTTTGTGATATCGTACCAACTGAATGCATATTCAGAACAACAAAAGCATAACAACAAACGGAGGTCATAATATTAAAGATCCAAATTAAAGAGATAACCACCCAAGCCCCTCAGACTAACTTAAATATTACTGTTATTGTGGCGTCATTTCACAGGATCACGTAATCAGTCCAACAGTTCAGAGTGCTGCTCAGAGCAGGCTATTGAAACCTCCAGGTCTGCTCATGAGCCTCATTAATAACAGAAGCATTGACTCGAGGATGTAAACTTTGTCTCCTGCTCGTCTGTGAAGCTTTGTGGACAGGCTCCATCCTGAACATCCTCCATCCTCAAGGTTTGAGCATGTAGTAACAAATTCTGCTCTGTGACAAATGTGCAGCCTTCAGATTCCAACCAGTGCTGTTTAACATCCTCACACATACTTCCTGGAGTGTGTGTGTGTGTGTGTGTGTGTGGGGGGGGGGGGGGGGGTGCAGTGATAATGGGGGCTGATGCATGTGGTGTGTAATCATATTGGGCAGCTACTGAGAACAAACAGCGATGCGATGATCAAACGTGAGGACAACAGATCCATCTTCAGTGTATTGCTGACACACACATCCTGAGAAGTTTCCTGATCTACACACACCAACACACACATGCATGGTGAAGGAGTCTGCTGGTCTACAGTTAACCAGTTCAATGGCTCTCAGGCTGACTGGAACTCTAAAACGCTATTCCAGCAGAGCCTCAAAAGCTGCAATCATCAGCGTGAGAATCATCACAGAACAGAGAAAACAACATGATTGCTGTAACTTAGACATGAAACACACCAATAACACTCTAACACTCTAACTCCTGTTTTATTTTGTAAGGTCAAAATTTCAGACTTTAGTTCCCATGTTAGCATTTAATGAATCAATAATTCCTCTTGCTGAGCTCAGCCTCAAGGATCTACATTGTCCCCCTTTCATTTCTCATGAATTAAAATATTTCTACGTTATTAAACTCCACAGTCCAACAGCTTTTCCTAGATAAAACCAACTTTCTGTCACATAGATTCAGCAGTTCTCATTTCAGTATTGACTCATTATCCTAACAACTGATTTATCCTCCTGTGATGAGTTTTAAGCTGGTTTAGATAGTAAAGGTGTCAGACTCAGCATATGAGACGGAGAAACTGATTTTTTTTATTCAGGAACTAAATGGTTCCTTCCTGTGGTCCATTGTTGTCTGCATTTCTATACTTGTCATGTCTGTAAAGTTTCTGTTGTTTTTGCACATTCTTGTTTCATGTTTTTGGTTTCCTGATTAATTTTGAAATCTCTAACCCTTGTCTCTGTGTTCTAGATTTGTTCCTGTCTGCCTTGCCCCCATCTGTCCCACCTGATTCCTGATTGTCTTCCCCAGCTGTGTGTCATCACCCCTCATTTCCTCTTGTATTTAAATTCATGTGTCTCACTGTCTCGTCGGCACTTTGTTGCACTTCATAGACCTCATTCCGGCCTTCTTTCACAGTCACAGTCTAGCCGTGTTTGAACTTTGCTTGCCTTTTTGACCTCGATCTTTGCCTTAAGTTTGCCTGTAACTTAGCCTGTTTTTTGGACTGCTTTTTATGTACCAGCCTTGCCTGTTTTTGGATTTAACTCTTTGTCTTACGAATCTTAGTTGTGTCTGTATTTGTGTCCTCCTTTCTGCACCTTGGTTCATGACAATACAAGCCCTAAAGAAAATAAATGTGACTGCACTACATCACAACACCAGTAGAGTGCAGTAGAGGCTGTTGTCTTACCACATCTCGTCTGCTGTCTCACTTCTTGAATCGGGAAAAGACACCATACCTGACTGAGTGTCCTCCTCTTTACTATCATATGACGGTATGATCTCATATTCTCATGTGATTTGCTGCATGGCTGTCATGCTGTCAATCAAAACAAAGTTCTGACCTGAGCACGAAAGGAAAAAGAGCTGGGGGTTGGCTCTACTGATTCCCGACAAAGCATCAACTTGAAGAGCTGCATCTTTTGAGCAGAACACATCACTAATTCAGCAGAGATGATGCCAGAGGAGGAGGAAACAGGTGCAACGCCACAGTAAACCTGTTAGCATGGAGGAGCTTCAGCCTGGGCTGCTTTTGATCGGGTTTTAATTTTACTGTAGATGGATTTAGTGAACCAACAGTTCAAAGGAAATAAGCGCCAAACTTAAAGAGCAACGCTGTTGATGAGGGCTTTGAATGCGACGCATCCTTCTCAAACAGCTCTAACTCATCAGAGTTGACTCAGAGGGGGGTTTTTTGTGTTTAAACAGCTGTTGTAAACTGTTGTAAAGCAAAAGTTTTGTTGCGTTTCGGCCTCTGGTTTATACAGAAATGCTGTTTCAGCTGACCTAAAACACAACTTTTTTAAAACGCCTTCCAGAGTGCCGGCGTTTTCAGTGAAAACGCTGACGTCCTGCTCTGTTTTGCGCGTGCGCATTCCACTTTTGTTGAGGGAACCTTTGCCACCCGGACAACAACAACGGTTAAATTGCGGACATACGGGGTTGTGCTTGTGTGCGTCTTTGAGTGAAACGCTGTGAAGCGTTGTCGTATAAACAGGGCCTAAACCAAGAACATCACAGCTGGGGGTCAGCTTGTTGTGGACCGATGAGGGGAGGGGGAAAAACACTGTGGCTGCTCTACCAATCAGGAACCTTCACCTCTCAGGCTCTGCCCCTAAAACTTCCTTTAAACTCGGGTTTAAATTTCGTTCAAGGGGTAGACTGATTACCCTAGAACTAAATTTAAACCAAAGTTCCTGGTACGAAAGAACCCAGGGCAGACTAATGGGTGGAAAAATCTGCAGATGTTGTAAAGTTTCTAGCTACAAATACTTGCAGACGTCTTTGTAGCAGCAAAAAGCTATGTTAACTTTGACTTTAAATCAGCACTTTGACTAGTCTATGCAATACTGACACACCTAACATATCAACACCCTGCTGAATGAGCCGTCCACCTACAGCATACTGCACAGTCAGAGAGGAGCACATGCAGTATTATGTCACATCACATATCACCAACTGCACTGCAGACCGAGCTATGCAACATAAAACATAAAACATAAAGAGCTATTAATAGGTCAAAGCCGAGTCAGCAAAATCTGACACACAGGAAACATCCCACTACACACTCACACTCACTCACACACACAAACTGAGACCTACACAGACTCATAAATAGCTGAAAGCAGCACAGAGATCAATACTCAGGATGAGTCAGACTGCACAGAGCTCCAAACAGCCCCAAAACCCCCAAACCAGATAAAAGCTCCAGAATGTAATACTCCACACCTGCCAAGGACAGACACACCGGCTCCACGTTAGAGTGCACCGTCACATCAGACAGAAATAAACCAGCCAAGGAGCTAAAAGGAAGTGGAATTTACACCTAATGAGAAATCTCAGAAGCTTAGTCCGCTACAATATAATTGAATAAATTAATTTCTGAGTCATAACTTGACGAACTGCAAAGAAACCAATGAAGCAAAAAGGCTGTGCATCCCGGCCCGTCGCATGTTGAGTATAAGAGGGACAGATGCATGATCTGCAGCGTCCTTGAGCCCACAAAAAGCAAGATGATCTAATTCAGCCTGATGACCATCACTTCACCCTACTTTCAAGCCACACAGGCCCAGACTCCAACCACCATCGACAATCAGGAAAACCTCCATCCTCACCACACTGAGGACTGTACAGTTTCTGTTATCTTTGTACATTTTTGTTTCATGTTTTTGTCTTCCTGTTTTATTTTGAAATCTCTAACCCTTGTCTCTGTCTTTCAGATTTGTTCCTCTGCCCTGCCCCCGTCTGTCTCACCTAATCCCTGATTGTCCTACCCAGCTGTGTGTCATTACCCATCATTACCTCTTGTATTTAACCTCATGTGTCTCACTGTTTCGTTGCCAGTTCATCGTACTTCACCGTCTTCGTTCCAGCCTTGTTTTCATAGTCTTGTCATAGCCATCTTGAACCCTGCCTGTTTATCTCAGTAAGCCTTTAGCCTCTCGTTTGCTGGATACCTTTGCCTGTCTTGGATTGATCACCTGTGTATCAAACTTTGACTTTCTGACTGCCACGCCTGTGTACCGAACCACTGCCTGTCTCACTACCGCGTCTGTGTACCAAACCCTGTTAGTCTGATTAAACCCTTTTGCCTTCTCGTTCTGACTCTGTGCTTGCATTTGTGTCCTATCTGGGTCAAAGATCATGACAGCTAATGCATCTTGTTCATTCATCTTTATAAAGGCAGCACACTCTCTGTCACCCAGACCTTGAATCATTGGAAAGCCTTGAAATATCTGAGGGAAACCAGAAAGAGGGAAGGACGACTTAAGATTCTAGGTTTCTCCACGGTTCCTCTCATTCAGGGGTTTTCTTTCTATCTCAGCCTGAATTTGACCTCAATCCTGACACTGCATGAAAAATGTTGTTTGCAAGAATTTTATGCACTGTTGATTGAAAAAAAAACAAGAACTACTACTAGAACGACTACAACTGTAGGATAAATAACTGAAACTCAATGTAACAACATCATCACCAGAGCTATGATACCCATGACACTAGGTAGCATACAGGAGACTCTCACTATCTGGATAAAGCCATTCCCCTGCTCACACTGATGCTTTTCTTAATGTTATAATCTGGAAAAACTACGTCATTCCTGTAAAGGTGAAGTCAAAAAACAAACCTCCAAATCACTAAAAAAATTATCTCCAGTAGGGATGGGAATTTACAGTAATCCCTGTATTCTATTACCTGGATTACCTGACCAACGAGTACTCGAGTACTCACAATTATTATCCTTTTTTTTCTGTAAACATTACAAAGGAGTCCATCACACACGGACCTCCCGTACCGAAATTGTAGATTTTATGCCCGTAAAATGGAAGAAACTTCCAATAACCAACAACAGAAAACAATTTAAATTTCAGATGTGTTTATTTAACAACCGAAAAACAGCTTCTTCAACTTACGTTTTGTTTGACATTCCGCTGTCATGTCACCGCAGCAGCATATATGGACTTCGTTTTGGGTTGCTCAACACTCTTAAATAAGAAGCCTAAAACATACATTCAGTGTGTTTAACGCCACATATCTGACACTGCACATTAACGTCATCGTTTTTGTCAAAGTACTTCCAGACATCACTTTTCTTGACTGACATGTCGCAGCTGTCGCAGACGGTTGCACATTTGTTGTGCGTTTGCTTTTGGTTTGTTCCTAGAGAATTGCCGTAGCTGCTGTAAAACAGTTGTTTTTGCTGAAATCTGGCTCAGTGTTACCTGTTAATTATTTTCCTACCTAGTATAATCAGTTAGGCGAAAACAAAAAGCTGAGTTACACATGTAACGCTGTACGAGTTAAAGTTTTGTTGACAAAAGAATGGCTTTCACAGGTATGCGAGTAATGAATTGTTACTCGAATAAGGGGGTCAACGCGAATACTCGAATACTCGAGTATTCATACCCATCCCTAATCTCCAGGAGGCTTCACTTCAAATTTGTGAAACTGGACTGTAAACAAAATGACAGGCTGGAGTCAACATGGTACGATTTGATCAAAGATTGCATAATATACGGACATACTGTCTGTGTCATCATCCTCAGGGGGCCATACTGAAAATGCTTAACTCTACCCTGCTTCTGTAAAGGTAGAGTGAGGTAAAGAGGTGTGCTTTAAGCCTCTTATCCAACAGCTTCATTTATGCTGTAAGGTCGGCTCTTTGAATGGGTGCATATGTGGTTTCTGGTTCTTTAGAACCAGCCTCAAGTGGACACTCAAGAAAATGCAGCTTTTAGAGCTTCAGCATCGGTTTCGTTTCTTGCAGCTTAATGTCGCCATCTTGATACAACAGGACAGGGATAAGATAAATTATGATCAGTTATGCTACAATTTAATATGAAACATTGAAAACAAAACTCAGATTGTCAGAGTGCCAAAGTGAGGTCTGAGTCCAGATCTGAGGGCCTCAGTGATGTCAGACGGTCTGGTACCAGCTGTGAGGCTGCTTCAGGCCGTGCAGTCTGGTCACTCATGTTAGACTCTGAGGAATTCCCTGTAAGTGTGAATCAGGAGGTGGGATGTGTGAATTAATGAGGTCAGACAGGCACACAGGAGGTGAGACTTCTTTACCTGCATGTGACCCACAGCCATGTAGATTTATGGCTGCATAACAGGAAGAGTTCCAGGAAAATTAGACTTTTTAACTCTTTGTTCTTTCTAGTGTGGGTCAAGATCCCATCAAACCACTCAAACACCTGTCTGATGTTTTCAAAATCTGTTACTTCAGTTTGGCACAAACAAAAAGATCTTAAGAAATCAGTTTCAGCTTCATGAAGGAAGCCGCACAGAACCCTCTGGGGAACTATTTACAGTAAAACTGAGACTGACTTAAAACAAGTGCTCCTTTGGAGGAAATAATGAACAGGGAATAACACACAAATTACAGCCTAGAGCCAATGAATGATAACCTGGCTGCTACTGAATGACTGAACTGTAAGCTCCTTTTCCTAAGTTTCCTAAAGGGCTGCAAAGATGAGCTAAAGCCTTGTTTATACACCTACACAGGCAGACACAGGTAGCGGATCCCAGAGACCATCCCCCAGCCCCCCTTTTGAAAACATAACTGGCATCTATAGACATCAATGGCAGTCAGTCGGTACGTTAACATGCATGCAGCACTCTGGCTAAGGTCATAGCTCGAGTTTAAAGTCACACTTTGGGGTCTGGTCTTGTCCGTGTTCACATGCAGTAAAGACAATCAGACTTCTGTCTGACAACGTCTCACTCCGCTTCGATAGGCGGTGCTGTGTTCCTTTCCTGATGAGTGAAGCTGTGTGCATATCAAAGTAGTTTCAGTTCACCTGAAGAGGAAACAACATTCTAACGACAATGGCTGAGATGGATGCAGCTGTAGCTCTTCATGTTTTTATTTATGTATGTGCCATGGCGTGTGTTTGTTGTGTTGGTCCAATAGCAATCGCATTAGATTGTAGATCCCCTTATCTGCATGTGTGGATCGAGCTATGCTTTGTCCGTTCTCGGTCTGATTAAGCTGTTTGCATGTATTTTAATCGTCCGATCTCGTGTTGGCTAAGCTCATAGTCCGATTTCTAAAGCTGGATGTAAATTTACACCAAGAGTCCCTGTTAAACAGCAGAAAACGTAGTAGCAGCGGAAACAGAACAACAATCATTCTGAGCACAGTGCCCTCACAGGTTTCAGTTACAGTACTGCACAGCGACACCGACAGAAAACCAGGCTGAACTCACAGCTTATTTGGACTTGCAGGTGGCTGTAAAGGGCGATCAATACGGTACAGACACAGTTAAATAAAACAAATCTGGACTGACACAAAGGTGTGTGGTATCACTCCTGTAGGGGTATCTTTAAATTTTGTACCTAAAGTGACCCTTAAATGCAAAGCTGTGAATTTATTACACAAATTGATTTTTTTTAAACATTTTAAATGCACAATTTACTCAACATAAAAAATAAGTGACCTAGAGACACACTGACAGATAGATTCAGGATCATATGATGCCTCATCGATATCACAAGTTTCATGTTTTGACTTCAAGCTGTGAGATGAAGAAGCTCCAGACTGACAAAGAAACAAAAACTGTCATTCAGAGAAAAATGAGAAATACAAGTCGACTGTGTGGTTTGTAAAAACGACCTTTCCACTCACACACACACACACACACACACACACACACAAACACACACACATTACATCACATGACATCACAATTAAAAGCTGGACCTGTGTTACTGGACTTCATGTTCTGTGGTACACACGACAGGTGAAGGGAACACTTGAGCGTCTTCTATGTAGCCCTAGCACGCACATGCACACACGTGCACACACACACACACACACAGTCACAGAACCTGAGAGATGTCCGTCTGGCGTGTGGGTTATTTCATGAGCATCAAGAGGTTCGTGAAGGTCAGCCTCTGTGTTTCAGTTTCCATTGTTCATCTTTACAGCCTGTTCATGGTTCAAACATCACCTCTAAAACATCAAACTCTGACAGAAATGATTTCTTGAAGGGATCAACTCAGACCCATCAGGACCAGCCCTTGCTCTGATGGGGGATCAGCCTGCATCACAGCAGTTCTTTCAGGCAGTGGATGGCCCTAACTCCAGCACTGCCTGATGTAATGGTTAAACAACACACTGCCACGACAATGCACCCTACACACACACACACACACACATATATATATATGCACAGTAAAAGCATGTCACACCCGCTGGCAGGCAGGTGCAGACTCTGAGCGCTCTGCCAGAAAGCCTTCGGTGAAGGAAAGCAACCAGGCTCAGGCACCAGCTGCAGCTAGCAGCCAAGCTAGCAGGTTGAATGAACACCATCCTTCCCTGCCTGCAATGCGTGACACAACAAGCAGCCGGGCGTGATTCAATCACACATGCTAATCACAGCAGCACACACAATCAAAAACACACACACACACACTCACACACACACACATGGAAACGGTAATCCACAGAGGAGGCAGCCCTTTGTCTCCAGGATGAAAAGATGATGGTTGATGAAAAGATGCAGAGATAGCTCACCGGTTTGCCTTCTTCCTCTCTCTCTCCTCCTCTCTCAGCACATTATCCAGGCTATGTGTGTGTGTGTGTGTGTGTGTGTATATGTGTGTGTGTGTGTGTGTGTGAGTGTGTGTGTGTATGTGTGTGTTTGTGTGTGTATATGTGTGGTGCACCGGTAAAGACACACACACAGCTACATACCCTCCTTTCCCTTTCCCTCCCTCTCACTCTGCCGATCACTCCCTCTTTCTCTCTTTTCTTCCTGGGATTTATTAAATTATTTCCACTTCCCTCCCTCCCTCCTTCCTCTCTCTCTTTCTCTCTCTCCCTCTCTCTATCTCTCTCTCTCTCTCTCGATGAACCCGTGTAACTGTTTTTTAAGCTCAGACTAAAATAGAATAAAAGATGGAGTTCCTGTTCTATATAGCGAGCTGATATCTACACAATGCTCTCTCTCTCTCTCTCTCTCGCTCACTCTCGCTCCATGTCTCTCACTCTCTCACAGTGTCCCTCGCCCGCCTCTGTGCTGTGTGATGCGGCAGCGCTGTCGGCTCCTCCCTTCCTCTCTGGAGAAACAGCAGTGCCACACAGCTGAGAGGGGGGAGGGGGGGATGCTGGGAAAATCTGGTGGCAGAGAAGGGGAGGAGGGTGGGGCTGTGTGGAGGTGGGTGTGGCTTAAGGGAGGGGGGGGGGGGGGCGATGTTGGAGAATCTGGTGCAAGTCAGGGCAGCCAGCACTGACAGCGTCATCTCAACCAGGATCTCAAAACTTCCACCTCCTCCCTCCATCACTCTGTCTGCACACAGAGGGGGGTCTGTTCACTGTCCACACACACGCGCGCACACACACACACACACACACACACACACACACACACACACACACATACACACACACACACACACACACACACACACACACACACACATCACATCACATCACATTTTAAAGCTGCTTTCAAGGGAAACCTTGTATATCGTCAGCTCTACCTTTGAAGGGGCAGATCTTAACACGAACACAGATTGCTGTTTGTATTTTGGTCACATATTTTTTGTAGACATGAGCCCTAAAAGCATGAAAAGTGTCTGTATAATGGTGTTTAAAGAGGGGTCCTTGTGCCTTTTTCAGGCTTTATTTTGTCCCTCTGGTGCACCTGTAGTATCTTTATATGATTTACAGCTCATGAAAATCTTTATTTTTCTCTCTCTGGTGTTTCACTCTATGTCTGAAACACTTTGTTCTAGCGGCCGTCTCTTTAAGGCGCCCTGCTCCACAAACCCCCTTCACTCTGACTGGCCAGCCCTCTGGAAGCCTGTCAGGGGGCAGGGTAGACTTCAGTGTTTGAGGCCCACCCCTCCAATGTGCAGCAAGCAGGAAGGAGATCGTTGTGTGGTGACCTCATCATTTTAGCCAGTATCATTAAGATCTGTTGCTATTTTTAAAACGGAGTGTTTTAAACAGTTTTTACAACGTATGAATAAAGGGTGAGCCAGCAACATTCAGGATGAAATATTCAAACGAGTACTCGTTTGAAACGAATATCCGGCTCATCCCTAGTACATTTCATTCCTCATAGAAGCGTTGGTTTATGACATTAGTGCTTCCTTTGCTTTCCAAAATGTATTCTGATTGTAAGAAGGATCTGAAGCCTCATATGAAAGTTAAACTGGAGAAACACATTTCAACTGGCAATCTCCACAAGTTTCTTCTGGATGGCAGACAGGAGTATGACCTCTCTCAAATCAACGTCAGACTCTGTGGAGCTTCATCAGCTTCAACAGAAAGAAGTTTGTTAACAACAGGAGTTTGGATCACAAGAAGGATTCAGGAGGGAAAACTGGAAGGATCAAGAAATTGACATTAAACAAGAAATGGAGAAGAGAAGAAATTCAAATTGTGTTGTTTCCATGTAAATGTATTATGTTATAAACCATAAAATATTTCATCCTGAATTTCACTGGGTCATCCTCTATGTAGAGGTTTGAAAATCTGCACATGCTCAGGGACACACGCTGCTCTCGTTATTTGAAAAGATGCAATAAATCCACTTAAATCATTTCTTGTGCTGTTTTCCTCCTTTAAAGTCTGAAAACACAGAGAATCAGACTGGACATCCTATTTCAACACTTATTCTTTGGACAAAAACTTCAAACATTGAGCAAATCTGAGCAGATAGAACAGAATAGAATAGAATACACTTTATTCATTTTGAATATTTGGAGTATTTACAGTAAAACAACAAATAATAATAATACGTATTTCTATTTTCATAAAATCCATCTGGCTTTCATTACTGTCTGATATCATTAAACTACCAAATTGAAAAAGTATGAAGCAACATCTTCAGTTAGTTGATGCTCCCAACTTCACTCTCTGTACCTCATCAGATTTCAAATAATGAAGTTTACGTAGTTCATGCAGGACACGGAAGTCATACCCCCAGCTGCTAACAGCTGACAGCTGATGTTCGAATCACATCCAACCTCACTCAACCAATCACAGCTCATGTATAGCAATAAGGCAGAGTATTTAAACTTGTCTACTCTCCCACATGTGCCTGCTTCACCTAAGCTACCCACTTTGCTGCTGTGTGATTCATCACCTCCTCCACCCCAGCCTCCTCCTATTAAGTTTTCATGTTCATATCCTATTAAGTCTGTATGCATGTATTTACCCATGTGGGATTCTATATTGTACTCTCTGGAAAGTCTAAGCAGGCTGCTTGGCTAACCCAGGAAGTACTCTGAACAGCAGAGCCTGTAACGCCAACCATAACTGTATTTCCATTTTGGCAATGAATGGTTCAAATCCATGACGAGAGTGTTCCTGACTGAACTGTGATTACTTTATTTTATAGCTGACTGTTTCTTTAGATGAGAGCAGGGATGGGTCATTCATTTAAAAAAATCAAAGGGGCAAGTATTATTATGTCTAAAAATCATAATTTTCAATCTTTTTATGGGTCCCTGGTTTTAAAAACAGTATTCCCACTATACGGTGGCTTTGATGCTTAAATACATTAAATAACAGAAGAAGAAGAAAAAAAGCAAACAACTCTTTGTTTCAGTAAGCCTGCAGTGAAGTAATATCAGATAATATTTATATTCATCATAGAATATGAGAAACTAGCATCAAAGAGCAGAAAAAGTGTCAGCATGTCATGCTTCAAGTCATACGACCAACATCCTGTACTGTGACCGTACAGCATCAGATTAATGATGTCGGGTTAAAAAAACGCATCATTCAACTTCACTCCTTTTTTTTTTTCCCACAGAGCTTCATGTTTTGGTGGTAAGATTTGTCCGGGATAATTTCATAAAATTCCCTAAAATGTCTGGGTTTTGTTCAGCCTGTTCTATAGACTATTAATATTTATAATAGTGAGCTGCATTGGGCTGCTGGCTTTTACTTTTTTGTTTCTGTGCTTGTCCAGAGATCCTACATGTAACCATGGCTGCATTGTTTACACACAAAATCAGATGTTAGCAGCCTGTGGTATATCAATGCTAAGGTGTGCTAGGCCCAATGTTCCCTGTGAGCTGAGGAGAAGGAGGTGAGAATGACATGCTGGTACTGCAGCTGGACCTAAGAAGAGACGCCATCGACCCGTCCTTCCATCCATCATTTTGGTGACCGTAAGAGCTATCTCTGATAAGATGGAGGAGCTAGGAGTGTTAACCCAGCACCAAAGGGAATACTGGAAGAGTAGTATCATGCTATTCACAGGGACATGGCTAACAGAGCTAACACCAGACACAAATGCCACATTTAAGTATTTCATGTGCTGTGGGTAACCAAGAAAAAGGACAGTGAGACTGAACAAACTGGTGAAGAAGACCAGCTCAGTCCTGGACCCTGTGGAGGTGGAGGCTGACCGGGGGGTTATGGCCAAGCTGTTGTCTCTGATGGACATTTTTACACCAGACACTTTCTCACTTTCTTGTTTGCTACTGTGACTCCTTTGGGGACTGAACATTCTATTCTATTCTATTCTATTCTATTCTATTCTATTCTATTTTTACATTCAGCCCAACAAAACAAGATGTGATAATCTTTCTTTTTCTTTTGTTTACAACCCCCCACTGAAGAATACTTCTACTGTTTTTTGACTAAGTTTTGAGGCATTACTTATATTTTTGCAAATGAGAAATGTATTTTTGAGCTATAGGCCGACTCTCTTTTTCTTTTTATTTAAGCATGCTGTGAAATAATATTTATAGTATTTACTATTATTAACTATTTACTACAAAAGCTATGATCATCAGAAAAGTAATGTTTTCAATGAATGTATGGTTTATGAAGCTACTTAGTTGTCTTTGAGTATCATTCAGTATTCTTAGAGTATCTCCAAGAGGCCGAGTAAGGAGTCCTCTTTGTTGGTTTTCAGAAGGTGGGCACCCTAATTTGACTTTACTGATGGCCTGCTTCCATCTTAACAAGACAGTTTTGTAAAACTGTAAAACTTTTCTGTCAAAGAAGCAACAAAAACATCACTGACTACTACTATCAATTTACACTTGGGTCCAAAATGCTTCACCCTTGATCCGATCACTGTATGAGAGTGTCCAATACAAGATGTACAAGCACAAATGTTCAGTGGTGTTAAAACTAAGTTGTCTTCATGTCAAACAAGAGACTGAAGGACGTGTCACAAAAGTTGGTTTAATTAATTACTCGTGTGTTTTAACTGACTGAGGACTACTGTGCATGAGCTATTTATACCTCTGATGGAAATAATGTAGGAGGTGACAGGGTTTAAAGACACAAAGATGATGATGAGAATGATAATGATGATGATGGATCTGGATTAGTTTCCATATGCCCACCCAGAGACTACTGGGAATCTGCTCATAGCTAAACCTGCAGAGCTTCTTTTCTTGGACATCAGTGTTTCTGATAAAATTCACTCAACAAGACAAACCAAACAAACATTTAAAAAAAAACTGTTTCTGAGGCTCTAGAGTATTCTGCAAAAACAAATATGTGTTTGACCTTCACAGTAACCGAGTGTGAAGCAAAGTGTCTGAGGAGGAAATTCAAGATAACAGTAAAGAAATCCAAACTTAGGGCTGTTAGCAGGGCTGGTCCCTCATGGAGCAAAGAAAAGTTCAGTTCATATGCTTGTCTTTCTGTGAAGTGATTCTTAAATGTCTCAACATCTTTACAAAATATCAGCTGCTGAATATTTTATCAGAGACATGAGTGCAGTGTTAGCCTTGAAAACACAAGTTACAGCTTCTGCTCCTCCTCTGAGAGAGAAAACACAGCAGGAACACACACGACACAACCAAAACATATAAAACACCATCTACACACACTGACATGCGGTGTGTGTTTGTGTGTCTTCATTACCTACCGACAGGATGACAGTCACACTCTGCTCTTCATAGTAAACCAGTACTCTGCCTCAGGGAGAGAGCAGGGATCCACTCCCATCAAATTCTCTTTTACACACACCCACACTAACACACACACACACACACTCCTGAAACATGCTGTCACAGCACATAGAAAGCAAGCTTGTGCAGCAACAACAGGAGGGGATGTGAGAGAGAGCGAGAGAGAGAGGGACAGGGAGAGAGCAGACTATTGTGACTGATTTGATTTGAGGACAACTGTACTGATTGTCCACTTTTTAAGCCGTTTGCTGTTTAACACAGCGGGCTTAAGGCGTGTTGAGATCACATGATCAACATCTTTAAGAGTATTTATAATTTTTCCTCGTCATCCCCACCAAGTACAGCTCAGTAATTGCTAAAAGCAGACAGATCCACCTAAACTTTTCCTCCTGATATCAATGACTGATTCTCAATGACCAAAGAGACAAAAGAGACACCTCAGGTCATATCAAAGCTCCCCTCTGCCTGTTGACTCTGTGGTAAAAATGAGGGTCAGATGTCAGGCTGAGCGATTACAGCAAGAATCAAAATCATGTTAAATTGAACCTTCTACCTTGATTTTGGTTCATGCATATTTACCCCCTTTCGCATCTTGGCTTACTCTGTAAATATCTGTATAAACATCTTCTTTATGGTGGAACTTGTTATCAGGCGCTCATCAGTAGTGTCACTCTCCCTCTCTCTCTTTTTGTGTCATCATGCACTGTTCATATTCGCTAACCTTATGGTGCTGCAAGTGTTGAAAAAGATTAGATGTGTTACCTTTGGACACAGAAACTATTTCTCGATGGACTGTGTAAGCTTCTTTTTCCACCATGAGCCATTATGTCATATTTCTTTGTTCTGATGTTTGGGATGAGGTCGAGGTCAGAGGTCAGCAGGATTTTTCCAGGTGTGCCAGGTTTGTCTGAAGCTTTAATGCTGAATTTAATGCTGCTCTCAACATGACAAAACTGATTACAGCAGGACGTCTTGACTAGCTGTGCAGCTATATCAACAAGAGCAACAGAAGAGCCAACTGAAGTCTGTGATTCCACTGTGAAAAACAGTAATAAACAGTCCACAGCTCCCTTAAAACAGACATACATCTCAGAGAAAATACCAGAGAAGAGTCTGACATGCTCAGTAAAAACAGAGATAAAAACAATGCATAAAGGAAGAATGACCAAGAGCAAAAATAGCAAGAACACTATAAATAGTGTGCTGATTTAATTTTCTCTTCTAGTTGACATGACTTTTCAGGGATCAGCAGCTTAGAGATTCCTGGATGTCTGGATTGCAGGACAGGATGTTGCCCCACTTTACTCTGTCAGGGATGGTTAGTGTCCTGTAAATGGTAAATGGTAAATGGACCAGTACTTATATAGCGCTTTTCTAGTCTTACTGACTACTCAAAGCGCTTTACACTGCTAGCCTCATTCACCCAATCACACCACATTCATACACCACTGAACAACAGTGGGAGCAACTTGGGGTTCAGTGTCTTGCTCAAGGACACTTCGGCATGTGACTGCAGGAGCTGGAATCGAACCCACAACCTACTGATTGTGGGGGCGACAACTCTACCTCACAACTGTACCTCCTCAGGCTGCGCTCACATCTGATTAGGGCTGGACAATTTATCAAAATATAAACCAGCATGAGGCAAAGATTTTGAGTTGGTTGGCCTATGACTCAAATTTCAAACCAGGGACTTATAACCCTAGGTTTAAACAGTGGAGAAATAAAGGTATAACAATAATTTAACACATTATTTGAAAAAGGAGAAATCAAAAGTTTTCCATAACTAAAAAGACAATATGGTTTTGGAAAACAAAGATTTCTACATGTACACTATATTACCAAAAGTATTCGCTCACCCATCCAAATGATCAGAATCAGGTGTCCTAATCACTTGGCCTGGCCACAGGTGTATAAAATCAAACACCTAGGCCACCACCAGTGCAGAGCTTGCTCAGGAATGGCTGCAGGCAGGTGTGAGTGCATATGTACACAGTGAGGTGAAGACTTTTGGAGGAAGGCCTGGTGTCAATGAGGACAGCAAAGAAGCCACTTCTCTCCAGTAAAAACATCAGGGACAGACTGATATTCTGCAGAAGGTACAGGGACTGGACTGATGAGGACTGGGGTAAAGACATTTTCTCTGATGAATCCTCTTTCTGATTGTTTGGGGCATCTGGAAGAAGGCTTGTTTAGAGAAGACGAAGTGAGCGCTACCATCAGTCCTGTCTCATGCCAACAGTGAAGCATCCTGAGACCATTCATGTGTGGGGTTGCTTTTCGGTCAAGGGAGTGGGCTCTCTCACAATCTTGGCTAAAAACACAGCCATGAATAAAGAATGGTACCAGAACGTCCTCCAAGAGCAACTTCTCCCAACCATCCAAGGGCAGTTTGGTGATGAAGAATGACTTTTCCAGCATGATGGAGCACCTTGCCATAAAGCAAAAGTCATAACAAAAAGGCTCGGGGAACAAAACATTAAGATTTAGGGCCCTTGGCCAGGAAACTCCCCAGATCTTAATCCCATTGAGAACTTGTGGTCAATCCTCAAGAGGCTGGTGGACAATCAAAAACCCACAAATTCTGACAAACTCCAAGCATTGATTATGTAAGAATGGACTGCCATCAGTCAGGATTTGGTAAATAGAAGTTGATTGACAGCATGCCAGGGAGAACTGCAGAGGTCTTGAAAAAGAAGGGTCAACACTGCAAATATTGACTTGTTGCATGAATTCTGTGTAATTCTCAATTAAAGCTTTTGATACTTATGAAATGCTTCTAATTGTATTTCAGTATACCATAGAAACATCTGACAAAACACCTAAAAACCCTGAAGCAGCAGACAGCAGAATATGTACTAATAATGTCATTCTCAAAACTTTTGGCTATGACTGCAGAGGTATGGTTATCTCAGTGTTGGAACAAAATATGGTGAGAAACAGAACAACTACCACTCTGTACATAAGAGATAAATGGGAAAAGGAACTAAAGAGAAAAATTACCAAGGAAGAGTGTAACGTGAAGGATACAAAGAAAACCATCAAGCTCTAGTTCATGGAGGGAATATGGTTGGTGAAATCTTGTAAGATTTTTCATCCCTCCAAAACTCAAAGGAAAATCCTGGCTTGTCCCACAGCCTTGCTGGAGACAGTCTTGCTGGGAGTATGATGTTGATCACACCCACATTTTTTGGCAATGTATAAAAATGGCGGAGTACTGGAATGATATGTGGAGAGGAATGAAAGCAATTCTGGGTTATGAACTTCCTAAGACATGCGAAGTGCTGTATCTGGGAAATTTAACACAAAAAATATACAAAGCAAAGACAGATACCTGGCCAGAACACGACTGGTGGCATCAAAGAAGGCTTTAACAAGGAAGTAGTGTAAGGAGGACCCACCCACTCTTGTCGAAAAATAACATGATATGGAGAACTTTACACACAACTTTAGACTTCAACAATCTGTCTGTCATGGTAAATGGAAAAAATGGACTGAAACCCATCAAAAAGTTTGAAGAGAATGGACCACTCAAAAGGAGGCCGTATTGACTTGTTAACTGACATTGATGTTTTGTATAATGTGTTCATTTTAAAGTATCTTCATTAAGAAAAGCAAATAAAACATAAGTAAAAATAAATAGTAAAGACAGAGTTGGGCTACTCACTGTCCTCTCCAGGGCAGCGCATGCCGGGCATCTCTGGGATACTCGGGAACACTGAAGAGACAACCAAAGATCATCATTTCTATCTTATCGTGTTATTCCCCTCAGTGAAAAAGACGCTCAGATCACACAATTTTTTAAAAAATTCTTAATAATTCTTAAAGGGATACGGTTATGATACATTATTTTAATATCATACACATAATAATTTTTTGTTTGCCTCTTTTTCAAGTTGTGTTTCTTAAAATTTCTCTCCCTGAACTGTTTTTTTTTTTTTTTTTTTTGGAGGCTCTTAAAGGTAGAGTGTGCAGCATAAATCAGTATTTAGCAGGGTAGATTTGTTAGGAAAAGACAGCAGGGTATCTGCAGGTTTCAACAAGTCAGATTCAAGACTTCTTAAGACCCTGCAGACACCCTGCATAATAATAATCATAAGAAGGCTTCAATGGGTGTCAAATCACCTAAGTATGGAAACTTGTTTTGTTTTGTTGTGTTTTGTATGACTTGTGTTTAATGACAGCGTTGTGAAAATGGTCCCACAAATTCACAAATACAACTAAAATAGTCTGAACACCAGGCCACAGGTTTAGGATCTGACTTTTTCAAAAATCCTGCACACAGTGGAAAGCCTGCTGATTAAAAAAGATTTCACTCTGGAAACTAGAGTTTAAAAGTTTGTGTTTTTAGCTGCCAAAATGCCATCTTGCGCCACCATTTTTTTCTACAGGAGCCCAGAATGGACTAAGTTTAGTAAAATATTTTTTTTTGTATTTGGTGAGTAAAGGATGAAGACGAAAAGTGGTCATTGTTGTGCAGTAAAACGACAATAAAAGATGTTTTAAATGCTAAAAGCTTAACGAATAGAGGATCAGACTCATCACAAAGGCCACCATAGCTTCATGAACAGGAGAGGAGAGTGAGGGAGTGAGGGAGTGTTTCAGCCTGGAATCTGATAACTAGACATCCCTAAATTTTCACATTTCCACAAACCGAACTTTTCTAAATTTCTTATTAGTTCAAATGAGCATTTATAAATTCTGAGGACCGCAGAGAGAAGAAATAAACCTTTATTTGGCCTTTAACAAAAAGGCTGGAGGTGCCACTAAAGGACACAAATAAAGTATTTAAAATTAACTTTAAGTTCCCTTCAACGCCTCCTGTCCTGATCTTTGAGGACAAAAACTGAAGAAACATGATAAAAACAATGTTCTGAGTTAAAGCTCAGTGATCTCACCGTGCAGCATCAAGCCAGACTTCTTGGTCCGATTGTAAATACGAAAAGCTTCCTCGAGCTCCATCTGAGATGAGATGGTACAAGGGTCCCCTATACACACACACACACAAACACACAGAGTTAAAATGGAAACATGTGGTGTGAAAATTATTGAGGATCATGTAGATTATTATCCTGCCTATAAGAAACAAACAGTATTTGTTTGATGGAGACAATGTTGGAGAGGAGGAGTTGATGTTTGTGTGTTTTTTTACATGAACTCAGTCTCAGCTGTTACTCCAGCTCTCAGCGTTGTTAATATAAAGTTTTCAGAGTGTACAGCCCCTGCCTCGCAGTATGTGTACTGTATAGTAAAAATGACTGTACAGTATGTGTGTAAAAGCTGCTGGTTTCAGTGAACTCAATGTGAGCCTATCAGCTTGTTCCAGTAACACCGAGATGTTCCAGTGCTGACACTGGGACTGGCCAGCAGCCCAGTAAACCATCCTCTGGCCTCAACACAGCATCCCTGAGCCAGAGTTTATTGGTGGTGTTAAAGTGCACAGCAGGTGTGCTCATGCTAATGAAGAGTACCTGAGCGTGAGGAGCACCCACCTTCATCATCGATCCACTTCAGCGTGATGGGCTGCTGCTTGGTAACACTGCACATACCTCTAACCTCCACACACAGTTCTGCAAAGGTTACTGAGGAAGCCAAGTCTGTGATCAGTATGTCTCTGGATGAACACACACACACACACACACACACACACACACACACACACACACACACACACACACACAAGGATCAGAAATGTAAACAACAACAACAATGTGTGTGTGTGTGTGTGTGTGTGTGTGTGTGTGTGTGTGTGTGTGTGTGTGTGTGTGTGTGTTTATCTTGACTCTGACAAGGTGGACAGCTTGCTTCCCAGCAGGCTTTGTACCACGCTGTCAACACCCACACAAGTCAGAGTGGAATAATGCCCCGCACACATACATACACACGCACACAGGCCAACATTACTCATTAGTTTATCATTTTCGCAAAGAAACTGGATGATAAAATTGCAAAAATACTTTTAAATTTTATTTATTTTTTATTAAATATTGTCTTATGGGGTGTTACATGTGCCTTAATTATTAGTCAATATTGCAGTATGCTGTAAACTTTGATATAATTTGACATGGCATGCCATGTCACAGAGTCCCCTGTCTATATATGGTATTCAAAAAAGTGAAGCTGCAAAAACAAATCATTTAAAATAATGTTTAAATGATATAAAATATTAAATATTTCTTTGTGCTTTATTTGTAATCAAAAAAGGACTATTTCACATTTTCTGCTGCCTTTTGACAGATGAAGCATTAACAGAAAGTCTTGTTAGACTTCTCAAAGTTTGACGAGCATATTTCTATTTTTTTTGTTTTTTGTTTGTTTGTTTGTTTATTTTTTAATGATCAAAATCCAGTTATAATTCATTAACACTCTCTCACTCACTCTCTCACACACACACACAAACCACTTTCTGCTCTGCTGGCTTCTTAATCCAAAGCCTGCTGATGTCAGACGCCTGTGTTAAGGCTTCTCCAGCAGACTGACCTTTGAACTATTTGCAGAGTGCATACCTCAGAGTCCTTGACACGCTGAGGAATCAGCCTGAGCATAAACCAACCCTCCCAACATGCTGACCTTTGAACCCTCTAATCAGAATATTTCTCTCTGAATGAGCTTTAACACTCTGCCACAGACCCTGTGTGCTGGTTACACCCACAACACTCAAAACTGACTCTACCTGACAGGTGAAAGAAACACCTGCACAGTTTGATAATGTGTATTTACTGCTCAGAACAGGAGTTTCAGTCTCACACAGCTTGACCCGCAGCTGTTTGTCTTTAGGTTAACCCTCTTTAATTAAATGAATCTGCTCTGAACAGCTGGAATGTGTCTGTGAAATATCAGATTTATTCCCTAAAACCTGCTTTACGGCGTACAGCAGCTGAGTATTACTATGAATATATCCTACTGTTGATTGAGAATGACGTCATCACGTAACAGGAGTGCAGTGTCACTGACCAAGCATGACCCTGCGCAACAACATGACCCATAACACCCCCACAGGTGACCCAAGCACGACACACCTGAACACACCTGTCATCACCTCCAGACAGCTAACGTGTCTGCCCTCTACTTTAAACCCACTCACCCACAGTAGTGCGCCTTAATTTTCACCCACTCCGGGTCCAGGTCCATCACTGATCCGTTTGACGCCAGCATGTACATAGTAACAGTTCAGTGTATGTCTCTCCAGACAGGCCCGGGCTCTCCGTGTCCCCTGCCCACGCTAAGTGTTCATATCACGGTCAGGAGTCACGGTGACGTCCCGAAGAACCTTCTGGAAGCTTAGCTCGTCGAGTTTCTGAAAAGTTTCCTCAGTTTAGGACACATCTGAAGCTCCAGGGGGGGAGGAGACGCTAAGGTACCTCAAACAGCACTTTCATTTCCGGTTATACTTTTCAAACTAAAACCAATACAGCGACATTTCAAAGCTTAAGGTTAGAAAAAAAGTAAAAAAAAAACGGATCAGTGATGGACCTGGACCCGGAGTGGGTGAAAATTAAGGCGCACTACTGTGGGTGAGTGGGTTTAAAGTAGAGGGCAGACACGTTAGCTGTCTGGAGGTGATGACAGGTGTGTTCAGGTGTGTCATGCTTGGGTCACCTGTGGGGGTGTTATGGGTCATGTTGTATTTTTGTATTTTTATTTTTTTATAAACTTTATTTCAGGATTGAAATGTACAATAAATGAACACATCCAACATCACATTTAAACTTGAGAGTAGGCAAATGAAGAAAATAAAAAAAATAAAAAAATAAATAAAATAAAAAGTCAATAAAAATGATGATAAAGCAAAAATCCAGGGGGACATGTCATAAAAACTTTCTAACAAGAGAGGGAAAATAAGTAAGTAAAACAGAATTACACTGTGATAAAAACTTTAAATTGGGAGCACATGTTAACTGTTCTTAAAGCTTTTTTGTTTTTGGATGAAGAAATAGATCTAACATATAACTCCTCTTCTTGAAAAGAAATGAAGTGGGGTTTTGTTTTCAAAAATTTAAACTTATGAATATGGAACTTTGCAAGTAAAGTTATCAGATTTATCACAAAATATTCATTTGCACGAGAATTTTGAAAGTTCAAGATGCCAAAAAGAACATTTTGGAAGAAAAGTTCTAAGTCACAGGTGATATTATCTAATATGAATCTACAAATATATTATCAAAACGTATGAGTATATGTACAGTTCCAGAAAAGATGGGTAAAAGTCTCTGCATGAGATTCACAAAAGGTACAACTTATATCAAGATCTTTTTTGAACTTTACAAAGAGGGATTTAGCAGGATAACAAGGATGAATGATTTTAAAGGAAACTTCTTTAACTTTGTTGACCAAAAAGTATTTCTGCGGAAGGATCCAGATTTTATTCCAGTGTATATTTTTCATATGACTATTCCAATATGCAGTTGCAGACGGGACAGAAACAACCTCAGATTGAAAAGGGGCTCTGATTTTTTAGTTATTTCTAAATGTAGAAGATTTAAAGCAGATTTTTCCAAGGGACGTATCAGTTACATTTACAGAAAAGGAAGTTGGTCCAGTCGTTAAAGAAGATCGCATGGAAAATAATGGCAAATTGTTTTGGGGTTACAGGTATCTGATATTGCTGGAGAAATTCTTGATATTTGTAGAGAGTACCGTTACAGTTAAATAACTGACTTACGAAAATGATAGTACTATCAAACCATTCTTTGAAAAAGAGAGATTTGTTTTTATAAAGAATGTTGCAGTTGTTCCAGATTGGATATCGGTGGGGTGAGAAATTATGCTTGTATAACATAGACCAAGCTAGCAGTGTTTGTTTATGAAATTTGGAGAGAGGAGGAGGGATCTTCTCTATTTTATAATTGCATATAAGTAGAAAATCTAACCCTCTAAATTTGGAAAATATATAGTTTGGTATATGATTCCATAAAGACTTTGGGTTTTTAAGAAATTGTTTAATCCAGTTGACCTTAAAAGTATTGTTTAGTGTATTAAAATCTAAAAAGTTAAGACCACCTTTCTCATACTTATACATGACAACTGACTTTTTAATATAATGGGTCTTGTTTTTCCAGAGGAAATTAAAAAAGCGCCAATCAATATCTCTAACTGTTTTGTTATCAACGTACAAGGAGAGAGCAGTGTAGGTTAACCTAGAGATGCCTTCTGCTTTTGTTATCAGGGTTCTACCTTTTAAAGATAAATCCCTCAGGAGCCACTGGTTGAATCTCTTTTGGGCTTTTTCAATAGTTGGTGTGAAGTTTCATGAACATCTATTTTGCTCATTTTATTTATAGAAATACCCAAGTATGTCACTGTGTCTCACCCTGAGTGACAGGGATGTTTGCTATGAAGTCTGTATCAGAGTTTTTCACTGCTATCTTCTAGCAGTGAAAAACTCTGAGGCTACAGAGAATATATGGATGATATCCAAAGCTCGGGAGACCTGAGAGGTGTCTTTCAAAAAGTGTCATCTGCCAGTTGGCTAATGATAATTTCTCGACATGCAAATGTGATTCCTTCCAGAGAGCTGGCATTAATGTGATTATAAATAAACTGATGTTCAACCAAATCAAACGCAAATTAAATCAAATCTTTAAAAATCTAAGAATAGAATATAACTGTTTTCATGAAGCAATTCAGAGGAGTCCAAGATGACCAGTACTAATCTAATATTGTTTGTGATGTGTCGGTTATTCATGAAACCAGACTGAGATTCATCTATTATAGTATCCAGGACAGGTTTAAGACGTTTGGCAAAGGCAATAGCTAATATTTTGTAGTCATTGTTCAACAAACAAATAGGGTGCCAGTTATCAATGCGTAACATATCTTCCTTAGGTTTGGGAATGAGAGTGATCAGACCTTGAGTTAAAGTTGGTGGAAGAGTTCCTTGAAGAATACTTTCTGTAAAAACCTTTTGTAAAAAAAAGGGGCTAACTGCTTCACAAATACCTTGTAGAATTCAGAGGTTAGACCATCCACTCCCGGAGCTTTGTTCAATTCAAGACTGTTGATGGAGTCAATAATTTCTCAAAGGGTCAAAGGAGCATCACACAGTTTTCTGTCAGTGTTAGAAATGGGATTAACTTGGATTGAATTTATAAAAAAAAAGTTGCACTGTTTTCACAGTAATTAGAAGTATATAATTTGCAGTAAAAGTCAGAGCAATATGAAGCAATATGACGTGGATTGTTGCATATTTGGTTATCAATTTTCAGTTGTCTGATTGAATTTGCTTTAGAGTGGGATTTCTCTAGTCTGAAGAAGTATGCTGAGTCTTGGTTCTCCTTCCTCAATCCATTTTGACGTGATCTAATAAACACACCCTTTGCTTTAGTTTTGTAGATATCATCTAGTTTGTTTGGTATTCTTAAAATGTTTCTTTTTCTCCTGATGTGAGAGAATCTGGGGGCTTCTGGTATAAAAGCATGATCATGGATATGATATTTTCTTCATTTCTTCTTTTAGATTCAGCTAGATCAGAGCTATATTTTCTTAAATATTTGGAGGCTTCAAACTTCAAGAGTTCCCATTTAAAACAGTATTGATTTTCATTTTGAGCTTCAGTCCAGTATTTCTGAATTAACCTTGTTATTTCTTCTCTTACAACTTCTACGTCAAGAACAGAGCTATTAAGTTTCCAATACGCTGAGTGGATATGATCAGCAACAGGAAAGAGAGAGATACTAATGTGGATAGCTTTGTGATCCGTTAGAGGGGTGGTGTCAAAATCTGGGTGGTTGCACATTCTCTGAGGTCTTCAGAAATCAACCAATAGTCAATTCTAGATGAAGAAGATTTTGAAGTGTTGCTCCATGTATATTCTCTATTATTTGGGAATTTTTCTCTCCAAATATCTATGAGGTGAAATTCTTCCATAAAAACTTTTAAGTACAAACAAGAGTTTAGAGTTTGTTTTAGAGGGCCATCTGTCCAGCATATTATCAAGAGTATATTGAAGTCCCCACCTATAACAATAAATGCATCAGGAAATTTGGCTAACCAAGATAGTATCTTCTTTTCAATACTGTCTAGTAAATTTTTATTTTTCTAAGTTTGAATTGTAACCATAAATATTAGTAATAATAAAAATAACTTTGTTGAATTCAATGACCTGTGATATATAATGACCTTCCATATCCAAGTCTGACTGTAGAATATTACCGTTGAAATGATTTTTCTTTGTACCTACACCAGCTGAGTGTTCTGATTTATGTGAGAGCCAAATATCATTTCCCCACTGGGATCTCCAGAAGTTTGTGTCATTAATTGCTGAGTGAGTTTCTTGGTAAAAAACAAAAATCTGATTCAACATTTTTTGAAAATAAAAATAAAGCTTTGCGCTTTCCAATATCTCTTAAACCCTTGGCGTTCAAAGACAATAAAGATAAAAGACGGTTTGAATTACAAAGAACAAAACACTTGAGAGATGAGTCGCTTAGGAATTACCACAAACTATATCAAGGGGATGAGAACTGCACCAAAATACAATCAAAGTTGTGTGATATTAGAGTAATATGCAGTCATTTGACCTTTAGTTGAACCATTGAACTTAAATGCCTGTATATGGCATGAGATTTTAGAGTTTATTGCAACTTTTAGTCATGTGGATTGAAACGTAGAGCGGTAGGAGATAACTTCCTCTCTATCTGTAGCGTTAAACTCATTAAGGATTGTTAAAACACCATTTGAACTCAGATATGGAATTAAATTTTGGAGGAACATTAAGAAAAACTCAGAGTACTAAATTGAATAGTAAAACACAAATAGAATGCAATTAGTGATGAAAAACATTGCTTGGAAAGTCTGACACAGTATAACCTGAACTGTAGAGTAGAAACTTCAGACATCCATTGAAGGTCTTCAGCTGCAGTGCCGTAGGAGAATTGTGCCATCTTGTGGTACAAGGAGGGAAATTTTTAAATGTTAGCTGAAATCAAGGGGGGGGGGGGGTTGTTGTTGTTTTTTTTTTTTGTTGTTTTTTTTTTTGTTTTTTGTTTTTTGTTTTTTTTTTAAGGTGGAAGTGGAATTTTCTTTTTGATCAACAAAAGCACGACCTCCTACAAAGTAGGCTTTTTTCCCCTCCTTTCTTGCTGCTTGTGCTGCTGGCCATAATTTCTTGCGATTTCCTCTGTCGATTTTGCAAAGGTCCTTAGCAAAGCAAAGACCGTGTGTCTCGTAGATACTCGTTGTGCTTGGCAGCTGCCCAGACCGCTGTCTTGAATACCCGTGATGAGAACTGGATAATCGTAGGTCGAGGACCTCTGGTAGACGTTTTATTTGCCTTCTGGTAACACAGCTTGGCATATTTTGATGACCTCCATCCGATTTGTTGGTCCGTTTCTGGGATGCCATTCAGTTGCAGGTTCCAATGGCGGGAATACTGTTCTAGCTCAGTTAGCCTTGTTTCTAAGATGTCAGTGCGTTTCTTTTCTTCCTGATAAAGATGCTCACTATGGGTTACTTTGCCTTTCATGGAGTGAATTTCTCACAAACAGAGAAAACTTTCTCTTTCAGATGTGCAGTTCTGTCTTGTTGTCTTGAATCAGAGATTCAAGTTTGTCAGAGCGTTGATTAATCAGATCGGCCAGCGTGGAGATGAAGTCTGGAGTGTTGTCAGGTTTAACCTTCTTATTTGGTGGTGGTTTAGATGGAGTGCCAGCTGGAGTAACAGGCAGGGCTGGAAATTCTTCTTCCATCACACTGAATGACAGTTTGTCTCTTACAGTGACGCTGTTGTCCTGGAAAGAGTCCATAAGGGCGTTACTGCTAGCTCCAGTGGCTATAGCCCCCCTCATGCTACTGCGCACGTTTTTCTTTGTGCACTCGAAGCATTTCAATTTTTTTGTTCACATCCGTCATTTTTAAAGGGTATCACTTTTAGTATTTTTCCTATAATAAAGTACCTTTGAGTCTTTTATGCTGGTCGGTGCTAAATCACACTGAATATTAAAGTTTGTTGCAGAGTTCAGTCAGAGGAGACCACTCACAGCGCCATCTTGGATCCTCCCCAGTTGCTTAGCTGCTTGGGCTTATGGGTCATGTTGTTGCGCAGGGTCATGCTTGGTCAGTCACACTGCACTCCTGTTACATGATGACGTCATTCTCAATCAACAGTAGGATATATTCATAGTAATACTCAGCAGCTGTACGCTGTAAAGCAGGTTTTAGGAAATAAATCTGATATTTCACAGACACATTCCAGCTGTTCAGAGCAGATTCATTTAAAGAGGGTTAATCTAAAGACAAACAGGTGCAGGTCAAGCTGTGTGAGACTGAAACTCCTGCTCTGAGCAGTAAATACACGTTATCAAACTGTGCAGGTGTTTCTTTCACCTGTCAGGTAGAGTCAGTTGTGATTAATTAATTAATTGATTAATTAATTAATTAATACTTGTCCGTATTTGTTGTTTAATATGTTTGGATTTTAAAAGAGGAAGTACTCCTCTTATTAAGATACATTTATTCCAACTAAGTTCAGTTAAATTAGTTAAAAGCTGAAGCTTAGGTGAGTAAATTAGTTATTTTTTGGTTTTGTTTTATTATTTCACAAAAGACATGTTAATTACAAGACGCTGCATGTAACTGGGTGTATATTATCTTATAATCATACTTTCATGTGTGTCTGTGTTGTAATATGCATTTTCAAAAGTGTGTGAATGTGAATTTGTAAATGCCTGCAACGTGTAGCACGGGTTCCTTTAAGAAAATAACCTTTATTTTGAAATATGAAGTCATTTCTGGTGTTGTAAACTCTATATTTCTTGATGATGTCTTGTGTCTCACCATGGTTACCTGGATCAGAATTCCCTTGTCCCTTTGTTTCGTCACAGTCTGTCATCCTCCTGTTTTTGATCATATTGTACTGGCTGATAACATTCTTCAGTTCTACAGTTCTTCAGTTCTACAGTTTAATTTAGCAGACGCCTTTGTCCAAAGTGACGAACAACACAAGCAAGAATTTAAACAGGAAGGAAAAACTTTAGTAAGTGCCAAGAAAAGCTTCAGTTTGTTGGGCCATAGGTACTCTGCAGTCAAATGCCCAAAGAACCCCCCCCCCCCCCCCCCCTTTTTTTTTTTTTTTTAAATAATGTAGCCACCCACAACTAAAATTCAATATTGGCAATATGGTTCAATATTCATTATTCAGACCTTTTGATTTGTTCGACCCCTGAGGACAAAGAGGAGAAGGGTCAGGTTAAGGTCCTGAGTGTTCCCTGAACAGGTGAGTCTTTAGACGTCTCTTAAAGTGGAATAATATGCATATAATATGTTTTCATTTTTGTAACTTTAATTATACAAGTTAAATATTTCAAAAGTGAAAATGAAACTTAAAAACTAAGACCTTTTGGTGACGATTAACTTCTTTCTAATAGTCTTGAAGCGCCACCTGTTGATAATTTTATAACTTTCATTTGGCGCTTGATTCGTTTGTCTTTAAGCAGGCCCCCTCCTGACAGGAAGTTAAAGGTTTTTAATGTTCAAGTATCATATTCAAAAAAAAAATTAAACAGACAAAACAACTGCAAAAAAAACAACAAACATTTTTATTCTTATCGGGCATCTGTGGTTCAGTGGTAGAGTCTCTCAGTCGGAAGGTCGAGGGTTCGATACCCAGCTCCTGCAGTCACATGTTGAAGTGTCCTTGAGCAAGACACTGAACCCCAAATTGCTCCCACTGTTGTTCAGTGGTGTGTGAATGGGTATGAATGAGTTAGATAAAACTGATGGTTTCTAGCCTCCCATCTGTGTGTGAATGTGGTGTGACTGGGTAAATGAGGCTAGCAGTGTAAAGAGCTTTGAGTGGTCAGAAGACTAGAAAAGCACTATATAAGTACTGGTCCATTTACTATTCTTCTTCTTGGGAAAAAAATAATGTCATAAAAATTGACAAGTAAAAGTGAAGTAATGTCTCAGTAACAGCTCTCATTTCAGTCCTTTAACACAGCAGAGGAACACGACCTTCACTTAACACACCTGCAGATACGATAAACACACACACACACACACACACACACACACACACACACACACACACACACACACACACACACACACACACACACACACACACACACACACAATTCACTGAATGTTTGTACTATGTAAGCATTATTTACATAATTAATTTTTCGTATCTCATTTTCTGCATGTTTCACTGCTTTATCAATGTTCACATCATACATAGACAAAACAAAGACAGGTTAAAAAACAAACGTCATGAGCAAACGTCCTTCACAAATGAGACAAATGATTCATTATAAAGAGAGTTTAAAGAGTCTGTTTTCTGCTTTCTTATTTTGAAAACATGGATCTAAAGTATCAAAGCTGGATGTTCTTTCACAGAAAACACCCATGTGCAGAAAATTAAGTCTGATAACTCAGTTTGAATCACTGCAAAGAAAAGCAGCTCTGGCATGCCTTAAGGCTGTCATGTAGTGATTATGACTTTCCCGCCAGAGTATGTGTGACTCCTCCCTTTTATCGGAGCGCCACATTCTCTCTAATTTACGGGTTGTTTGTTTAAGTGTACGAGTTTCTGAGTTAAACCAAGGAGCTGTCCTCTGACGTTTAATACTTTTTTGTCTCAGTGGTGCAATTGAGTCCAAAGTGGATCTTAGTAGACTGGCTGAGTCATCAACAAGCTGATCCAGCTGAGTGGGGCTAAAGCTAGTGTTACAGGTATGTGTTGGCCAATTTATAGAGTTTAAGGCAGCAGGAATGGCCTCTTTAAATTTAGCCATGGCACCACTGGACAGATTTCTACTGCTCACAATTTTGCTGCAAAACACAGAATCTTCCAAGAGGAAGCTAAAAGTTACTAAGAAATGGTCGGATAAAAATGGATTTTCATGAAACACTTTTAGTTCATTAATATCAAGGCCATATTCTAGAACCAAATCAAGAGTGTGGTTGAAATGATGGGTAGCTTCACTAACAGACTGAATAAAGCCAACAGAGTCTATTAAGGACATAAAAGCTGAGCTAAGACTATCACTTCGTATATCAACATGGATATTAAAATCACCTACGATGAGTATTTTATCAGAGCTAAGGACCAAGTTTGATATGAACTCAGAGAATTCTGATAAGAATTCAGAATATGGGCCTGGAGGACGGTAAATTATCACAAATAGGACTGGCTGGCAGGTTTTTGAATCAGTATGAGATAAATTTAGAGTAAGACTTTCAAAAGAAGTGTAGTTAGCCTTTGGTCTATGATTGATTTGGAGACAGGAATGATAAACAGCTGCTACACCACCACCACGGCCTGTGTCACGTGGTATATGAATATTTGAATGACTGGGAGGAGTGGACTCATTTAAACTGACATATTCCTCCTCGCACAGCCATGTTTCAGTGAGACAGAATAAATCAATCTGATTTTCTGATATGAGGTCGTTCACCAGTAAAGATTTGGATCTCAGCGATCTAATGTTTAAGAGTCCACATCTAATTATCTGGTGTTTTGAAGCCACTACATTTGAAGTTTTGATTTTAATCAGATTTTTATGGTTGACTCCTCTTTTATTTGTTTTTGTGTTAATATCTAAGTGAGCTTTGGCTCGGGGTTAGCAATATATATTTATTGCTGTTGGCAATAAAACTGGGATTGCAGTGAATTTTGAAACTGTGGATTTTTGAGTCTGTCAGTAAATGCATGGGACAGCCTGTCAGCTCTTAACAGTATTGAATTGGGGAAATCATGCAGGCAAGACATTATTCATGAAATATGTTACTTAATACATGAAATACAGATCAAAGGGTTGTCTGTCAGCTTTGTTTGCGTTCCTGCCCACAAAGGCATAGAAGGAAATGAGGGGGCAGACCAACGAGCAAAACAAAACAACAGTAGAAATACAAGTTGGACTAAGTAAAACAGTCATTAAAGAAAGAACATACAAAATTAGGGACATAAGTCATACTGGGTGGCATTTTTACAATATCCAAAAACAAGTTGGACAAAGAGGAAAGTGGGCAGGAACCGAAGAGATGAGGCAGCCATGTATAGGATAGAACTTTCTACAATGGACAATACACTTTATATGATTGGTAAACGTGTATCAGGATTATATCAGTACTGTAGCCATCCAGAATCAGTGATACATGTACTGATGGAGCATAGTGATGGAGTGTAGGCTGTATGAGAGAGAAAGAAGGAAGATGAGGGAAAAATTTAGACAAGCAAAAGTTGGCTATTCTATTCAAAATATTCTTGGATCTTTTGTAAAATACAATGATTATATTACTACTACTACTACTACTACTACTACTACTACTACTACTACTCAATGATAATAATAATAATAATAATAATAATAATAATAATAATAATAATAATAATAATAATAATAATAATAATAATAATAGTAATAATAATAATAATAATAAATGTCATTTTTAAAGGGAGCATAACTGATAGATAAGATTTAGGAATTATTATAATATTTTTTTGCTTGTTTGTTTTCTGTCAGTCTTGCTCCACACTCCAGGTCAGTAGGTGGCGTAATGCGCCTTTAAGTTGGTTATCAACCGCCGAGAAGAAGAAGAAGAAGAAGAAGAAGAAGAAGAAGAAGAAGAAGAAGAAGAAGAAGCCTCAGCTTTATTCCTTTCTTTCAGAGCCCGTGTGATCGTCCTTCTGTCACATTTACTGCTGGTTTTCATCTTGTGACGTAAAATGGCAAACTCTGCCTGGTCTGAAAAAATGCTCGAGCTCCTCCGTCGCATGAATAACTTTTATTCTCCTGGTAAAGCTGTTTAAAGCTCAGCATTGGAGTCGCTGTTATGTTGAATGAGCAGGAACTGAACTTTGGGTTGTCTTTGCAGGATTCTGTCGGACTAACTTCTTCAGGTTTGAGATAGAAGGAGCTCAGGTGGGCTGGATCCCTCCTCATGTAGCTCCACTGTTAGCACGGTACCCTCAAGTGTTCAGCCCACCACAGGGCGGCGCTGTGTCTCTGTGCAGCCACCTGGACTCCTATGAGAAGAGATCTGAAGCTGTAGATGGAGTCCTGCAGACTCTGAGACGGGAGGAAAACCTGGTCTTCCTGTCAGGATGGAGGAATGAGGTGAGGCCTTTTAACAGCACAAATAATATACATCATACATCTAAAGTCCAACATAATAAACAGATTAATAATCAGATGAATTATTTTATACAGTCTATGAGATAAATGCAAGTCAACTAATGATAACAAACAGTATAAATCACCCAGGTTTTGTGTGAGATGAGATTTAGTTTTATCTGCTTTATTCCAAGTGTCACTAACTAGTCCTTATTTAAATCTAATTTTATGTTTGTCATTGAGTTCCTTCAGTCAGTTGAAAAAATCCTCTTTCATATATTGTTCTGTCTCTTTAAGGTTGCTCAGCATGATATTGCTTAGACAGTGATGTAAAGCTGTCACCTGAGTTCAATGTGCTGTTGACCGACATGGTTAAAAGTGTCACAACTCTGCAGAAGTTTTTCCCATGCTTTTCTTAACCACAACCTACTAAAGAAATCTTTTAAAGAATTCACTTTTTAGTTTCTTACATCTTAAAATGACATTTAACCTGTTTAGTTCCACTTGCAACAATAGTTGCTGCACTTTTTTTTTACTAGCTGCACTTTGGGTTACAAAATTAAATTTTAAAATGAAAATATATTTAATAAATTGTAAAACAATAAAATATAATAATAATAATAATAATTAATAAACAAATACAAATAAACTACCAATATAATAATAATAAAATAATATAAAAATATGAAAAAAAAAAAATACTTTTTATGTACTAGAGAGGTCTAAGGGAGGAAACAAATGCACTTATTTTTCTGGGAAAAATTGGGATTTAATGGGTTGAGTCTGAACATGTCAGGTAAATGTAAGGTCATCCTTTTTGACTAATAATGAGACAAACACTTGTTAAAACGTGTCTTTTTGCTGTGTGTTGCTTTTTACTTTCTCTCTTTGTGTTCAATCATTTTACACCACACTCAAGGACAGATTTCTTTGTATGTCTTTGTACCTGGTAATGAAACAAGATCTCAATATATAAATTAAAATGCATTTCATTGCTTAATTAGACACAGTGATTAACTGTGAGGTGTTCTCATGTTTCAGAGGTACAGCGTGATGCCACAGTACTCTGACCCTCCTCTGATGTCCATGGAAAGAGCTGCTACGAGTGAGTCAGTGCGCTCACAACAAATTTATTATCATCTTCTTGTTTTAGGAGCTGACTCTGATTCTGCTCTCAGGTCTGTTCGGGGTGAAGAGGTATGGAGTTCACATTAACGGTTACACTGTGAGCAACAGTGGAGAGATGAGCATGTGGCTCGCGCGACGCTCTCCTACGAAGCAGACGTACCCGGGGATGCTCGACCACGTGGTGAGGAAAGACGGTCACTCTCTCTCGTCTGATGGGCTACAGCTGTTAATGCTGTAGGATTAAATCCTTATTAAAGGGGGAGTTCAACATTTCTCAGTCTGAAATGCAAGATTTGTTTTTTTTTCTCTTGTCTTTGAAGGCAGCCGGTGGTCTGGCCACTGGTGCTGGTATCAAACACACTCTGGTTAAAGAATGTATGGAGGAGGCGTGTATCCCTGCAGCTCTCGCTGAGAAGGGTAAACCTGTGTCTACTGTAAGGTGAGATCCACTGCTTTCCTAGGAACTGTCTCCTCCAGACTTTAGGCAGTAAAAATCCTCATTACTAGTGGGAGAAAAAAATAAAAAGAAGAGTTCAACTTCCATCTGACCTTAAGCATGAGCACAGAGTATTCTGAATAATTTACAGCTTCAAGTGTCATCTTAGAGGAAACAACAGATGAAAATCCTGAAGTTATTAGAAGTTTATTAAAAGTCATTGAAACTAACATTTTGTTTTGTTTTCCAGCTACACGTACGTGGACAAGGGAGAGGTGTTTCCAGAAAGTCAGTTTGTGTTTGATTTGGAGCTTCCTCTGGAGTTCAAGCCCAGAGTCGGGGATGGGGAGGTGCAGGAGTTCTACCTGCTGTCCATGGACAAGGTTTGTCTGACCGTGACTCTCTGAGGAGTGACGTGAACGTGTTCAGAGGAGGTGTTAGCTTTAGGAATGGATCAGGTCTAGGCTCAGCTGAGGGTTTATGAGTCTGTCTCTGGTCTCAGGTTAAGGAGCTGCTGGTCTCTGATGACTTCAAACCAAACTGTGCCATGGTGGTCCTGGACTTCCTCATCAGACACTCCTTCATTGAGCCAGACTCAGGTGTGTGTGCATGTGTGTGTGTGTGTGTGTGTGTGTGTGTGTGTGTACCTCTGATGATCTTTATCTTGTTTCCTGATGATGAGGATGATGATGTTTTCCCTCTCAGAGCCTCACTATCAGGAGTTTGTAGCTGGACTACATCAGACCGTCTGAAGTGGAGATGAAGACCTGGACCACTGTCAGGAGGCCCAAACACCTTATGTTGTGTGATTGACTGTTTCTACAAATGTGAAGCCAAACTAAGAGCTGTCCTAAGAGCTGTCTGCTCAGCTTCAGGCAGACTGAACATCAAGCAGGATCTGACCCTGGAGCTGGAGGCTGAGCTGCGTTCAGGAGGTCACAGTTAGAGCTGGGTTTAAACAGAAGGATCCTCACATTGTAAAATCTTTTCAGCTGATGTAACCTCAAAGTGAGCTCATGGAAAGCACAGAGCTCTTTCAGAGGGTGTTTTACAGACACATTAAGTCCTCATGACTCCACTCTCACCCTGACACAAATGGACATGAAAGATATGAATGATGGTGGCTCCTGCAGCATCTCTCAGAGTTTGATACCTTTGACATGGTTGCATTTTTGTTCCTCTAAAAGAAAATTTCTCCGCCCGAGTGACAAAAAAGATAAAAGATGAGAGTCCTCCAAAAGGTCTCCACTGAAATCTAAGTGTTTCTGTTTTATTTTTAGATTTTTAAATTGTCGTTTTAGACTTAAGATATGAGCCACAAAGTGTCTTCATCAGGATAACATATCTCTGAGCTCATCAACTTTGTTCTCTTCTTCAGATGAACAGAAAAACACTGGAAGTTAAGGTGCAGAAATTAAGTTTAATTAATTAAGTGCAATATCTGATTCTGCTAGTTAAGTGCAATACTTGTTCAATACTTTTCATTAAGTTCAATATCTGTCTAACATGGTCCTTCTTGTCCTGCTCACAATATAAATACTTTCTTCCTGTCTTGTTTTAGTACTGATTGCTTATTTCTGGTACTTACTTACAAAACCCAAAACCAGTGAAGTTGGCACGTTGTGTAAATCATAAATAAAAACAGAATTCAATGATTTGCAAATCCCTTTCAACCTTTATTTAATTGAATACACTGCAAAGACAAGATATTAAATGTTCAAACTGAGAAACTTTATTTTCTTTTGCAAATAATCATCAACTTAGAATTTAATGGCAGCAACACATTGCAAAATAAGTTGTCACAGGGTCATTTTTACCACTGTGTTCCATCACCTTTCCTTTTAACAACACTCAGTAAACGTTTGTGAACTGAGGAGACCAATTTTTGAAGCTTTTCAGGTGGAATTCTTTCCCATTCTTTCTTGATGTACAGCTTAAGTTGATCAACAGTCGGGGGTCTTTGTTGTTGTATTTTACTCTTCATAATGCTCCACACATTTTCAATGGGGGACAGGTCTGGACTACAGGCAGGCCAGTCTAGTACCTGCACTCTTTTACTACGAAGCCACGCTGTTGTAACGTGCAGAATGTGTCTTGTCATTGTCTTGCTGTAATAAGCAGGGACGTCCCTGAAAAAGACGTGGCTTGGATGGCAGCATATGTTGCTCCAAAACCTGTATGTACCTTTCAGCATTAATGGAGCCTTCACAGATGGTCAAGTTAGCCATGCCATGGGCACTAACACACCCCCATACCATCACAGATGCTGGCTTTGAGACTTTGACCTGAGAACAATCCAGATTGTTCTTTTCCTCTTTGGCCTGGAGGACACCACGACCACATTTTCCAAAAACAATTTGAAATGTGGACTCGTCAGACCACAGAACACTTTTCCAATTTTGCCTCAGTCCATCTCAGATGAACTCGGGTCTAGAGAAGCCGGCGGTGTTTCTGGGTGTTGTTGATAAATGTCTTTGTCTTTGCATGGTAGAGTTTGAACTTGCACTTACAGATGTAGTGATGAACTGTGTTAACTGACAATGGTTTTCTGAAGTCTTCCTGAGCCCATGTGGTGATATCCTTTACACAGTGATGCTGGTTTTTGATGCAGTACCGCCTGAGGGGTCAAAGGTCACGGGAATTCAATGTTGGTTTTCAGCCTTGCTGTTTACGTGCAGTAATTTCTCCAGATTCTCTGAACCTTTTGATGATATTACAGACTGTAGATGATGAAATCCCTAAATTCTTTGCAATATCTCATTGAGAAATGTTGTTCTTAAACTGTTCGACAATTTGCTCACGCATTTGTTCACAAAGTGGTGACCCTCGCCCCATCCTTGTTTGTGACTGACTGAGCATTTCAGGGAAGCTGCTTTTATACCCAATCATGACACTCACCTGTTCCCAGTTAGCCTGTTCACCTGTGGGATGTTCCAAATAAGTGTTTGATGAGCATTCCTCAACTTTCTCAGTCTTTTTTGCCACTTGTGCCAGCTTTTTGAAACATGTTGCAGGCATCAAATTCCAAATGAGCTAATATTTGCAAAAAAGAACAAAGTTTACCGGTTTGAACATTAAGTATCTTGTCTTTGCTGTGTATTCAATTGAATAAAGGTTGAAAGGGATTTGAAAATCATTGTATTCTGTTTTTTATTTACGATTTGCAAAACGTGCCAACTTCATTGGTTTCGGGTTTTGTAGTTTATTGCTTATCTTATCACTTATTTCATTACTGTTCCATCTTACCTCCAATTGCTGTACTATGTATAGAGAAACGGTAATACCAAATTTCTCCCCTGAGATTAATAAAGTGTTTCTGATTTGAAGACCCTTCTTCTGAAGTTTGAAGACCATCGAGAAATTTGGGGATAGTGACAAAATTTTCCCCTGGGATTAATAAAGTATTTCTGATTCTGATTCTGACACATTTTTACCTCAAATTAAGATGAAGACTTTTCAAAGCTGGTTGGCCCATATTAACAAATAATTGTGTCTTCCCTCTAGGAGGACTCCTAAATGACACTAGAAGTTTCTCACTACAAGTTTTCTCTTCAAACCTGTTCACAAAGCTGCTCAGACTAACACTTACTAAGGAATTCAGAGAACTCTGAAGCTTAATGAAAGAGGTGGGACTGACCCTGTTACTATGGATGATGTCATGTTTCAGGAACCACTTGACTTCCTGTTCCTACAGTGATTGGCTGACAGTGAATGTGTCTTTGTGAGGACTTTCTACATAGAAACCACTCAGTTTAGAGAATGGTGTCATGTAGGCAAATTCAAATAAAGACCTTAAAAGAAATGTAGACTACTGATTAAACATTAAACCAAGAGTAATATACTGACAGGTCTAGTCTGTATTCAGCTCACTGTAAGCAGCTGTATCTGGTTAAATGATGAGCAGATCTACATATAATCAGCTTTTAATGACTAGGATTCAGGAATAACCATGGCAGAGAAAACCACAGGCACAAGAAAGACTAAAACAAACTGGACATAAGACCAGATTTTTCTCTTTGTTCATTATTTCATCTTTGTACATTATTAAAGAGAAATATGGACTCTTTCTGAACTGGTCTTGGTGACTTAGTAGTCCTCTTCACTACGTCTAACTCCCCACAGGTTTAGGATGTCAGTCCTGATTTTAGGAGTCCTAAAATCAGGACTGACACGCCCATTGTTTCAGAGAGTTTCTCCTAAATCAGCAAGTTAGGAGCTACTTTTACCTTTAAGATGTTTAGTGAATACGGGCCCTGATTTGTAATGACTTTCTTTCCCTTCTTAAACAGGCCCTTACTCTTCTTCATAGATAAATGTGGTAAATCGGAAGTTAGCTCAGTCCCTGCTGCCTCCTTATGTTTAGAGTTTCTTCCATCTGTGCTCTCTTTAACTTTGTTTTGATGATTAATATTAAATCAGCTGCAATAAAAAGAAAAATCTCAAACTGTAGTTTGACTGTTAGTTCTGTTTTGCATATGTTTACATCTGCATCCATCCATGGCTCCGGCTGAGGAGGAGAGACTTGCTTTCCTTGAGAAATTTCAAACTGTACTGTCTGATCTCTGAGCCTGCTCAACCTCTGTGTTCACAGACCAATGTCCAATGAACTGTTTTTAAAGATACTGAATTCAAAAATCAAAGGGCTCAGATGAGGGAAACAGACTTTAAAAGCTGAGACAAACCTGTGGGGAGAGCAGAGTTTGGTCATTAGCAGTTTATTTCCTTTAGATACTTTAAAAGAGACAACAGGTGAAAAGTGAGGATACGCTCCTATACAAAAGACTCATTCTCTTATAAACCAATCCTTCTTTCATTCAGAGTTTCCATTTCAGGATTTCACATTCTTCTCTGAAGCTTTAAAACAAAACTGACCTCTATATTTTAAGTTGTGTGCAAATAATACAATTTAAGGCAGTAGAATATCACATCAGGTTAAAATAAAATACAACAGAAGACCAAAGAGAGAAACCATGAGTGGAGTGGAGGTGTGGAGGGAGAACTACCAGGATATCAAGTCTCAGAAAGTGTCCACAGCACTTATCCATCAAATATCACAACACACACACACACACACACTGGAAGTCGTCTGAAGCTCTGCTTGAATTCACTGAACACCTTTAGGTCCTTAGATTTATCAGCTCTTCATTGATGTTCACTCACTGATGAGTCAGACTGAGAGTACCACTTACAGCACTCACCCTTCTGCTTTTTTTAAAGGATGTCCTCCTCTCTTCACATTCTTCAAATCTGAGCTCTAATAAGCCCTCAAACATTACAGTATTCTTTCAAAAGCTAACACCTAAAAGCTTAGACTTTACCTCCCTTTAACCTTTGAATTTAACCCTCCTCCTTTTGTCCCTTTGGCCTGGTTAGATTCCTCCCACATCCCCTGAATGCCCCACTCAGCTGTGCCCACAGAACAGACACACCCTGAGTGACCTGATGCTCTACAGCAGAAGGCAGAACTCCTTCTTGCTTCGTCTCCGGGCTTGTAGGGCCGCCCTGGTGGCCGTCTCAAACACCTCCCTCACGCCATCCTTCGTCTTGGCTGAGCATTCCTGGTAACCACAGGCGTTGATGCGGTGGGCCATTTCCTTTGCATCTTCTATTTTCACTGGTTCCTGTTAGAAAGAGAGATAAAAAAACAACAATATTCAGTTAGAAATGAAACAAAAGAAATGATAAAATATGACGAAACAGTTTATACTGAGAAAATTAGCATATTAGGACTTGACAATAAAACTTCAAATCAACTGCTGTACTACGTCTGAATCCATCAGCTACTGTCTGAAGTCTACTAAACCTCACAGTGACTAATTATTTTCTGGGCCTGACACCTTTTCACCTGGAGATGGTTTCTTCTTTGGATAATCTTAACAAGCTTACTGACCTGTTTCATCTTAGCCAACTCTCGACGTGTGTTATCATCATTTCGCAGATCTTTCTTGTTTCCCACAAGGATTATGGGTACGTTAGGGCAGAAGTGTTTGACCTCAGGAGTCCACTTCTCTGGAATGTTCTCTGCAGAGGGAACAAGGTGTGTGTGTGTCAAACATAGACGAAATAAAAACACAACACTGATAAAACAAGGACAACAAAGAAGGAACCTTACCCAAACTGTCAGGGTTGTCAATGGAGAAACACATGAGGATGACGTCTGTGTCGGGGTAGGAGAGAGGCCTCAGTCTGTCATAGTCCTCCTGACCTGCAGTGTCCCACAGAGCCAGCTCCACCTACCATACACCAGAAAAACAGTTTGTTGTCAGAGAGCTACTTTTAGATAACAATCCAAAAATCCTGTTTGCAAATACATCATCTCTACTACACATGTGGATAAAACAGCATTGCTAGCTATGCTGAGTTATTGCTGAATTAAATGGCTTACCTGTTTACAATCCACCTCAATATCTGCCACATAGTTTTCAAACACTGTGGGCACGTAGACCTCAGGGAACTGATCTTTGCTGAACACTATGAGGAGGCAGGTTTTTCCACAGGCTCCATCGCCAACGATCACCAGTTTCTTTCTGATTGCAGCCATCTGAAAGAAAATGACAGAACAAAGTCATTAACTGTTAAATAACAGTGAGGGTTTAGTTTTGATCAGAGTGAGGCTCAAAGTGCTATAAACAGACACACAAAGACACTTTAGTATAGACATTATAGGGAACCAAAATAAAGCATTATGGATAAGTATTGGGGAAGGCTTTATCTACAAAAAGTCAATTACTCTGTTTGCACTGATTTATTCTGATGATGATGATGAAGACTTTGTTTGACATGGTCATCACAGATACATTGTACAAACCAGATGCACAGTTTCAATCCTAGCAATCATGCTAGTTTTCAACACCTGTCCACAGGAGGCTTTTGAAGGAAAAAAAATTAAGATAGGGACAAAAGAAATAAGACAGAGAAAACAATAAGAAAAAAAAAAACATTACTGTATTTTGTCAATATTTGAACTTTCTTGACTTTTAAGAACTCACAACTGATAAAATACAACCCATTTATACTCAACATAACTTTACTCCGTTCTGTTATGGTAATGCTGAGAGTGTATTCTTAAAAGTTTATTGAGCAAAGCATTACTGCACATCACTCCTGTCCTATTTAGAGATAGAGATTTGCTGGTAAATGGCTGAACTAAGGCGTGGTAAGAACAACAGAGAAGTTTTGCTCTGTTAAAGGAAAGCAGACTCAAAGTCACAAATTATATAACAGGATATTTTTAAGTTTAGATTTTATGTGAAATCATAAAAGATACCACATTTACATGTTTTTAACTTCCTGATTTTTTTTTTTTTTTTTCAATTTTGCAATGAGTGTCACAGTAAAAAAAAAAATCATACTGCTATGTCAGTTTTTTCCAAAATCATGCAGATATAGTTTTGGATTAATATTACATGGTTACTACTGTTGTTTTCTAAGTTATTATTGTGAGATTTTGTCAAACCCTTGTTCTAAGAGATAGGCTGTAAACTTGGCTCACTCCCCTTTACTTCATTTGGTTAAAATTAAAGGATACTTGTAGCAATGTTACATGTTAAAAAAAAGAATTACCCACAAATGTATATTCTTCTTACATAATGGGGTTTTAGTTGCCACCTTTAAACCAAATCAGTTAGTTGTAACGTTATATATCTATATTTTCAGTACTGAATAAAGCCTCTATGAGTGTCAAGCAAAAATTCAGTCACAATCTGTTTTTAAATGATACGTACAGTCAATATTCCTGTGAAATACTCATGCATATAAAATAACACTTCTTTACAGCATGGACTGAAGTTGGTATGTTTACGCTGCATTATAATTTTACTTCCTGACTGATGATACACCTTTGGTGGATTACTCTCTGTTACGGATGATCTACCAACCCAATGCTATCTTACTTATCATACATATCTGCGTATTTTCTGAATATATCTCTAAAGTAAAAGCTCTAACTTGTAGGCAGCACTACTTCCCATTACATCCGATGAAGCTATCTGTTAGCCTGCTAACTTTGCTAACTTTCTCCGGACAGCTTGCCTCTTGTCAAACCGGACACAGTTCATTTTGAGACCGTAACACATTTTTTTCTATTCTACCAACCAAATCGGTATATATAATCCTTAAAAAACATACTAAAGTGAATTTAAATTATGATTTATCGCCTAAAAAGAGATACTCGCCTTTTTTTATATAGTTTATCCTGCTGGACCTCACAGTCCCGCCCCCGCCCCCCCGACAGTGCCACGAAGAAGGTGTCGGCCCACTCTGTACTTTCCACCAATGGAAGGTGTTAAAACTATGACGCGCACTAATACAGCCAATCACTACTCCAGCTTACACGCGTGTAGAATCCACAGACTGCGTCAGTTATGTTTTACTATGAGACTGCAAACAACAAAGACCAATATTATATCATCAACCTGTTTGTTCTACTTGCAAAATACCACATACATAAATCCAAATTTTCTTTTTTTGAGATTGGCACATTTTTATATGGTGGGGATGCAGGGTACATCAGCAAAGCCACTGTGCTGATAACGTTGTTCTGTTTTATGAAGCTATAGGAACAGGTTTGTTTTCTTTTAATGCTCATAATTAGTTTAACTTGGTTATGGCATTCCTTAAAAGCCTTCCTTTATAAAGTTCACTCTGACATAGCCAGGGAATGTGATGAGGATGTTTATAAGAGTTTTCAGTGCAATTTACACTTAACTCACTAAAAGGCAAAAAGTGGCTTTGCTGATGTTCTCTGCATCCACAACACTAAATAAAAGTGTGCCGACTGCAAAAAACTGCAATCCTACACATATAGTTTGAGTGACAGTTAGTGCACAGCTGCAACTGATAATATAAGCGATGTGTGACCTGATCAGCTATTGCAAATAAACAATGACCTGTTGACTGAAATGGTAAAAAAAAAAATTGAAATTAAAGGATCTTGTTGATCTGATTAGTCTTTCCCTACGAAATGCGACACTGATTATTATTGCTCCTAAATAGACTGGGTCTCTCAGGAAGGGAGCTGGATGTGTGTCTTTAGATCTGGCTAACTGAAATAAACCTGCCCTGGAGCAGGTTTAAGTTTATTGATCTGTTGCCATTGTGATTTAACTTAACCTGCTTCAAAGAACAGAACAAGCCTGACTGATGTCAGGTTAATCCTAAAATTATCTAGCTAACTAAGTTAACCAGGTACAAGGAACGGGGCTCAGAGGAGATGCTACATTCAAGTTCATGTTAGTTTTCTGTGACTACCAATCATGCATTTAAGGGACTTGCCCAAGTAATAATAATAATAATAATAATAATAATAATAATAATAATAATAAGAAGAAGAAGAAGAAGAAGAAGAAGAAGAAGAAGAAGAAGATAAAATAAAATGAAACACACAAAAAAATGGATTTTAACATTTTGTATTGCTGTTCTCTGTGTAAAATTCTTTTGCAGTCATGGGAATGTTCAAAATGGGATGTAAAGTATAAAATAAACATTTTTTTAAACATGAAATCATTCGTCTGCTTCAAAAAATTATACAAACAATGGTAAAAAAAAATATTTTTCTAAACAAAAATGGCATAAAAACATATTCTTAAATAGTTTATTTTTGTCATACTCATTAAAGCTTCGGGTGGTAATACAATAGTATAATAATAGTAATAATAATAATAGTATAACAATAATAGTACATTTTCTTAAAAAGTATGAAGGGAACTTAAACATCTTATTAGAATCATATCAAGTGCATGGTTTTTTGGGGACTTGGAGGAATATAAAACAACTTTCCAATGATATTAACATCATCAGGTCATTTTTGATCCAGTTAAGAATCTGAGAATGAGAAGAGCATGAATGTCTATTTACCATTTACATGTTCTAACAGGTAATCCTTAATTTTTCATCATTAATTTGTTCCTTTAATTATGAATAAAAAATAAATGACACAATAACAGTGCAATTAGTCTAGAGACTCTTTCCCTTAAGCATTTGTCTTTATTGTAATATTTTCGTTCTTTGTTGAAAAATCGTTGACGTTTCTAGACCGATCACGTGACGACATTTTGACAGGAAGTTGTGAACCAATGCATAACAGCCATTGGTTGTTTCAAAGGTCGGGAAATTTAAAACGTTAACGGTCAGAGCTCAGTTTCTCCTGCGTTCTGTCGGGAACGGACATCTTCGGTAAGATTATCACTAGATTACACCCTTTTAGTGCTTTATTAGTGTGTTTGTCACTTCACAACTGAAATTTAACTCAAATATATTTTTATCAATGTGAATCTGTGTTTTTCAGTTACAAGTGATCGTTTAGACTCTATAACGTTTGCTTCTGAAGTTACGCTCCGCGTACGGTAGCATTACCGAACTAGCCTGGTTGTTTTTCTCTATAATTTCACTTTAACATTCAGATGTAAGAAAGAAATACAAGATCTCATCGCAACACAGTGATAAGACGTGACGATTACACGATTTACTGTTTTCTCAAGTATTTTACATTTATACATATTTTTACATTTTACAGCTACGTGTATCGCTAACGAGGGTTAAAACTGACTCTGCCCGTCGGTCACGGATTGCAGAACTCAGCACAGGGTCGTTACTGACATCGATTTATTTTGATCCTGTTCAGGTGGGCTGTCGAGATCACAGTTTGGGATTATGGCGGAGAATGAGTCCGGTGATAACGCTGGTCGCTATGAATTTGATGCTCCATCCCATGTTGTGGACCTGAAAGAACTGGAGACTGAAGAAAATGAAGATGAATGGTTTGGTGCGTTTTCGCCATGTCTGTTTTTCACTTTGCTTTCTGAGTTGATCATCTGCATTTGCAAAACCAATTTCCGACCGAGAGTTTATTTGTAAAATTAAGAAATACATATAAATGTTTGGTACACACATCATACCCCCAGCTCTGAAAACAGCACCAGTTAAAATAATCTTATGTCGCATGTGTCCACATAGCTGTCCTTTAGACCCGTTTTATCCACCCTTATGTAGATGTAGGAAAACAATGTTGTTTGTTTGGACATGGTTAACATATAGGTAGAAAAAATATGTATTTGCTAGAAAAAGACATTTAAGTACCTTGGTATGTTAATATCTTCATAAACACTTAATGTTTGTTTGGTTGTTGATGAAATACATTTCTACTTGTGCATGTTCTTTGTCAAAGTCTGTCAGAAACCAAAGGCTTTACACAGTTGAAGAAACATTCTTGTTTACCTCCAGCGCCAAGCTAGTTGAATCTTTTTGCCCTGCTTTTTCCATTGTCACTGGTTCTAGGGCTTTATATTGATCAAATTGTTGCTAAGCAGGTTTTTCCGTAGGAGTTGACAGTATATAAGAAGTGACAAATCATGTGTATTTGAGTCAGTGATCAAGTTAGACACATTATGGAGAATCACAGGCCCAAATGATTTTGAAATTGAATTCAGAGCGGTAAAAAACTAAGAAGAACTGTAACTGAAACCATTGTCTTCATCTCTGACTGTTTTTTGTTCCTTCAGAACAACATGCCGGGGTAGCAGATAATCACCTTGAAACACCAGGTATTGACCGACACTTCTCTAGGAGCGATACTCTCAGCCTTCCCAGGGCCATTATAGCCCCTCAAGTCAAGACAGACATGGAGCCAGGTTGGTTGTCTTTGCTGTATCCTCCCCTGCTTCTTACTGAGAATGCATACAGACTGTCTTTCTGTTAAGAAATGTAAGAGAGGAGTTGTTCAGTCTTGAAAAATGGCCTCCAAAGGAGTGTACGTGGATTGACAGTTTTATTTACATAGTTTTTGCTGTGGAAGATTCCATTCAAATGTGGTCCTCCCCTGTGCCTCAATGAGCTTTACGGTGTTAAATATGGGTTAGGGCACTCATATCAAAAACGGCAGTGAAAAAACTCTTTATTCTTAGTCTTCTGTATATCGGAGAAAAATCCTCAGTTTGGCAAACATGAGTGATTATAGACTGGTTTATGTTGCAGAGCCCATTGCATCCACATCTGGACCTTCAAACCTGGTGTCATCCTGGGGCAGTGCAGCGCCTACTCAAAGTGGAGCCCGACCTAAAACAAAGTCCTCTAATCAACCCCCTGCCCAACCACGCAGGTACACTCATCATGCTTGGTGCTCTGGATTACCAGTGAAAACCCATCTACTTAAAAAATTAAGATTCTAACATTTTAATTTAAGGGTCAATTACAATAAAATTTTGATTTACTAAGTCATAATTTTGTTGGTGTCTCAGTTTTACTCTGCTTTTGATGCTTTTAAAGCTTTAAAACCTCAGTGAGAAGAGTTAAAAAGATGAGGCGAATAGCATGAGAGAGCTTGATGCATCACGAGAAACTGAGGAACAGCTGTGCCTGAACTTCTGCATCTCTTTTGTAGTTTCTTTAATTCAGCTTCTTTCTGACTGGTTCATTTTAGGGTCTCAAAGCGTAAATCCAATGGGTCGGCAGCACCACCTCTAAAGAAGCAGAAAAAGTAAGCGATGCCCTCCTGTACCCAGAAGATGTTTTATATTCTTTATGACAGCTGTTGTCTCTATCCTGTAACACATTTGTCTTTTGAAGTCTTTTAACCGTAGCTGTTTGTTTTAGGAGTCCTGTTGTCGCTCGGCCAGTCCGAATAAGCTCGGGCATGCGCCGCAGGACCGTGCAAATGAATCCTAGGACTGCAGCAGCTTCCCGCACACTAGCTCCACCACCCACAAACACTGAGTGAGTCTGGAGCTATCAGTCGATGGTGATATAAAATTGAACTTGATGTAAATTTTTCCACTTTTGAGAGACTGAGCTGCCACTGTTTTTTTCTTTTTTTCTAAATAGGCCAAACAGCTCTGAGGCTCAGGAGCTGGAACGCATCCGGAACCTGCAGAAGGAAGTCTCTCTGCATCGCAAGAGGAATGAGGCCAGCTATAAGGCTGCTCTGGCTGGTGGTGAGTAGTGGATGCAACATTCAGGGACTTGGATGAAAACTCCTTTATCCATGTGCTGCCTTAAGAAAGTTTGCAAATGTCTTCAGGTTTTATGATAGTCTGCCTTTACCTCTTCCCTGTTACAGATGTACTACCACAGAAGACAGCTCTTTCAGCGACTGTGCCCAAAGAGTTCCACTTCAACACAAACACCCGCTCCAAGGCAGCTGCTTCATCCAGCACAGCCCATAAAGAGGTGGACTTCATTTCCCAGCTTCGCAAACCCTCCTCCCCAGTGAGTATCTGATATCTCTGGGGATAATGTGGAAAAAACAAAGTGCTTATGGGGACTCTAAAAGTTGGAATCATAGCTCTAAAGCCACAAAATCTTTTCTAGTCTGTTGATTAGATTTTTACACAACACAACATGGAAAAAAGCAGATTTATGAAGCTCTGTGTGAGCAGTCAGTCAGTACGTTTACATGCAGCTTCAGAAATCATACTATGAGTTTAGTCAGCATGAGATCAGACTATAAAAACTCATGTAAACGGTCTAGTCAGACTGAGCTTGACAGCACCACCTATCGAGTTGGAGTGAGACGTTCTCAGTCAGAAGTCTTATTCTCTTTACTGCATGTATACACAGACAAGACCAGACCCCCTGCTGTGGCTTTACCATCGAGCTATGACCTGAGCCAGACTGCTGCTGCATGTAAATGTGCTGACTGATAAGAATAGATGTTGAAAACATCATTTTGCTGTGTGTTTTGGGAAATATCCTAAGTTTACAGTTCAAAACTTCACCATCCTTCTTAGGCAAAGGCTCCGAGAGGTGCCACAGTTCCCAAACCCTTCAACCTGTCGAAAGGCAACAAGAGAAAGGCGGAGGAGCCAGCAGCTTACGTGCCCATGGCACAGCAGATCGCACAGTTCCAGAAGCGAACTCCTGAACGTTACCGCCTGCGCAGCAGCAGAAGTCAGGCCAGAGGTGAGCAGGAGGCGGAGAAAGCTGTTTGTTAACATTTCCTTTTGAGCACATTGTGATGTGTAACAAATACATTGATAACCTCTGTTTACCTTCTCCCCAGGGCCGTCCCCAGTGAAGGACCACCTGAAGCTCACCCAGCCTCACACCCCACATCTGCTCACCAACCAGAGGAGCCGAGCACCCACAGTGAAGAGCAGTGCTGAGCTGGAGGCAGAGGAGGTGGAGAAACTCAACAAGTATGTATTTTTTTATTTTTTATTTTTTATTTTTTTTGTAAAGTCCAACAGATTTTGGATTTTTAGAGTCTAGATTAACTTTGTGTTTTAACCACAGGTTTAAATTCAAGGCCTTGGAGCTGAACAAGAAAATTCTGGAGGGTGTAGAAGGCCTAAAGAAGCCGACCGTGAAGGAACCAACTGTGCCTGAAGGCTTTGAGCTGCAGATTGAAAAGAGGCTCCAGGAGAGACAAGCCTGCAAACCTCAGGAGGGAGAAGAAAAGCACACGTTCAAGTCCCAGCCTCTGCCCAAAAAGATCCTGGAGGGAGTGGTGGTGAGCTTAAATCCATCACCTCAGAGCCAAGAGCATGCTCATTGTAACGTTGTTATACTTATTATGAGGTCTTATAAAAGTTATCTGAAAGAGAATTTCCTCCTCTTTTCAGGGATTACCAGAGAAGAAAGTTCTCCCTCCCACAGTCCCAGAGTCTCCAGCTTTTGCCCTGAAGAAGAGGATCCATGTGGAGCCAAAGGTTGAGGAGGTGAGGGCGTATACATTGCATTTTTGATATTTTTGCATTTTTTGATACAGGCCATTATTGTGCCAGTATCTTAACCTGGTTTCTTTTCCATCAGTTAAAACGTCCCTCACCAATCAAGGCCCCTCCAGTGCCTCACTTTGGCCTCCCCTTCCAGCCCCGGCTCCAAGAGAACCACCACGTGGAGGTCTGCCCTTTCTCTTTTGAAGAGAGGGAGCGTGAAAGGAGGGCGCTGAAAGAGAAGAGGCTGGAGGAGATGAGAAAGGAAGAGGTGGGTTCACTCTTCAGAAGATCAGGTCCTTTAAAGTCTTAATAAAGGCATACAGCTGCTGAACCTCTGCTTTCCTTTGGTTCCAGGTTCCTCAGTTCAAAGCTCAGCCTCTGCCTGACTTTGACACTGTGACACTCCCAGAGAAGAAGAAGCTGGAGCCCACAAAGCCTGAGCCGTTCAGACTGCGCATGTACGAGCGAGGAGCGGTGAAGAACAGCCGCTGGGAGCAGATGGTACGACGGCAAACACTTAGAAGCAGTCTCAACACTTTTAAAGCCTTTACAACCCAGAAATTAAGACCTAAAAATCTGTGTTTGAAGGTAAAGGAGGAGCAGAAACATCGGGAGGAGGCTGCAATATTCAAAGCAAGACCAAACACAGTGACTCATAAGGAGCCTTTCATTCCTAAGAAGGAGAGCCGCTCTTTAGCAGGTAAGAGTTTACCACAAAGCATAAACACTGACTGGATCCCTAAAAGGAGAAAATATCTGCTGTTTGAAACCAACAGAGTTTGTTTCTGTGCAGCTGTATTGCCAGACTCTGCTCTTTGCATGTTATGGAATATAAGCCATCAGTGTTTTAATGTCATCGGCACTGATGTGTGTGTGAAGGGTTGAATATGCTCCTGCAGAGTGTTTCAGCTCTCTGCTGAGGCTGCAGCACTCTGTCTTATCATGTCACTCACTCTTCCTGTTGCCTTCACCTCACTCGGTTGCGGCACTCTTTAGAAGGCAATTGCTCTTCCACAGTGACGGAGGCCTTTGAGCTGTCAACTGAGCGGAGGGCCCGGGAGCGGCAGGAGTACGAGCGGCTGGCCAGCGAGAAGGAGGCTCTCAGGGCGCTGATGGAGGAAGACCAGAGACGAGAGGAGGAGCAGAAGGAGAAGGAGGAGATCGCCAGGATGCGGCAAGAACAGGTGATTACCTGACATCATACCTGACAAGATGTTTCCAGCCATACTGAGAACGACTGGCACGCTCTTTGTGCTCACAGGTTTAGTCTGACTCTCTCCTCTTCGTCGTCCTGCAGGTTCATAAGGCCCAACCCATCCGACACTACAAACCTGTGGCTCTGAAGAAGAGCGAGCTTCCTCTCACAGTTCCTCACTCACCAAACTTCTCTGACCGCTTCCGCTTGTGATCATCCTGACTACTCCCCCTCAATAAGACCTGCATTTAACTTGTTTTATTTTATTTTTTATCTATTTTAGGCAGAAGCCTCTGAAATGTTCCCCTCTTCCTGTCAGTCAGAAACCTGGCTGTAAACGTGTACATAGACTTTTATTTGATGGACTGAAGCTTCGTTTCAACTTTCCGCTTTAGATTTTAACCACATGCTGTATATTCTGTCTTTTCTGACTCTTTAACGTTCCTCTTAATAAAGTGTTGTTGAATGAAGCAGGTGACCATTGACTCTTCATTAACCAGAATAATCTTGGTGTTAGAGAAACGCACAACAAGCTTTCAGTGACTGAGCTGTATTAAAATATATTTTCTTAGCCTTGAACCACAGAATTTATTCTGGAATAGATTACTTAGTGTTTTTATATTTTGGCTAATGAAAATAATTAACTTCTATTTTTAATCTGAAAAGGCCAAGGTTTACAAATTTTTAAGCCTTTAAACCCCAAAATGTGGAAAACTGATCTGACATTTTCTGTGCATGGATAATGAAATAAAATGTGCAATTTCAAATGGTTTTTGATCCTGAAAGAGAGGAAAAAAAACAAAACAAATCAAAGATCAATACAAACTCTTACATCCAGCAAGAAAGAGTGTGTCTGACCAATCAGCAGCAATGTAGGTATCCACTTTTTCTATAAGAGTCAAAGGAAACTTCATGCTCTCTGTGGTTGGTTTCACTGTTTTATTTGAGTTGTGTGTAAGCACGGTGATGTCAGTAAACAGAGTAATGGTGAGAGGATGAAGCACTTTAACAAACTGATAATAAACAGAGAGTCTGAGGAACAGAGAGCTCTGATTCCAGCCTCTGGGAGTTTTGCTGTCTTCACATAAAACATACAAAAATAAATAACAAAGTCTGAGAGGAGCAAAGAATCACCGCTTTGGATACAGAGAGAAAAACGTGACATTGGTTTAACATTGGAGTACAAAAGTTTTACACTAGTGTTTAAAATCATCTACTCTGGACTCCTGATGGTTTCCTGAAAGGAGTCCAGCTCAAGGCAGACCAGGATCACACACACACACATCACAGTCCAGACCCAACAGGAGCCTTTAGGGCCAGACGACAGTTTCAGAGATAAGTTTCTCTGAAAGAGACAACAGACACAAGCAGAAAGCTGAAAAAGAAACCTTTAAACACCGACTGGTTTAGAGGTTCTATCTCAAAAAAGAAAAAAAAGGAGTTCAAAGGATCCGGCCTGAGGCTCAAAATCTAGCTACAATGTTGCACAGAGGTCACTACACCAAAACATGGCAGCAACCAAACATGAAGAGGACTCTGTTGAGACAAACTGCACATTAACTGGACGTCCTCTGAAACCTGAAGCCACTGCACATCATCTTACCTCTGCTGGGGGCAAAGGCCTGCATGAGCCTGACCCTTCCTCTCAGCTGATTTATTCCCTCTGCAACCATTTAACCAACACAATAACGACTCAGTCTGTAGTTTCAAGTCTTCTTAGAAACATAGTGATGCTTATTCTGTACATTCTGGTCCAATCTGTCAGTTTCTTCCTTTTGTACTGTGCTTCCTGGTTCTAATAAAATAAATGTGGCAGAAAAAGCATTATTTCAGGTATCAAAACATGTAAACAAAACTAAAATAGTCCACTCAGGTCAGGACTGAAGGAGCAGTTTAGATATTAGAGATACTGATGATGTTTGGTCTGTTGGGTCCTGGTCTGTGTGGGTCCTGTTCAGTCTGGACGACTCTGGGATGTGTGCTCTCTCTTTGAGTTCATGGGTCCACAAAGGACACTGCGATGTAGCGCACACCGGCGGTTGTGGGTAGGCCTTCGTGGTAGTGGGTGAGGCGGCCCGGGTGCATGAGGGCCCAGCCTTTACGTGGAGCAGAGATGGAGCAGTTGTATCGGAGGAACCTGCAGCCGCCTCCCTGCAGCCACAACACAGGACAGGTTACTAAAAGGACACTCTTCTTCCTCCTCTATGACAATAACACAACATTTAATAACATCAGTTATAATCGAACACACAGGTGAGTTCACAGGCAGGTAAATTCATAAAAACTTTATTTTCCACTGCAGGAAACAAACAATACATGAAGCTGTGTGTTTTGTTTCAGGAGACCAGATACTAAAACTATTTACTCAGACTTTTTTAAAATGATCATTTATGTCCTTAGCAGTTTTCTAACTCTTGATTCACACATACTCCGTGAGCGCCGCGGCCCGTGAGCGCCGCGGCCCGTGAACGCCGCGGCCCGTGAGCGATGGAACGATCTGCTCGGCGGAGATTGAGGCGTCTCTGCAGCGCACTCCGGCAAGAATAGACTCGCAGCGAAACAGCCGCGAGCAGCCGTTGGTAGCACGCACGAGACGTACCGCAACGCGGGCCGTGTGAATGCACTGATTGACTTGAATGGCAGCGAAATACAGCGCAGTGCACGGCACTGATGGACCGCGGCGCTCACGGAGTATGTGTGAATCAGGGGTTAGTGTATTTTTTAATGCATAATCCTCCAAGTGTCCAATGTTTTCTCTCAAGTTATCATCACAATTTTGGCTCATCTGTTTCGCTGTTCATTCAGGAAAGAAGATAGTTTCTACTGAGAACAGGGCTCTAGAGATGTTGTGTTCAGGGTTGAAATAACTAAATATTGACTTAATGCTTTGCTTTAAACCTGAAAGTCTTGTGAATAGGTGATTGCGCACGGATCACTTTACCGCTAAAATGCGTCAATATTAGATTATTTATTAATTATTGGGCCTAGAGCGTATCTGATCATGATCCCTGAAACTTATTAATAAAACCTAGTTTAAGATGTCTGAGGAACTCTTGATATTAGTAATTTATTAGATCTCAGTGAAAACAGAAATCCTGTTACTCTTTACAAACCTCACAGCTGTTTTGTTTTACATAGACTTAAATTCTCTTCATAAAGAAAAAGAGAATCAACAAGAAAATGAAGGACGGAAATAACTGATCACCAATATTTATTTTCAGTCTTTTTTATTGCACTTTATGAATTATTTTTCTGTTAGATGATGAATTTGACCTAAACACTTTTATAAACTCAGCAGTGATCCTCTGTTATATTGATTTGATGACGGCTGTCTTCAGTATTTTGAGCTTTAAACTCACATCAATCTTTTTTAACTCCAGCTTTATGACCTGTTTCAGGATTATCCTCTGGATACTGACTGTTTTCAGCTTCGTCTTTCGCTCTCTTTAAACTCCAGTGATCAGAAGTTTCAGAGTTTCAAGGCTGAGCTGCTGCAGCGTCCAATCAGTGAGTGATGGGGGTGTGCCTGTCGGTGAAAAGACTTCCGCAAAGGCAGCTCTCGTGTCTCCTCGATTATCGCTCCTGATCCACTCACTGAGGTTATCTGAAGGATATCTCAAGATTATGTTGTTTTATAAAACACATTCTAATCTAGGAAAGAGGCTCCTGGTTGGGTTAATTTAACTAAAAGTAAAATATAATAAATAAATAAAACCTAGCAGAGCAGAGCCTTTCCTCCTCAGGTTATAGTCCTTTAAAATCATCATGAGGCATCATGATGATTTACTCTCTGGAGGTAAATGCACAAACTGTGAAGATGACGAGCTGAAATACTTCCATGGTTAAGTGGCTGCGTGATCACAAATGTTCTAAATTGCAGAAAACCGTAAATTTAAGCCTTTAACAGAGTTTATAATGATGTAGCCTGGATGCATTAACCTCCCCATCTGTAAACAGAGAAGAACTCAGTCCACACGCTTCATGAGGTTCAACCAAAACAAACCAAAGATGAAAATCTGTTCAGATCCTGCAGTGGAAAAAGGTCTAAAAATATTGCAGAATGCTGAGAGGTCTGAATGTAAACCAGCTTCATAAACTTAAAATGCTGAGAGAGCTGTAAGAACAACAGACTAAATAAATAAATAAATAAATAATACTTAGAACTTCACACTCTTTGATATTTTGATACTGAAATATGTTTGAAACTGAAAAATTTTGATATTTTGATACTGAAATACTTTGAAACTTTGATACTTTGAGACTGAAATACTTAAATACTTTGATATGAAATAATTTGATACTTTGATACTGAAATACTTTGATACTGAAATGCTTTATTACTTTGACAGAAATACTTTGATACTGAAATGCTTTATTACTTTGACAGAAATACTTTGATACTGAAATACTTTAATACTGAAATACTTAATTACTTTGAAAGTTTGATACTTTTTATACTGATATACTCTGATACTAAAATACTTTGATATTAAAATATTTTAATACTTTGACATGAAGTACTATGATACTTTGAAAATGAAATTGATGAATTGGTTGATACTGAAACATTTTTAATACTTTGGCAGAAATACTTTGATACTTAGAAACAGAAATACTTTGATACTGAAATACTTAAATAGTTTGATACTGAAATAGTTTGATACTGAAATATTTTAATACTTTGATACTGAAATGCTTAAATACCTTGATACTGAAATACTTAAATACTTTGATACTGAAAAGGTTTGATACTAAAATATTTTAATGCTTTGATACTGAAATACTTTGAAAGGTAAATACTCTGATACTGAAATAATGTAAAACTTTGATTCTTAAATACTGATGTACTTTGATAATCAAATACTTTGATACAATAATACAGAAATATGTTAATACTGAAATACTTTAATACTGAATTGCATTGATACAAAAAAAATTGGTATTTTGATATCAAATTGACTTGATTCTAAAGTAATTTGATACTGAATTATGACACTTAATACTTAAATGCTTTGATACTTAAATACCTTGATGCTGAAATTGTTTGATATTTTGAAAGGGAAATGCTTTGATAGGCAAATAATTTGACACTGAAAAACTTTGATACCTATTTACCTTGATATTAAAATAACATGATACTTAAATACTTTGATACTTACATACTTTAACTCTTTGATACTTTGATGCTGAAATACTTTGATAGTGAAATACTTTGATACTTTAATAATTTTGTACTGAAAAACTTCAAAACTTTGATACTGAAATACTTTGATACTAAGATAATTTGATACTGAAATACCTGGATACTTAATACTTAAATGCTTTGATACTGAAGTACCATGATACTTTGATACTGAAATACCTTGATACTTACATACTTAAACTCTTTTATATTTTGATGATGAAATACTTTGATAGTGAAATACTTTGATACTGAATTGCCTTGATACTAAAATAATTTGATACTGAATTACTTGGATACTTAATACTAAAATGCTTTGGTACTGAAATACAATGATATTTTGATACCAAATTTCCTTGATATACATATAATTTGATACTGAATAAATTGAAACTAATACTTAAATGCTTAGATACTGAAATACCTTTATACTGAGATATTTTGATATTTTGATAGGGAAATACTTTGATAGGCAAATACTTTAATACTGAAATACTTTCATACTTTACACTGAAATACTTTGATACTAAAATACTTTGATACTTTGATTCTGAAATACTTTGATACTGAAATTCTTTGACACTTTTACACTTAAATACTTTAATACTGAGATACTTTGATACTTTGTTACTTGATACTGATTTGCCTTGTTACTAAAATAATTTGATTTTGAAATACTAGGATACATTATAATGAAATGCTTTAATAATGAAATACTATGATACTTTGATACTGAAATACCTTGAGACTTAAATACTTTGATACTGAATTGCCTTGATACTAAAATAATTGGATACTTTATAATGAAATGCTTTGATACTGAAGAGCTTATATACTGAAATACTTTGATACTGTGATACTTTAATACTAAAATACTTTGATACTATGATATTTTGATGACATACTTTGATACTGAAATATTTTGATACTTTTATACTAAAATACTTTAATACTTTGATTCTGAAATACTTTGTTACTGAAATACTTTAATACTGAAATGCTGTGATTTTTTCATACTTAAATACTTAGATTCTGAAATACTTTGAAAATGAATGGCTATGATACTTTGATACTGAAATACTTATATACTGAATTACTTTGATACTTTAATACTTTGATACTTTTACCCTGAAATACTTTTATTCTGAAATACTTTGATATTTTGATGCTGAAATGCTTTGATACTAAAATACTTTGATACTTTGATACTGAAATGCGTTGATACTTAAATACTTTGATACTTTTATACTGAAATACTTTGATACATTGATACTGAATCACTTTGATACTTTGACACTGAAATACTTTGGTAATTTGATGCTGAAATACTTTGATACTGACAGACTGAACTGTACTTTAGTGTTTTGAATTAAACAAGTGACTCTGTGGGCTGCTGTTAATAAATCCCTCTGGGGCTGAAGATGCAGGGAAAAACACAGATGCAACACTCATAAATAATTCGAGCTTCAGCTTCATATGTCGTGCAAAGAAGACAGATGCACAAAGAGAGAGGACACGGATGGAAAGTTTGAAACACCAGGGATGGATGTGAACATGCCAGAATTATGAGGGCATCCATTAATGATAGTATGAGCCACACGTCAGCGTCATGCTTCCTCAAATCTAAGCACTACAATATGTGTGGTCTCTGAGATTCATCTAAAACAACATTTTAACTCTCCTTTAAGGAAAAATCTGCTGATATCTGTAATTACTGAGAATTCCACATCAATCAGTTTACATGAAGAGCTGAAATAAGACTTAGAGTAAATACAATCTAACAATACAGAGGTGTTGTTCAGACTGTAAGCCCAGGTCTAGTCAAACTGAATCATCATAGACGCTCACAAAAACAGAGACAGGCTTGTTTAGCTTAGCTAAGCGTTACCTAGGGATGAGCATTTTCAAGCTGTAATATCTTTAAACAGTCACTGATAAGTATTAAACAGATGATTAAAATAGCTCCCTGCAGACATACAGAGACCCATGTAATGTCTGTGGAGAGTTGTTGTAGGACAGTTCGACGTGTTTTAAACATAGATATGATCCATAGATTCTAGTTTTACCCGTTTTAAGTTTGCACTTAAACTAATTTTTTTCCTCCAAGAACTCTTTTTTTTTTTGCTGCAGAAGTGTTTTTGATGGTTTCTCATGTTATGTAGATTTTTTGATGTTATCGAATAAGTTTTTTGTTATTTAACACCCCCAAAATAATCAGCTTTAGATGCAAAACAAAAAACGTCTGTCGGTTTTCAACAATTATTTGAATACATGAAAACCACCACTCATCCCTTGCATTAACCTCTGCAGTGTTTGGAAATATGTCAGTCAGGGTCCTGCACTCCTGTTAATGCCTCATGTTTAAATGCCTTTAAGACTCAGGAGTTCTTTTTTGTTTTTAAATTTGGTTTTGCATTCTCCAAACTTCAGCCATCTGGCATTTATTGTTGTTTGTTAGCTGATGATGCTAACTTTGTGCAGAGGATGCTGAAATCTTATTTTGGAGCTGTCACAGCACCATGGTTGTGCTGGTTTGAGTGTATGTTTGTGGGATCCATGCTTTAGTGGTGGGTTTATTGTTACACTGAGCCATTAGCATCTTCAGTACCATGTTGTTATTATTATTACATCCCCTGCATACAGGCTGGGATGTGTCCCATCACCACCTCAAACTGCGAAAGTGTCCTTTAAAGAGGCCTCCAGTCTGAACAAAGCCCTGCTAGTTGAACAGGATGCCGTAAGCACAGTCTACGTGTCTGAATTGTCTGATTTCTACCAACCTCTGCACACACTCACCTGGTAATCTTGGCCCACTTCATTGAGTGCAATGTTTATAGTGAAAGTGGAGGCGTCGTGGTGCGGTCTCAAAAAGGGCTGCTCATCTGGCTTATATCTAACTACAAAGGCCAAATCAAACTGAGCCTGCAAACAGACACAGAAAGAAAGGAGTCATGCAGGCATTCACTTAAAAACTGCTCTGACAGAGAGAGAAAGAGAGAGACAGACAGACAGAGAGAGACACAGTGAGAGGGAGAGAAAGAGAGAGAGAGAGAGAGATGGAAAGACACACAGAGAGAGAAAGACCGAGAGAGAGAGAGAGAGAGATCAACGGCCCTCACAGCTCCTGCTCACAAAGAAAAGCTCGATACTGCTCCAGCATTCAGTTCATCCGCAGAGGGAGCAGAGAAGCAGACAGAGAGGTGAAGGTCACCTGCATCATCATCATCATCATCATCATCATCATCATCATGTCCTGCAGCTCCTCACACCTGCTCCTCATTTACCTGGTAGTCCACGCCTTTCCTGTTGAGAGCAATGTTAATAGTGAATGTGGAGGCGTCGTGGTGAGGCTCGAGCAGCGGCTGCTCGTCGGGTTTGTACCTCACCACGAAGTTCAGAGGAGTGGAGCACTGATGAGAGAAGACATGTTGGTCAGAGGAGCACACAGGGAGCAGCAGTAAACAGGGGGAGGACTGCTGCTGCTTCCTGTCACTAAACAACAGTCTGTACATCCAGATTTGCATGGTTCAGGTGGTCCACAACAAGTCAGAGGTAACGCCCAGTGTTCACAGAAAGTTCCTGCTTCAAAATAGCTTTCAGTCATAGAGAGACTGGGTGTGAAAAGTGAAGCTAATGCAGCTAAGTGCCTGCAGTATTTCTGATGGCTAGCAGGGGGTGACTTTAATGGCTACCAAAGCAACCTGAGAAAGCTTTTGTTAAGTGTCTGGTTATTCTTTCAGTCTCTGCTTTGTCTCAGAGCTTTGTTGAGTGACCCAAATAAGGACCACAGACTGATTTCCAATCTCACTGTCAGATATTTACCCATGATGCTGTTCAGTGTCAAAGGAGCATTACGCCACCCTCCTCCTGTTATTTTCTTATCATTTTCTTATCAGCACTTTAAAACATTTCCATACAGCTAACATCTTTGTTCTTGCTGTCGTCACATTACAGACCAAAACATTTTCAGATCTGCAGAAACTTATGTTTTATTTGTTGATACCTGTGATGAACTGATGATTTTTAGCAACCAAAGAATAAACTGTATGCAGCTCATATCAAACATGTCAGTTACCATCTTCCTTTAGGAGTTAGAATCACCTTATCCTTATTTTAAACTGTTTATCCCATCACACCCTTACTCTACATTCTCATCTAATTGCATCTCTAATCTCATGTCATCTCAATTTATCTCATCCTCTCTAATTTTGTATCAGCTAATCCCACCTCCTCGTCTAGTTGAAAACAACGGTTAGTTGAAAACAAGAGTTTCAAGTTCAACTTTTTGACCCTAAAATTATTATTGTCAACTAACCTAGTACATTTACATAGAACCCTTTGACATAATAAATTTGACTAAAATCAGTGTTTCATTTTTTTGAGTGTAGTTTTGGTCTGCTTTATGGGCAGCTACAATCTCCTTATGGGAGCTTTAAGTGTGTCATTAGCTGGTTGCTCAGGTTGTCCAGCTCTTTAAAGCTCTACTGTCTTATTTCTTTTCTACACATATAAGAAACATCACATGGGGTCACTCCACTTTGCCCCCCTGCTTCTTTTTGCAGAAACATGTATGGCGACTGCACAGCTTGATTCACTTCTGTCCCTTCAGAGAAAAACCAAACAGGATGACACTTGTTGACAGTAACCTTTGCAGGAAAAAAAGCTGCAAACATGAGAAATGGAGAGAGTCAGATTAAAGCAGGAAACATTCAGGACTCCTGTGCTGCACATCAAACCTCAGAGGAACCATTATTTAAACTACAAGCAGACAAACACACAGTTTCAGCCCCACAGTCTCACCTTCGTGTAATATCCAGGATACATCTTCTCGGTCACAGGAGCAATGAAGTCCAGTAAGAACTTGTGCCACTCCTTCTCGTAGTTGATCTGGTTCATGTGGATGTCGATGGTCGGCACGTTCTCGTAGCCTCCCTGGATTCTGGTGTCCTGAAGAAAAGAGTTAGTTGAGGAAATCATCCATGAAAGTGACTGAAAAACTAATCAGAGACTGTTCAGAATAACATACCATATTCCCTCCTCCAGACCATTTCCCAAAATGCTCCATTTCTTCAACCAGGTGGTTACAGGCAACTTCGCTAAAGATGGGGAACCAGTAAACATCTGGACACGGCTGAGGACAGAGGATGTCTTTGTTAAAACTACCGTCCATATGTCTGAAACTTTATTAAAGTGAAGAAACAGAGCGGTTTGTGTGCTCACGGTTTCTATGAGTTTGTCTTTCATGATCTTTGTGTAGTTCTCGTGGATGTATCGCTCCTGCCAGTCCTGAAACAAACACACATCAGACTCACAGATCACTGATCTCAGTGTAAGAAAAACACCAGACAGAAGACACGAGCCATTTCCAGCCGAAGCTCTCACCATGGGGTTCTCAAAGATCTGCCACAGGTCGTTATGAAGGTGACTGGTCTGATAGTTCTCTGTGGACAGGATGCGGCCGAACGTGTGCAGGTTGTTGACATACATGAAGAGTCCCTGAACCAAGAGGAAGAAATTACCACAGGAAGTCAAGAGGAAAAAGAAGTTTGAGGTGTAACATGTCTGTTTATCTCAGACAGACCTTGTTGCGGATGTTGAAGCAGAACGCCATGTCGGGGTCTAATATCTGAGAGGTGAAGAGCTCATAGTCTGTGAGCTCCTCTCTCAGGACGCCGGCCTTCATCAGGTACACTCTGGAAATGTACGGCACGTTCCACACACCCCTGAAACACAACAGTTGTTTGACACAGGTGAAAATTTAAGGTTTGAGGAAAGATGTCATTGTGGGATTGATATATGTTGGGCTCTTGATGTACTCATTATGTAATATGTTATGAACTTAGAACAGACTCATTGTGAGGAGGGGTCTCAGGTCTCACTCTTCAGCTCCACATCATTCTGTACTACGGCAGCCTCAGAGGTTATCTTTGAGGTCACACCTGGGTCTCGGTCTGATTACGTGTCCATGTAACACTGTATGTACACTCAGTCATCTTGAGTAAAGCTGAGAGAGATGGAGGACTGAACCAAGCACTCATTTGCAGTCTCCTTTCGCTCCCTTTGATCAAAGATTTGATCCAGACCCAGCTTAGAGATTTCTACTGATTCATGTGGGCTGGGCTCAGCTTATGTTTTTTAATTAATGCAAAAATAAACATCAGAACAAGGCAAAAACCAGAAGCATCAGAAGAAGAGGATCAGCAAAAAGGCGCCAAAGCCCAACGCCAAATCTGACAAGATAACCAAAGAGACCAGGAAGAAAACAGGGAGGTTTACTCACAGCACAGCTTTGTCTTCTCTTAATTGACTGAACAGGTTTTTTTTAACATGAAGTTCACTCACACTCTGCGTCCCTGAACAATGTCCACATAGTCCTCGGAACGAGCGTAGTATCCGTCTGCACTCAGAGCACCCCAGAAGTTACTCCACAGACGGCCAACTCGAGTGATCATGGGGGCCACGATGGGTCTGAGGGACAGTTCACAGCTCATTTATTCTCCTGACTGAGAGGTTCAACAGCAGCAGGATCATCAGCACAAACAAGCAAACAATCAGTGACTGAGTGAAGGAGCTCACAGGTTCTGTTCGATGAGGACTTTGAGCGTGTCCTCGTTCTTTAAGACGACATCGATGTCCAGGCTGAAGAAATAATCACAGTCGTTGTCCTTACGGCACATGTCACTGAAAAAAAAAGAGATGACTTAAATCTGAACAAACTGGACTGAAACTCAATTTCTTACAGGTCAAAAAGAACAAAAAACTGGAGGCTTTATTTATCTGGTGGGTTCGAAGGACCTACATGGCCAGGTTTCTGGATTCAGCTCCGTCTATGGCCTCCTCAGGCTGGATGACCTTCACTTCCTGATAAAGGCTCTCATGATCCTTCAGGAAAGAGCTGACCTGAGGCTGATGATGAGGCTCCTGCAGGTAAGAGAGGGGTTAACAAACACAGAGATCAGATCTGAGAGTGATCTGAGTCCCAACAAGAACTTTGGCTGAAACGACTCGACAACCAGAACTCCAATTTTTACACAAAGCAGCCTGATAAAGTTGAGACTGTGAACATCCCACCATGCTTTGAATCTTTTAACAAACTTTGAATTTTAAGAAACTTTTCCTGAAAGCTGTTAGAAATGTTCAGAAGTTTCTGAAGAAAAGAATTGATGAATTTTCCAAAAAGTTTTAGAAAATTTCTCTAAATCTAAATTTTCAAAGACTAAGTTTTTAGATGAAAATTTCCAAAAATTCAGAAATTATGACTGTAAATCAAAAAAATAAATGGATATAATTCCAACAGGTATTCTCAGCAAATCAGACAAAACTTCTGTGGAAAACCAGGGAAACTCTTTGAATCTGTGTTTTTCAGCACTGCTTCCAGTGAGACTCATCATTAAATCTGATCTATTCTTCTAAGAGACTTTATTTGAAACCTTTAAGGATATTTGAATCAATTGTTTAAGAATTTCTAACTAACAATGCTCTTAAAATATTGATTTATTTTTTTGTAATGGAAAAGCCAGAAACATTTAAAAAAGTCTAATTATGTCTGTGTGTGTGGGGGGGGGGGATTGTACCTGGATGTGGATGAAGAGTTTGAGTTTGTCTTTTGGATAGTGGAGCCTCAGGAGGCGTTCAAAGAAGACGGAGATGAAGGGAGTGGGCTGCTGGATGAAGATGGCGATCAGCACCACGGGGTACTCGCTCTCCTGCAGGATGACAGACATTCAGAGAGGTGAACTAATGAATGTAAGATGAATCTCACACAGACCTAAAGCCATGTGATCCTTTAGTTTCAGACCTTCAGAGCTGTGAGTGGTCGGAGGTCCTCGTGACACACTGTGCACCCGGTCTCAAAGGTCCAGGTGTTTGGGATATAGTTCCCCAGGTAGTTAATCTGGAGCTGGAAAAGACGTGTGCATGTAATCTCTCAGATTATCCCCACTCAGTTTTAATTCCAGAGAAGAACAGAAGAGCAGGAGATTTCACAATTTGATCGCAGAAAGTTTTCAGTAAGTGTCAGAAATGCTTTCCAAGAACCAAACACTCCACCTCCACCTGAACTGACAGCAGCAGAGCAGCATTTGACAGGTCTATACCTTTGTTGGCCCATTCCCATGAATGATGACAGGCAGGGTGTCATAAAGCACGTTTCTGGCCCGTACATGTCCGTCCTCAAACTTCAGCACCACCTCATCTGGAAACACACACATACACCCACACCCACACACACACACACACACACACACACACACACACACACACACACAGAGGAGTCAAAGTGTAGCCTGAGGCTGTGTGACAGGTTAATCCTCGCCTGCCCAGGTGGTGGAGGGCAGAGAGAGGAGTGACTCTGATTTAACCCTTTCAATGAATAAACGTTGCAGCAGAGAGACGTTCTGTGGAGTCAGAGGGAGCTCATTCACCCCCTCCGTCTGGGCTCTTGATGTCGTCGCTTTGCTTCTGTCTCACACACGACTCATAAATTCCTCCCTCGGCCTCAGAGGAGAAAAAATCTGTCGGCACCACAGAGAGAGGAGCTCAAGTCCAAACATGCCGCAGTGCCTGAAAACTACAGCAGCCTGTGCGGTCAGACTTCACGACGTGTTTATGATGACACATCAGACGTGTTTAGATTTATGTTAGGAGACAAAAAAAAGAGCTGAAGGTTTCCTCTCTGCAGTGTGTTTTCTGACAGATGTAGAGCTCCTCATCAGGAGAACATGATGCTCCAGAAACAGCTGCAAAGAGCCAAAACATTTCAGAGCCTAGAGAGGAAACTTTACAGGGAAAGTTTCAGCTGCTTGACTCACACACTGGAAGAAAAAAAACTGTTTCTGAGCTCCAATGCTTCCCTGGGAGACACTGCTGTGTTTGTGTGAGGATTTGCTCCATAAAACTGAAAACCTGACTGAACTCACCAAGGGCGCCGTGAAGGTTCTGGAACAATCTGCATTTAGTGTCCAAAGTGATGTTTATGGACTTCTGAAAGACACACACACACACACACACACACACACACACACACACACACACACACACACACACACACACACACACACACAGGGGAAGAGTGTTGTTAAAAGCTGAGAGCGAGAGAGAGAGAGCAAGACAAAAACAAATAACAGCCGTCAGTTAAAACAGTTCAGAGGGAAACTAAAAGAGGTTGATTATGCACACTTTTCGTCAATAAGTCCATGAAGATTCTGCTGAACCTCACTGCTGCCTGTAGAATGTTTCCAGCTCAGATTGAAAAGCATCATCCTCGTCACAGTCTGAGCAGCCTTTCTTTACTGTACATTAGCAGTCAGATTCACTGACATAGTTTGAGCTCTCTCAGATCTGCTGGTGATGCTCAGCTGATGATGTCATGGATTAAAATAAAGTCAAGGTCACTCTCATTTCTTTAAAGCTCTCCCTGCACTGTCCTCTCTTTGTACAAGCTTTAGCAATCTTATTTATAAACACTGAGAACAAAGACAGGAAGGAACTATGACAATCAAACCTTCACAGTCAGCAATCAAACACAGAGCTGAAAGAAAGTGAAATTCACACACGAGGTGTAGGAGCCATAAATGTGTGTGTTAATGTGTGGTGTTTTTGTTAAGTGCTGTAGTGATGTGATGAGTGTGTTTACCATAGACTGTAAATAAAGTGGATGTCATCTTGCTCGGCTCAAACTGAGGTCACCATAAAAACTGCCCCCTCTGCTGGCTGGCTGCAGTACAAGACAAAAACTCCGCCTCTCTGTTCATTCCAGATGGGATGTGGTCAAACTTTAAAAAATTATTAGAAATTAGAAACTTTTCTCATATCCATATGCTGTGGTGATATTTAGATATTATTGGGCTGCTTTGGTTTCAGGTCCTATTTTTCTGAAATGTTTCTTTTTCATTAGTTATTAGAGGTTAAGGTTCTTGTGTAGTGTTTTCAGGGAAAAAAATTATATATATATATATATATATATATATATATATATATATATATATATATATATATATATATATATATATATATATATATATATATTTATTTATTTATTTATTTTTGTTTGTTTGTTTGTTTGTTTGTTTGTTTTTTTTTTTGTTTTGTTTTGTTTTGTTTTTTTTGTCACCCGTTTCCACTCAGATTTTCCCAGTTCCTTGTAAGTCTCTACTGCGCAGACTCTGGCTGCACAATGGCGGCCAATGGCGGCTCCGGTGACGGAGGGTTTTTGGCTGTAAAACCGTACAATGGTAAAGAGCAGAGCCACGCTGTCCATTCTATATACAGTCTATGTTGTGTACACTCTGCTGGCACTTGGGTGGTGGGTAAGTCACTGTGGGTGTGTCTCAGTGGTTATAAGTAATTCCACTCACCTGTAGTCAGTTGGGTTTCCTAATGAGGGAAGGTGAGTCGAGAGCGACACTTTATTTTGAGCGCTGCACTGTCACGCCACGCTACACCACGTTAATTTTTCTGTTCTGTGTTTTTCTTGTAATTTGTATAAAGCATGTGCTGGATTGCGCATTGTTAGAAATTAAGTCATTAACAAGCATTAAAGGTTGATGTGAGTTTGTGTGAGAGCACAAAGGTATGCTCCCGTGCTTAGCCTCCCGCGCCATGTCGGTTTCTGTTCTAGTCAGATCACCAATCAGCCGCAAAACGAGATGTCGTATTTACCAGCTCACTGAGTAAATATTGATGTGCACTGAAAAATAAAAAGGTTTTCAGTTCAGCTTTAAATGATTTGATGCACCTCAGGATAGCAGGCAGCTTGTAAATGATTCTCATTATTTTAATCTTTGGTTTTACTTCATTTCATCTCTTCTCACCACTTTTGGTGTTGTCTTTATCTGTATTACACTGTGGCCCTGAAGTGCAAATAATCACAACATTAACTTCTTAAGAAATAGCTGGGTAGATATCAGGAATGGTGACAAATAAGGGCTGGTGTAAAAAAACTTCTTTAAACGTGTCAAACCAACATGTAAGCTGTTTGTTTAAATGTACATTTTTACCATTTGACCAGTTAAGGAATCAGTTTTTTCTCTTTATAGTTCAAGCTCTATCTGACAGTAATTCACAATCACATGGTTTCAGAGCTCTTTAATTCATGAACTTGTCTCTCCTCGTTGGACTGCACGTCACTAACTGAGGCCTTAACAGTCTGAGAGCAGACGGAGGCAAAATGCCAACCTCAGCTGTTTTTAGTCACTTTATTACTGTGTCATAACTGAAACCAATAACTGCAACATCTTCACTCGATGAAAAGCAAGGTGCTGCTGCCCCTGCTGCACAGAAACGTTTGTGTTAAAGGAAAAATCAGCTTCAACCATCCTCACACTTCCAGCTCACTCTGTGAAGGCCGACAGGTGGAGAAACCATCTGTGCTGTAAAGTTGAGAGGTTCCTTTCTTTTATTTTTAAGGCTAATCTCGGTTGTCTAAAAAGCTCTTTACTGTAAACCATCTGCACGTGTAGAAAATTAAAAGCCTGGCAGGAAGAGGAGGATTTATACCCACTGAGCTACTGGAAGCCTTTTTAATGCAAAACATCTGTGAACAGAGTTAAAATCACAGAAGTGTGAGCACCAGAAACAACCCGTCTGTCAGAGCTGGAGCTTTAAAGACATGTATGAAGTCAGCAAGTCAAGAGTTAAGTCTTAAAAACTGGAAATTAAACAGAAGCAGGCTACAGAATAATTGAGCATCTTAGAATAATGGGATTAAATAATTTTTCTGGAGCAGTGAATTGAAAATAACTGACTCACATAAAGAACTGGCTCTCTGTTTGGGACATAATAGCACAATAATGTTGCTCATAGAGTCTAAGTATGTTGTGTTAATCTGGAGTCCGGATCAGGGTCACAGGTCTTACTCTCTTTGCAGGATCGATGTAGATCTTGGTGAAGAACAGCTGATCACTGTCGTTATCTTCTCCTGTCCAATCAGAAACCATCTCTTTAATGTTCGGGAGATAGCCAATGAAACCTGAGGACAGAAAAACCAACAGGAGAAATGTTTTCATATTTCTGCGTGTAAACTTTGTTGTTTCATTTCTGTGTCCGAGCACTTGAAGTAAAAGTTGTCCTGACTGATGAGTCCTGACGACCTGCTGTTCCTCTGCTAGAAACACTAAACGCTCACACTCCTTCCTGCAAACATCTGGCACAGCATTAAAGCAGGAACAACAGCCACATCAGCAGCTCCTCCACATTAAGTGCTTAGGGAGAAAAAACATGCATAAACACACACACACACACACACACACACACACACACACAGGGAGGGAGGAGAGTGTGTGTCAACAGCAGGAAGCATTCAGGTTTATTTTCTGATGTGGATAAGATGGTGAACGTACCTCCTGACCCCAGGAACCTGTTCCCCTCCCTGACGTGAGGGTGTTTGTCCTCCAGGTGTCTGTCGGGCCAGATCAGGGTCTCGGAGGAGAACACCACCTTGTGTCTGGTCTGCTGGAACTTCTTCAGCAGCTCTTTGGGACCGGAGGAGAAAACCACATCGTAGCTGTGTGGACCGGGGAGTGAAAATAGAAAAACTTTATTATGCCGTGTGGCTCAGTGTGGCTCAGTGTGGCTTAGTGGCATGATGGCATCAAATTAAAGGGTTGAATTCATAAGATGCCAGTGTTCTCACTTTTGAGGTTTAAGTCGTCGGTGGTTGTGTTTACTGGTGCAACAGGCATCACACAAACTGTTTATGCTTCGTGTGTTTGTGTCAACTGGTCTCGGATGTTTACTGCAAACTGTTTACTCGACCCTTAATGTCTTACGGTCCAAACTGACACACTGAGAGATCCTTTCTTTCCAGGGTTGATATCAGACATTCAGCTGTCCTGTTCAAGCAGCAGAAAAAATCTGTTTTTGGATTCTTACCAACATCTTCCAACAACACTGCAAAAAACTGAAATCCAAGTGTTTTAAATTTTTAGTAAAAAAAAAAGTCTTTTTAAACTTAATATGAGCCGTATTCACCTGACCAGTCAAGAAAAACATCTCATTTCAAGTTATTTAAAGAAAGAAATGAGCTCTGAATTGCTTGTAACAGGTAAAAAAGAAACTGCCAATGGGGTAAAAGAAAAGTTTCTTGCATTAAGACATTATTCCAATTTCAAGAAACTCAAGTTAATTTTTCTTACAATTTTTCTTGGCAGAATTTTTTTACTTGTCACAAGCAATTGAGACCTCATTTTTGACTTTAACTTACTTGAAATAAGAGATGTTTCTGGACTTGTCAGTTGAATGCAGCTCGTATCAAGTATAATAAGACAGTCTTTGCCAAAAATAAGACAAAAACATTTGCTTAGATTTCAGTTTTTGCAGTGAAGATATCCCCCTTAAAGAAACTCCAAACAGTTTTTTTTTCCAGTTTTCTTTGTTTGGCAGAGGAAATCTTTTTCAGACATCCCAGACCTGAAAAATGTCTGGAGCTTGTGATCACCACATACCTTCCTTCAGGTATCAAATCACAAACAGCTCAAAGAAACACTCATCCACTTTAAGACGAGGCAACCAAAAGTGCAGAAATAACCCAGGGAGGGTTTAAGAGCAGGTGTCTGAAGTGCTTCATGTCTGTTTTCTTCCTCAGAGACAAACTCTCAGACAGTCTGCTGCACTTAAACCAACATTCAGGTTTAACCACACACAGCTGTGTCTCTGTGCACATTTGTTTCAGGCTGCAGATGAAATTTGGGATGAAAAAGAATTAAAAAAAAGAACATTAAGAAGAAGAAAATAAAAGAGATATGAGAGAACCTGCAGAGACCTGAGCCAAACCACACATCAAAAAACCCAAAAACAATAGCTGCAAATAAGTTCATGCAAAATGTATTAATGGAAACAACAACAGCCTGAAGGAGAAGACACAGAAATCTGTTTGGTCTGGGAAGAGTCCAGAAAGGAGTCCAGAAGGAAGTCCAGAGAGTTAACACAGACCATGCCTCTCTGTCAGGTGTGAATCAAAGTCTACCTGTCAATAAAAAGGAGGATTTTGTTCTCAGTCTTCATCTTGTCCAGAGCTTCTTTCAGGAGTCGAACCTTCTGTCCTCCTCCTGGAGTCGACATGTAGTCGCTCCCTCTCCATTCCTCGCCCTGACCAATGACCTGAAAACACAAACATCTTCACCCTTTAAGAGCAATCTTTAATCTGATGATTTCAACCAAATGTTTATGAATCAACACCAATCCAGTTACAACAGGACAGAAACATGAAAGATAAGAATTTGAACCGGATAATAAAGGAGACAATAAAGAAGATAATAAATGAGATTATATTGAAGATAATAAGAAGATAAAAGAGATAAAGAAGATAATAAAGGAGAGAATAAAGGAGATAATAAATAAGATAAAGGCAATAATACATGAGATAATGAAGGATATAATAGATGAGATAATAAAGGTGATAATAGAGGAGATAATGAAGGAGATGATATTGGAGATGATAAATGAGGTAATACAGGATACATACAGGAGGTAATAAATGATATTATAGAGGAGCTATTATTGGATATGATAAAGGAGAAATTACAGGAGATAGTAAAGGAGATAATAGAGAAGATAAAGAGTCAGCTCTAATGCTCACAGTCAGTGATGGAAGCACACTCACAGCAGTACTCAAACAGTCAGAGACTCATAGAGGAAATAAGACAGATACAGTCTTTAATATAAGGTCAAAGGTCAAAATGGTCAAAGAAAAACACAAAGTCATGAGATCTGATTTCCTCATTGAGAAATTATGACTTTCTATATCATGTTTCATAATACTTATTCCATAATCTTGATTTTTTTTCTCACAATTTTAACTTTTTTTTTTTCATCACAATTATTTATTAAAATCACATGATTCTGTTTTCTAATCAGAATTCGACCTTTTTCTTCTCATATTAGTGCCTCACTATCTCAGTTAAGACTTTTTATTTTGTGGTTTTTACTTTTAAATTTTAAAATTTGACTTTTCAAACCAGTGGTCCCCAAACTACGGCCCACAGGCCGAATAAGGCCGGCCTCCACATTTGGCGCGGCCCCCTAAACAATACCAGAGACGCATTACAATGTTTTTTTCAGTCTGGCCTCACGATCGAGACTAATACGTGCATAAAACATGACATTCTATTCCACCGCTCTGCAGTCTGTGCCCTTATCAGTGTAAAGGGTTATTCATATTTGTTTATGTGTGTCTTTCTGGAAAACAATAAATCTTTACCTTTAGGCACCCCTGCGATCGTCACACTTTTTATGTCTCAAACTGACCCCAGCCCCCCATCAGAGAAGGGAAAACTGATGTGGCCCTCACAGGAAAACTTTTGGGGACCCCTGTTCAAAACACCTAATTTTGAATTTTATTAGTTCTTTTGACATTTTAAATCACATTCATGGCTCACTTTTTCTAACTTTGACTTCTTTATCTCATATTTATGACTGACTTTCTCATAAACTTCAGTCTTATCTCAGTCTAATCATATACATTAAAATGATCAGCTCAAATTCAGACTTTTTTAACCAGCTTGATTCTCTTTCCCATCATTCCTATCTCTCCCTTTATATCAGAGGCTAACTCTCTCATAATTTAGACATCCGATCTCAAATTTCACTTTTATTTCATGATTTTGGCTTTTTCTTTCATTATTGAGTCACAATCTCACAATTTTGATCTTTTTTTCTCTACATTTTTCCTTTTCTGGTAGAATTTTGAATGTAAACCCACTGATTATGGTTGACTCGTGACCCTGAATAGGATAAGTGGTAAAGAAGATGAATGAATGAATGAATGAATGAATGAATGAATGATTATGGGTTTCTTTACATTATATTTCACTTATCAATGAGTCAATGTCTTGGTTTGACTTTTAATTTCATAAATATGAATCCTGTCCACCCCCCCCCCCCCCCCCCGTCTCAAATTTTTGAACTTTATTTAAATTATGTCTATCTTGTCGATCTTGTTTATCTTGTGTCTTAAACTTTTTATTTCATGTTTGTGATTTATTTCCTGAAAAGGAGGACATTTTTGGTTTTCTATCTCCCACCTTGATCAAGTTTTCTCTTGTTTAATTTTTTTTTTTTTCTGGCAGAAATGTGTTTCAGAGAAACTAAAAGGAGATATTTCTTAAATGATAGATGAGACTGTTTCACAGTTGGACAGCAGAGAGGAACATGCTGCAGTGATCTCACCTTCACAGTATAGTTAAAATGTTTGGCCGACCTCAGGAATCGCCTGAAGCCGTCTGTCTCTTTGGTCGCTATCGTCAGGACCAGAAGTTTGTCTGCAGGACAGAAATCAGGGAGGAATTCAGGAGACATGAATCTTTACGTGGAAACTTCTCTTAGGCCTGAAGCATCAAACATCCCACAGACTGAGCAGTTGAATCTGACAGCTTCAGTGATGGATGATCTGAATGACTGTAACCCTGCAGACATCAAACTGGAAGGTTTGAGGTCAGTGAAATAAAGAAACACCAGAGAGCTGCAACATAAAAATCAGGCTTCACCATTCACCTGGTGGAGAGGTGTGTTTTACAGGTGTGTTGTTTGAGTATGATGATAGATGAGTGTTCAGCCTGACTGCAGTTTCATAAGCTCAATATTTCCTTTCAATGAGAATAATCCTCCCTTTCAGCTGTTCATCTGCCTTATCTCCATAAAATCAAACACTTTCACTGGTCAGCCCAGTTTACAATAAAGAAAAAGATCCTGTTACAGTATCTTGTTCTGTCAGTCCTGTTTCTTTATGCTGCTCTGCTACAGGTTGCACTGACGTCCAGAACATTCCTCAGGAAGAGTCCTCCATGGAAAATACATCTCATATCCACCAAACCTGGATGACATTTTATTTCTAGAGAAAACTCCACTTAGAAAGACCTGCGGCTGATTTATGACACTGTGGACTGCAGGGGAGAGCAGTCAGGGCAGCTTTAGAGGGGTAGAAAGAGAGAGAGAGAGAGAGAGAGAGAGAGAGAGAGAGAGAGAGAGAGAGAGAGAGAGAGAGAGAGGATAGAAAAACTCTCTGACATGTCAAAGTCTTTGCATCAGTCATTTTTGAAAGAAAGCAAAGTATGAAAGGAGCATGAAATATCAAATAGAACGTTCTTTATGTGCACTACAGACTGCAGACCTCATTTCAGTTTGAGCAAATCCCACATTTCTTACATCTCTGTTCTATTCTATTCTATTCTATTCTATTCTATTCTATTCTATTCTATATCTAATGTTTTGATGATTTTTTTGATGTTGTTGCTGTAAAGTATCTCAAACTTGGCATCAGACCGAGTAAACGAAAAAAGCTCATGGTTTTTGGAGTTGTTGAAATGAGCTCTCAAATAAGAGACAAGTGTTTTTAATAAACCTAATATTCATCTCCTGGACTCTACTGCCGAAAATGGATCCATTAAAACAAAAACCAACTCTAATTTTAGTCAAAAACTCTCCTCATGAATCATCTTCACTGTTCCTAAGACATCATCTTTATTCTCCACGTGTGAGCTAAGCCTTTGCATTCTAATCTATGTAACAAATGTGTAAAAGTGATGCTTTATAAATAAATGTTGCTCTGACAGCAGTCCACGTCAGCGGCATGGAGGTGCTGCACAGCGCCGAGCCGCCTGCTGCTTCCTCTCTGCAGTCAGGAGCGAACTTCATGTCAAAATCTGTTCATTTAATCTTTACAGCACTTCAGGAAAACAGAAAACCGCACAGCAACACAAACTAATTCCTATAACTGGCTTTGCTGGATGTAAAACATATATCGGCATGCTTACATTTTCACATGAATGACGCGTGTATCAACAAATCTCAGCTTTCTGTTCTCTCTGTTCACACACACACACACACACACACACACACACACACACACACACACACACTGAGCAGCTGAGGTTCGTTTACTGCAAACTCTGCTGGAATGCAGGCACAGCCATGTCCTCGAGAGGGGGTCTCATCCAGCCAGGGAATCTCCCGAAGCCCAAACCAGACCTCCAGTCTGACCGTAGCGCCATTAATACTTTCAACAACGAGAGGAAACAGGACCGAGTCAGAGTCGGGCTGCAGGCAGAGACGCAGTCCCGGGGTTCCGGGGAGACTTACCTTCTTTGATCCGCTGCTCTGTGCAGAGTGTTAGGGAGAAAAGTTCACACAAGGAAACACCTGAAAAGAACAGAAAGGTCCAGAGTCTCATTTTGAAGAGTTTAAATCCCTGAAAAGGATCCAGTCGAGACGGAACTGTGAGGACGAAAAGTGGGAAAGCAGGAGGAGAAAACTTCACAGGAGTGTTTGCTCTGCAACACCCCTCCTCTCTCTCTCTCTCTCTCTCTCTCTCTCTCTCTCTCTCTCTCTCTCTCTCTCTCTCTCTCTCTCTCTCTCTCTCTCTCTCTCTCCTCCAAACAGAGTTTGTTTCAAACTTTACAGTATAACTAAAAGTGACACACAGAGCGACATTCTCCGGTCTAAAACTGATGATTTTATATTCAGACTTTGGTTCACTACAAACCAAACCACCGCCCACCCCTAAAAGGAGTGAAAAAGCGGTCTAATGTAGATCCAGCTCCGTGGACATGAAAACCTGCACGTAGCCTGAACGCCCCCTATACACGCACATACTTGCTTTTTTTGTCCTTCCACAATCATTATTTCTATAAATAAACTGTAATTTAATGGATTAAAATACACCTTTTCCTTCTATCCTTCAAATATGCTTTATTCACTGCACTTATATCTTAAAATCAACACCACTACCGGTTAAGAATACTTAAAGAAAAATATCTTCTTTTTTTCCCAAAACTTGTTACTGCAATATAAGTCTTAAGTTTTCCACGAGAAAACTTTCTAATGCACTCAAAAAAAAGTTACCTCAATAAAACTTGTTTTTCAGAAAGGTCATTGTCTTGTATGCAAGAGAGCATATATTGTATTTTTTGAGCAGGCTATTATTTTGTGTTTAATATAGCTATCCTGTGCCATTGTCAACAAGTTGTTTTTCCTTTTATTAAATACCTTTGCGCAACTCAAGTACAGAAGGCCGGAGGTTGTGATTTAATATTTTTTTAATTTTCTCTATTTCTTGTAGTGTAACAAGTATATTTCCGTTGTTTTTCTTGACTCTAAACCTTTTTTCCCCCATTATCCCTATACAATGAATCAGTAATTCATAAAGTATCTGTATAATACCAGTCTGTATAATTGATTGGGATAGCCTCTGTGACCCGTCTGTTCCCCCTTCTGTTTCTGAAATAGATTTTTGAAGCAAAACAGCCAGCGCGGCCATATTGGAAATGAGGCGGGCTCTAAGGTTGCGTCTCAAAGTGCCAAATGTCCATCCTTCCTTCCTCCACTTGTGTCATTCACTTGCGTCTTAGGGTGCGTCTCAAAGCGCCAAATGTCCATCCTTCCTTCCTCCACTTGTGTTGTTCACTTGCGTCTTAGTCCCTCCCACCAGAGATGCAAGGAAATGAAGAGAGGAGTTGAGGAGTCGAGGAGTCGAGGAGGTTCGTTTTAAGAGCATTGAGACGTCCTCTCCTCGGGAGCATCACATGAAGCGACATGTTTTGGTGATGACGGCATCAGCTGATAGCCGGTGGATCATCTGTCAGTCAGCTCTAACAGCTGTTTGTGTGTCTGCTCATGTGCGCTGTAATAACTCTGATCAAATAAAAACAGTAACAGATCTTTGTCTGTGTTTTTAACCTGTTTAACAAACACTTTCACATGAAGAAAACCTGACCTCTGTTTATTCTGTGTCCTGTTTAGAAGCACACGGATCACTTTACCGCTAAAATGCCTCATTATTAGATTATTTATTAATTATTCAGTCTAGAGCGTATCTGATCAAGAGCCCTGAAATTTATTAATATAATCTAGATTATGATGTCTCAGAAACACTTGATATTCATTATTTATGAATCTCAGGGAAAACAGAAATCCTGTTACTCTTTACAAACCTCACAGTTTTTTTTTTTTTTTTTTTTTTTTTTTTTTTTTTGTTTGTTTGTTTTTTGCAGTCTCCTCTCTCCTCTCTCCTCCGTGGCACCGGAAGTACTTTCTGAGGCGCCATATTGAAGGGTTTCCCAAAGCGTTACTTGTGGCCAGAGGAGAGAGGAGAGGGGAGGGAGGAGGTTGATCGGAGGAGCGATAATCGAGGAGACACAAGAGCTGCCTTTGCGGAAGTCTTTTCACCGACAGACACGCCCCCTTATGGTATATCACTCACTGATTGGACGCTGCAGCGGCTCAGCCTTGAATCTCTGAAACTTTTGATCACCAGAGTTTAATAAGAGCGAAAAGACGGAGCTGAAAACAGTCAGTATCCAGAGGATGATCCTGAAACAGCTCATAAAGCTGGAGTTAAAAAAGATAGATGTGAGTTTAAAGCTCAAAATACTGAAGACAGTCGTCATAAAATCAATATAACAGAGGATCACTGCTGAGTTTATAAAACTGTTCAGGTCAAATTCATCATCTAACAGAAAAATAATTCATAGAGTGCAATAAAAAAGACTGAAAATAAATATTGGTGATCAGTTATTTCTCTCCTTCATTTTCTTGTTGATTCTCTTTTTCTTTATAAACAGAATTTTAGTCTGAGAGAAAAAAACAGCTGTGAGGTTTGTAAAGAGTAACAGGATTTCTGTTTTCCCTGAGATCTAATAAATAACGAATATCAAGTGTTTCTGAGACATCATATACTAGGTTATATTAATAAGTTTCAGGGTTCACTATCAGATATGCTCTAGGCTGAATAATTAATAAATAATGTAATAATGAGGCATTTTAGCGGTAAAGTGATCCGTGTGCTTCTAAACAGGACACAGAATAAACAGAGGTCAGGTTTTCTTCATGTGAAAGTGTTTGTTAAACAGGTTAAAAACACAGACAAAGCTCTGTTACTGTTTTTTATTTGATTAGAGTTATTACAGCGCACATGAGCAGACACACAAACAGCTGTTAGAGCTGACTGACAGATGATCCACCGGCTATCACCTGAGTGAACGACACAGGTGGAGGAAGAAAGGATGGACATTTGGCGCTTTGAGTCGCACCTATATACAAATATATACGTACATAACATGCATTCAAGTGCTGTCCAAATAATCTGAAAAAGGAGTTTCCTTGGAATTTGGAGTCCCCCCACCCCCCCACCCTTTTTTTTCTAACATGACTATACACAACATGAACTAAAAGACAGGAGTTTAAAATTAGTAAAAAATAAGGTTGCCTCGAGAAGGAAAATTGCTGTTAAATGGAAACAACTTGCCTGATAAAACAGGAAAAACGATGGTTTGCTGCTCATAAGCTTTGTAATATTAAATGTATTGCACGTCTTTTATCGGTTTATCTATAACTGCTGTATGACGACAGTTGTTTAAAACTGTTGGTTTCCGTCAACAGAGGAAAAAAGTGCGTGTTTGGGGGCAGTTTAACATTTCTTATTGTCAAAAGAGGGTGTTTCCAGATCATGTTTTTTTTCACTTGTACTATCAGATAAATCGAAGTCGGAAGACAGACTTAAAGTTATTGAATGAGCACCATCCGAGTAGCACATGAACGCAGCATTGAAGGCGTCACTTTGCGACACTTCCGGCCACTGCTGTTCCGTTGTGACAAACCAGTAGTGTGAACCTCTGTAGTTATTTTTGAATAATGATATTAAAAACCTGAAGACAAACTTCAAAAGAGACCATCTGAGACACGACAGATCAACACCCGTCATAAAAGCCGGGTAACTGATCTAAAAACAGCCACAATGCGAGAAACAAGCTCAGATATGGACTGTTTTCCTCCACCCAGCTAAGCTAACTGAGCTAGGAGCTAGCGGAGCCAGTCAGTGAGCTTTGACCGGGGAGCATGTTCTGAAGACGGGCACGGCTCTCTAACCAAGGACGCTGGGTGCCGTGTTCAGACTCACAGCCGGGCTCCCAACTTTAAAACACAGGATGTGGCTGCAGCAGAGACTGAAGGGGCTGCCGGGTCTGTTATCCAGCAGCTGGGCTCGGAGGCTACTCATTGGGCTGCTCCTCTTCCTCATCTTCTACTGGTACCTGGGGGCAGAGCGCAGGTGGAGGTTCTTCAGCGGGACTGCCATGCCCGGCGGGGCGGCCGGACAGTGCCTGCTGGCAGAGATCCACAGGTGGAGTTCTCTGGTAGAGCGAGGGGAGGGAATCTACAGCACACCACAGGAACAGCTAGACACACCTTTCGTGTCAGGTAACGGCCACATAATCATTGATATTGACTCCAATAAACTGTGGGTAGCTTCGTCCTCACAGCCCGGGTCAGCTCCAGTGCATCAGACTGACTTCTCCCCGAGAGTGGGCGTCCACCTGGAGGGGAAACGGGCCGAGGCTCAAGCCACCATGCTGTGGTTCAGGAAGGGGGCCGTGCTGTCGGTCCGCTGCGCCTCTCCCGCTGCCCTGCAGTCCTCCAGGGACTGTGTCACCATCAGAGAGGAGTTTATTGCGCACAGGAGCAGACCCAACATCTTCCTGCAGCGGATCCACATCAACAACCCCTCCGACAGACCCACCTCCCTGGACATCTCCTCTGAGAGTCCCTCTTTTGGGAGCAAGTTCTCCTCAAGCATGGAGAAGCTGGACGATAAAGACATTGTGCTGTCTTCAGGCAGGGTTCCTGTGGAGAACAACCGCATAGTGGTGGTGGTGGTGGTCTCCAAAAAGCTGAGCAGCAGGATCCAGGTCTCTGCCAAGTCTGAGTACACAGACAGCATCCTGTCAGTAGTGTGGACCTCAGACCCCATCGAGTCCTCCAAGCTGGAGGAGACCTTCAGTATGCTCAGAGAAGGAGCCAAGAAGGAGCTGGGAGAGGTGATGAGGGCCAGCGTGGAAGAGCTGGTCCGGGACCATCAGCAGGCCTGGATGAACCTCTTTATCTCAGGTGAGACCAGGCTGCAGCACCTGGTTCTGATCGCTCCACAGACACAGACAGATTGGAAGAGAAAGATGTACTTTATGGGTCACAGACTGGGAGGGCATACTATTATAAATTAAGAAAAGTATTCAACAAACAGAGAAACAAACAGAAACTATCAATAAAAAAAAGAACAAAAACAAACATACTAACAGAAAAAAATAACAGAAACAAACAGAAACTAACAATAAAAAAACAAAAACAAACAAACAGAAACTAGCAAAAAAAACAAAACAAAAAAACAAACAGAAACTAGCAAAAAAACAAAACAAAAAAACAAACAGAAACTAGCAAAAAAAAAACAAAAACAAAAAAACAAACAGAAACTAGCAAAAAAAAGGCAAAAACAGAAAAACAAACAGAAACTAACAGAAAAAAATAACAGAAATAACAAAAAACAAACAGAAAAAATAACAGAAACAAACAGAGAAAATAGAGAAACAAAGAACAGAGGGAGCAAAACTCAGGATATGCGATACATGATGTAATCAGGATTAAGTGCGACTGTGGAGCAGTGGTGGAGTTGTCGTCCTTCAATCGTAAGGTCGAGGGTTTGATTCCCAGCTCCTGCAGTCACATGCCAAAGTGTCCTTGAGCAACACACTGAACCCCAAATTGCTCCCACTGTTGGTCAGTGGTGTATGAATGGGTATGAATGTGTGAGTTAAAACTGATGGTCAATAGATAGATCTTTCTCCCATCAGTGTGTGAATGTGGTGTGGATGGGTGAAAGAGATCAGCAGTGTAAAGAGCTTTAAGTGGTCAGAAAGACTAGAGAAGCACTATATAAGTACTGGTCCATTTACCATTTGATATCTGAGGCATCAAAGCATGTGATTAAGTTCAGAGTGATGACTGAAGTGGTCAGAACACAGAGGTCAAAGTTTGAATATGTTACTGATTAGATTAAAGCCCTCACACCTCCTGTTTATAACCTGAATCATGAGATGGTAAAATAAAGGAGAACAAACACCATAAGCTGGAAAGCTTCATCCTTGAGTTTAGTGAAGACTCTTCTCACTGACGGTCTGTAACAGCAGTAAAATCACTCACCCTCTTTAGTCATTGCTGTTTGCTCAGGTGTCTGTGTACCATCTCATAGCCGGTTTCACAATGAAATAAAACAGCCTTCATTTGTTACACGCCTTCGAAAAACAAACAGAGGTCACAGAGTGAAGTTTCTCTCTTTCTAATGGAATATGACAGAAGCTATTTATGATTTTTTTTCTGTCCTCAGTTTAAAAGTGTTGTTTTTGAGTGTGTGTAAACATGTTGTAGAGCAGTCACAGATTGTGACTTAAAAAAAGAAGAGGTGGAGTCCATACAGGCAGACTCTGTTCTCCTTTTTATTGTTTTTCTTCAGACTTTATAACAGCTGAGTCAGCGTGGCATGCTGGGGTTTGATGGTTGGGATGCTGGGTAAAATGGGTGGATGAAGTAATCCATCACATCTCATCTGGAGCCAATTAATATTTGATGCAGTGTGTTTCTGATGAACATGAGTCTGAGCGGATGTTTGACTCACAGCGCTCAGTGACTGAGAGTCTGACTATCTAACACGGTCCCAGCTGGAGAGTCTTGTAATGCTGTTTAATGAGTGTGGAGTTTTAAAAAAAAACCTCTCTGAGCTGAATCTCTGCTTCTTTCCTCTTTCAGGTGTTGAAATGAGGAAAATCACAGACTCCCACACGCCGTCAAGCCGCACAGTCAATACCACGCTCTACTACATCCTGTCCTCCACCCCGGCTCCTCTGCTGGATCGACGGCTGAGCAGCGAGGAGCGCGCTCACCTCGAGTCCAGCCTTAACTACGCCGACCACTGCTTCAGCGGCCACGCCACCATGCATGCAGAGAACCTGTGGCCTGAGCGGGTCAGCAGCACGGCTCAGATCCTGCAGCTGGTCACACTGTGGACTCTGACCCTGCAGAAGAGAGGCTGCAAGGTGCTGGTGGCGGCCGGGGCTCATGGAGCCATGCAGGGCATGGTGCTGAGCTTTGGAGGCCTTCAGTTCACAGAGAATCACCTTCAGTTCCAGGCCGACCCAGACGTGCTGCACAACAGCTACGCCCTGAGAGGGATCCACTACAACCAGGACCTGATCAACCTGGCGGTGCTGCTGGACGTGGAGGGGAAGCCATTCCTGCACATTTCGGTGAAGCCTCAGGAGACCTCGGTGAAGCTGTATGCCTGCGAGGCTGGCTGCCTCAACGAGCCCGTGGAGCTGACATCTGAAATCAAAGGTCACACCTTCCCCGTGATGGTGACGCAGCCAATCACCCCGCTGCTCTACATCTCCACAGACCTGCGCCATCTGCAGGACCTGCACCACACCCTGCACCTCAAGGCAATCCTGGCTCACGAGGAGCACATGGCCAACAGGTACCCGGGCCTGCCCTTCCTCTTCTGGTTCAGCGTGGCCTCGCTCATCACCCTCTTCCACCTTTTCCTCTTCAAGCTTATTTACAACGAATACTGTGGCCCTGGAGCCAAGCCGCTCTTCAGGAGCAAGGTATAAAACCAGCGTTGTGAAACTGGAGGCAGAAAAAACTGCAAACTGATTTTTTTTTTTTTTTTTGGAAGTGTGTGTGGTGGCAAAGGTCTCTCTACTGGCGCTCTCTGTAGGTTGGTTTCTTACTTTGGCTTTCACCTTCTCTATGAGGAAACTTTATTTCCCATTCCACTTGGTTCAGGTCCAGTGCTCGGAGAGGGTTTGCACATGAGGGGACTCCACAGGTTTGGTTTTCCTGCAGCTGAGAGCGCGAGACGTCTGATCTTGGTCTCATGTTCCAGTCGAGTTTCTGCCTTAATTTAACAACAGATACATGAAGTTACTTAAAACCATCTGCTCCCACCACCCGGTCAGCTCTGTGTCCAGGTTTTAATGTGATCACAATGCAGGAAAAATAAGCACAAGTGTTCAAATGAAGACATTAATCTGCCTTTGTAGCTTCTTTAAAGTCACATTCTTCTGACTTTACCATCTTAAAAACCCCACAATGATTCCTCTTTTACAACAAACCACATCCTCATAGAATTCATCATTTTTTTTAAGGTTTAAAAGTCAGTTTATAGGCTGTCAAACTTTATAAGTGAGCATCATATCGGCCTTAAATTTATAGAAGTTAATGTTCGGTTTAATTTGTTCTTAAAGGTGCTTTCTGGAGTTCTCCTCAAGCAGTGATGTTGACTTAAAGACTTAAAACCTAAACAGTCATTTATAGTGTTTGGTGGGGCTGTAGACAATGATATACCTAAGAACAAAGCAAGCTTGAGCAGATAAACCCAGTATTTTGGAGACATTTGAATATACAAAAACAGGACACAAAAACAGGATGCTCACACAACACCAGTTTGTGATTTGTTGTAACAGCATCATCATCATCGTTGGGGTCCTTTAAAATGAATTATGAGCAGAAAAACTCCATCAAGACGTGACCTGAATAATTGCACATTGAGGGAAGTAGTTTACTTTTAAAAATGATCCAGCGCAGCGATCAGATGACTTCAAAACAAGCAAACAAAATGTGTCAAAGTTCTGCTCAGAGTTTTCCTGAACAGTTGTTAGAAATCCTTCAGATGTTCACTTTAAGTTTGTTCCCCTTTAAAAAAAAACACACGGACAAGGTTGCTTTAAATCTAGCACATCTGACTGAAGAGGATGATGATCTCTCTGATGGATCATCTTTAAATGATCCTTCCACTGACTGGATCTTAAATTATTCAGTGAGGGTGGGGGGAGTGCTGGAGGTGTGCTGAAGCTGTTGAAGTGAATGGTCTGTCTTTGGAGGTTTGCTGGTTTCAGGAGCTAGCTCTGACCTGTTGGACTCTGTTTAAAGGAGGCGCTGCAGGTCAAACACTCATCCTAGCTTGGACTCTGTGCTCACTCTTTATCTGCTCTCCTCTTGTCCTTACTGCGTTTTGATGAGGTTTTTTATGGAATCACTTGATTAAATTAACAAATCTCTGGGTTGGCTTTGGCTCTTTACTCTCAGCATGCCTGTGTGTGTGTGTGTGTGTGTGTGTGTGAGACATTTGGGGGTGTAAGGGGAGGACTTGTTTCCCAGCTGTTCTAACACTCCGCTCTGACTCCACCAGGTCGCCACCAAACGTGAAGACTGTGACATCAAGATCGCTGCTTGAGCTCTGTGCACACGTTGGACATGTGGTACTGCTTCTGCTTGAGCTTTGGCAGCATGAGAGACGTTTACATTCAGGGCTTTCTGGTGCTGAATGACACGAATCACCTGCTGTGAACAGGTTTAGAGGCATGAAGGTTAAATGAAGGCGTCCTCAGCGCATTAAACCAGAGGGTGCTCGCTGATGACTTTGGATGTAAATGTTAAAAATCTTAGTTGGCGCTGATAAATAAGATCAACTCTGTGGCTTCCAACAGACAAATTTTGCACATTTAAATTTATAAAAGAAGAATAACATGAAGTTTAGTCACATGCAGGATTAAAAAGTTAGCTGCTTCAAGGGTTGGAACAAGTTTTCACATTTGAAGCGTGAAGGGACTTTCAGTTTGGTTGATTTTGGTGCCCTCTTGTGGACAACGTGGTATCACAGCTTTTTGTCCTGCACATGTATGAATAGTTTTTTAGCCTTTACTGAATCTAGATGGGACAACTGAAGACAGACAGGAAATAAGGGAATAGAGGGACAGATATTTAGCAAGCAGTGCTGAACTTGCAGCTACTGTATTGACACCTGTCATCCACAAGGGGCGCCAGTTGAAGCCGTTTGGTCAGCGGTGCCTTGTAAGAAGTGTTTTCTAACCACATATCTTAGATTTGACCTTAAAACTCAATGCATACCTTTTTTTGGAATATTTAAAAAAAAAAAACTTTTGTTTTGGCAATGTGCTGTAAGTCACTTGCCTGACACCTACCCTGCGACAGAGCTTTGAGTTGGAGAAATAGATATAAGACAAAAAATAATCATGTCGCTGATAGTGTTGTTTGCTTTTCTAGGTCATTAAAAGGCATGAGTAATCATTTAGTTATGTTTCATAAACAATCCAAATAATCTACCCACAGGAGCTTTAAATCGATTTGATAAAAATGTTTGTGAGGTCAAACATTAAAACTCTTGTGGGAATAATTTGAACACTTGTTATGAAACAGACTGAAATGAACCCTGATTCCTCATAACAACCCACAAAAGCAACAAAGACTGTCAGCAAAAGTGTTTTTCTATTTCTGTTTTGTATTTGAAATGCTCAGAAGATGCTGCGAAGGGGGTTAGGTGTCAGATGGAAGTTCACAGCAGGAAAAAAAACAAAAACCCACTACTGACGCTTTTCCAAAGCAGATGTTAACAGTGAGTGATCCATTTGACAGCCAAAAGAAAACAAAAGTTTGAAGCATTTTTGTTTAAAAACAAAAAACAAAAAAAAGAAGACACTTTGACCACAGGGGGTGCCACAATCAACACAACCAGAAAGTTCCTCACAGGAGCTTTAAGGATGCAGAATGATTTCAAAATGTTGGGCTGAAAACATCACTTTTAAGTTCTAGAAGGGGAAACTTTTATCACTGATGCACCAAAAAAATGGCAATAAATATTTTTTCAGGGTCTATTTAATGTTTAATCTGCAGTTTAGGGACAAATTTAAGCGTAAGAATTGTTAAATGTTGTACTTTGATTCCTTGATGCAGCCTTGATGCCTGGATGGATTCATTTATCTGCTTGAGCTAAAGAGGAGTGAGCAATAAGCTGGGTTCAGGGTCAGGAGGGAGTCAAAAGATCAAAGTGGACTCTAAAGAAGAAACCAGCCATGTCCAGAGAATTCTTCTGGAAGTGAAATGAAATGCTTGTTTTTTCAGATTTACTGCATCATGTCAAATCAGCTCAAAGGTGACAAAGAGTCAAATCTGCTGAGGAAAATACAACAAGTACAAATGGGAGGTTTTCTAACTCTTAAAAGCTGAATCAGGAAAGAGCCAGAGGAGTATCTGCAGTTTCAGTTTGAGAGTTGGAGTGATGAGTCAGTCTGAAGTTTCCTGGGACTGTGAATGGTTTGAATCCTCTGTACTTCATCTCTGTCTGGTTTGCTTCACTCTGCATGTGAGTGGTCTGTCTCTGTGATCATCAGGAGACACAGACCTGTGGAGGGTTGACATGTTTTAGGTGATGTTTCTTCATTTGGGTCGTTACAGGAGATGTATAAAATTACAGGAAGTTTGTGCTGAAGGATGGCAGAGTAAAGGTACCAGGAACCTGTTTGCATGGGAACTGAAGAACCAGGTTCCTGCAGTTCATTGATTTCTGGAGTCAAACATCCTGAAGGTTTGGATCAAGCAGGCTCTGAGGCAGGTGTGATTTCACTGAATCCAGCTCAGTGTCCTGTCCTCTCTCTCTCTCCCTCTCTCTCTCTCTCTCTCAGGTTTATCAAACACTCTTTTGATCAGTTAATCTTGGTTTAGCAGCACAGGTTCTCGGAACAGACAAACCTGGATGGTGGCTCTTAATGGTGGAGGGTTTGATGTTGTTCCTTTGTAAAGTGATGTGTGATTTGGGGTTTTACCAGGTCTCCTCCTGCTCTGTAAACTACTGAGTGCCTTCATGAAGAAAGAAGTTAATTTATTGTGCCTGTTGTTTTTTCTTGAATGGTTTGTGATTTGATTTGGTCTTTGGGGAAAATAAATCACTGAGTTATTAAAACACGAGGCAGAGTGTAATAGTTTGATGTTTCTCTTTTCAAACAGCATCTTTGTGTTTTCACAGACGGGAGGTCGGACTAGAGATGCTGCTCCATCACACCCAAATGAGCTGTTCAGACTTATGTTTTCAGGACCCATCCAGCTGGGAGGAGTGTGTGTGTGTGCGTGTGTGTGGTGACCTTCTTTGACTCCAGTATTAAAAACACACATAAAAAAAAATACAGCAACACTAAAAGAAATCTTTCAAAGGTTTTATTTCTCTGTGTAAAAATGTGGTTTTGTTTCAAAGGAGAGATGTCGTCACATCTTTTCTCATAAGAAGACAGGACGTGACGACGCAGTCTGGAGAGCAACGCACGAAACATGGCGTCTGCAGACAAATGGATGGCTCGGTTTCTGCAGTGATGAAGGAAATTCAGCCCTTTTTTTTTTTTTTTTTTAAATATATAGAAAAATATACCTCTAATATGAAAGCTCCTTCTTAGGGTGGCTCAAAGGAGGGACTGTCAGGTAATTCAGAAGTTTAGCACTTTGGTAGAAGAAGAATGACACGCTTACTCACTATAAGTTAGGGGTGTAGAGAGGTCCTCAGTGGATTTCATACATAAGGTGTGTGTGGGCGGCATTGCCTCAGAACAACATCATGAGGCGAGTGCGGAGCATGAGACGTCTCTGTCAAGCTGTCATTGAGGGAAATGGTGGAAACACCCTCTGCTGACTTTGTCAGTTTGGGTTATTTGGGGCGATCTTTGTTATTGTCTCAATTGTTGAGGTAAGAACTATTGAACTAATGTAAATGGTGTTTCTTCTCATTCATTAATAGTAATATCAAAGAGAACTATTACTGATTTCATTAAAATTAAGAACAAATAGCAAAAATAGTCCTGTAAAAAACAACATCCCGAACTTAATGTGAGTAGTGCACTTCTGTGTTAGCATGTCGATGAAGGGCACACAGAAGTATAATCCAGCTCTGACCGGGAAGCTTAAAGAGTCAGTTTATCTCTTATGATGATTAAACAGGATCTGCATGTGATGCTCCTCACAGCCGGTGTCAGAAAAACCTGGCTGTGACCCTGCTCGGATTTGATTTGGACCATTAAACACAGTCTGTTTGTTTGAGGTTCTCACCTACAGTTCATTTATTTCTCACAAGAGATCAAGCCGGACCTGGACCAGGCCAGGAACCACTGCAGACAGAGTCAATCTACCAGGTTACTGAGCTTATTACAGGAAAGTGACTTGACACAGACATCTGTGTAAGTTTGTGCACCATGTGGACCTTTTAGTGCTGCACCTCCATGTCAGAAAGTCACTTTGTTTTTCTCTGCAGCTTTAACAGAGGCTGAAACCTGAGTGACACCTTTATGAAGCTGGGTTTACAGAAGAAAGAGACTAAAAGCAATGAAGGAAAAAGCAGAGAAACTTCTGTCCTGCTACAACCTTTTCACTTGGGATACCATACGAATGCACTCAGCTGCAACATCTTTTTCAGACTTTAACAAAAAGTACTGCCACACGGCCAACATCACTCCTACTCCTTGCTGCTTTGTTTTTCACCTTCTTCTTGTTTTTTTTGTGGATCACAAACAGCTTCAAGGTGCATACTGCCACCTTCTGTATGAGAGTGTGTAATATCACATCATCTGTGTATTTTCAGCAGACTAGTAACACATGCTGTACATTTTTTAACACTACGCCTGTCACAGCAGTTTTTGTAGCACCTTAGCACATGCTGTTGTTGAAATCATTTAGACTCTGCATGATGGATAGAACATCTGGAGCAGAGTCTAAAATGGACTGATGTATTAAAGATTTTAGTCACAGACTGATATAATCTTATACTTGATTTTTGGTGATACTGGACGGATACCTGATATCAATATTAGGTCACCTCTAGCTGAGATCCAGGTCACCTGGTGGATCAGGTGTGGACCCATGGACCCAGAGAGCTCCTGCTGTCAGGAGTGGGCTTTGGAACCAACAGTTCCTGACTATAGACTGTATAAAATATGGACATACCCCATCACCCATCTGTTTCTGATACAGTCAAATGAAGCCAGTCATTGGACAGGGCCATCCTGGATATGACGCAGACTTTAAGCTTCCTTTCAAACAGCTATAGGATGCCTGTCAGTCACATGAGCTGAGCTGAACCTCTGATTGGACAAACCCATAACATAATATCTAATAAACCGCTGAGTCCAGACCATCAGGATCAGACTGTGCTGCTTCAGCAGTTCAGATCAGAGCAGTTGGCCTACCTCAAGTTCTCATGATAGAGAAGTTGAAAGTAAAGCACTGACAGACCTCTGAACAGTATACTGACCATGTTTGGGTTTCAGTTTGATATGGTAGAGCTGACTGCGTCTGCAGAGGTCACAGCCTGGCTCCAGAAAGGGCTGAGCGGACCGAGATCTGCTGTGACCAACATAACACCATTATTCACAAGATCCTCAAACAACCACACTGAAAAGATCAGACTGTTCCTTTAACACCTGAAGCTGTGAGCTCAGTGCTTTCACTCTGACATAATGATAATAATGCAGATGTAAATGAGGTGGTTCAGTGGTCTCACCTTAGTTTCAACTAAGGCCTGTAATCTGTTGATCTGTTGACAGCACTGCAGTGTTTGACTTCTTTTTGAATGTTAAAGGCTAAAATCAGTAAAAAAAAAAGACAGATTGGTTTAAATGTTGACGGTCAGATGTCTGCTGATGGCTTAAACAAATTCAGAAAAAAAAATTCTGACTCATCCACAAACAAAAACTTTTATCTAGCTTCTTCTTCATTTTTGTAACTTTGTCCATGAGAGCAGAGCAGGTCAGGACAGGAAAGGTAGTACTGGTTCTGGATCAGGATTTAAAGTAGCTCCAAGACTGAACAGACCTGCGTGTGTGTGTGTGTGTTTGTGTGTATGTGTGTTTGTGTGTGTGAGTGAATTAGCAGAAGAATGAAAGACTAACGTTCAGTAACAGATAATTAAAGGGACATGTTCTAAGTAAAAAATAGCCGACTGAACGCGTCCTTGTCTCTACGGGCTAAAGTTTCCTGAAGCGGCTCCACAGTGAAGTTATCAGTGTAAGAAAGTCTCAGCTGAGTTCTTGTGTCCAGGAAATGATCCCAGGCTGAACCCTGGAATCATCTCAAAGGTAGTTTGGGATCCTGAGTGTGTTGTGTTTGTCCAGTGCGTGTGTAAAGGTGTGTGTGTGCATGTGTGTGTGTGTGTGTAAGGGGAGGGGAAGCAGGGCTACGAGTCTCTGAGCAGGCTGATCTGGGCAAAGATCTTGAGCGCAGGGCCCAGTTTGATGTTCATGGTTCCCATCAGATGATCCTCCTTCAGCAGCATCAGAGCCTGACCGTCAATCTCCTGAGAGCGAAACTCCTCAGCAATCTCCAGACAACCTTCAGAACAACTGCAGTCAGTCACCAGCTCACATGGTACCACTCTAAGACCAGACTATCAGACACCTGGATTCAAGAGAGCACCCACCTGGCAGAGAGGAGATGAATTCGTAGACGTCCTCGATGTTCCACCGGCCGGGGTCGCTGGGCAGGAAACTGTGGGGCAGCAGAGGCAGGTCAGAGCCTTGGATAGCAGGAACCCTCTGGGAGGGAGACAGGGGGGACAGGGGTCTTTTGTAGCCTGACAGGTCTGAACACTGGCTGGATTCTCCCTGAGCAGGATGCACAGAGTGACCAGGAGATAGAGCAGCAGAAGGAGGAGGAGGTTTTTGCAACGAGGAGATCACCTGAAAGAAAACCAAAGACTATCCTTCAACACAACTGAGGAGTTCTTGAAGCAAATCAGATCAGATCAGAATCAAACTGCTTCTCACCTTCTTCTTTGAGTCCAAGCTGCAGTGTTTGACGTTTCTGTTCAGCGCTCCTCTCTTCTTCATGTTCTCCAGCGAGGCTTTACGGTTTGGAAAGAGACCCATCCTCTTTGTGCAGCCAACATTGTAGCTGCAAAGACAGAATAGAAACAGAAAAGAAACTATTCAGCTTCTATCACAGCACAGACGTTTGGAGCAGAGCTCTTCATCAGTGACCTTCCTTTGGTTCAGATTTTACATTCACTTCTTTTCAGGTTCCTCCCCCTGTCTGAGCGTGTTTTGTGTTGGAAAAGTAAATAAAATCAGTATTAATCTATAAACTCCCACATAGTTGTTCATTCCATAAATTCCTGTTTCTGCTGTTCTGTCATGTGTGACCATTATTATTAACATCATTATTTAAGATGCAAACAGTGGAGCTAAACAGACTTGAGGAACAAGTACAAAAACCTCCTTCAGAGCGGTCAGTGACAAGGCTTTATTTCTTCACTCTGTCTCTGATGTTTGGATGAAATCAACTGAATTTATTTATTTATGGATCCATCAGCTGACAAATGAAGTTCGGTCCATTTGATGAAAATCTGAATCTCTTGTTCAGGATGACATCATAGACATCAAAAGGATTTCATTGCTCCCTAAAAAACTTTATCTCCTCTCATGATCTGCACACCAACATCAACAGGATCTTCTAGAAATGGGCAGGCTATTTTCTGAGAGAGCTGATTGGTCAGGAGGTGTTGTTTTTCTACTCGTTGATCTCTTATTCAGACCTTAACCTGCTCCGGGGCAGGTTAGCCGATCAGCATACGTTACCACAGTGATTCATCCCAGTAAGAAGTAAATCAGCTTCATAGGATGGAAAATCCAGGGTTAACCCAGAAGTTACCTCGATAAGAGAAAATCCAGCACCAGTAGTCTGACTTAGTCTGACTCGAGTCCAGATATGTCAGACTTGTGGCTCAACTCAGACTTGTGTGTTGATGAGCTCTGGCTGCATCAGGACTCAGAGGAGGACTCAGGCTTAATTATCAATGACTTCTTTGTTAGTTTTAATTGATTATTTCTCCTGGTATCAGGTCCTAATAAGAGTCTACAGGTTACAGCTGACACGTGTTTGTTTGTGTGCGCGTCGACGTGTCGTCTCCTTCAGTATGTGGTGAGATGTCAAAGGAGGAGCCACGGGTTGTGCAGTTTGTTTTTAAAGATTTACAGCCGATGCTGGCAAATGCAGAGCAACATGTTAACTGTGTAAAAAAACATTAAAGAGAAGATAGGACATAGAATATGTCAGGTGCAGGCGAGAATATAGTGGTGATGTGCTGCTCATAGGAGAGAGAGTGTTTCCATTTTCACAGATATGTCCATGGATCACTTTAAAAGCTTTTTTTCTGCATCTCCTGTTGGTTGGGACATTAAACTTGTTGGCTGCATGCTAACTACAGGAGGTCAATCTTTACGTTGTCATGGGTAAGCGTCTTCGTCTCTCTCTGTTTAGTTCAGTGCTGTAAAGAGCACATTACGTCTTCTTGATTGACAGACAACTTCAAAACAAAACTGCTTTCAAGGCATGTGATGTCAAACACAAATATATCCCAAATATCAAAAAGAAATTTGTTTTAACAACTTTGAAACACAGAAAGGTTGGTTTATGATTGCAACAGTTACAGAGGGAGTGTTTCCATCTTCACTGAGGTGCCCTGTGTGCACTTAAAAAAGTTTTCTTCCGTTTCTTGTGGTGGTTGTGGCATTTTTTTCTGACTAACTGTCTGCTACACGGAGCGTGCTTGAATCTCTTCTGTATGCATTATACAAAACACAAAACCAGTGAAGTTGGCACGTTGTGTAAATCATAAATAAAAACAGAATACAATGATTTGCAAATCCCTTTCAACTTATATTCAATTGAATACACAGAAAAGACAAAATACTTAACGTTCAAACTGGTAAACTTTGTTATTATTTGCAAATATTAGTTCATTTAGAATTTGATGGCTGCAACATGTTTCAAAAAATCTGGCACAAGTGGCAAAAAAGACTGAGAAAGTTGAGGAATGCTCATCAAACACTTATTTGGAACATCCCACAGGTGAACAGGCTAATTGGGAACAGGTGGGTGCCATGATTGGGTATAAAAGCAGCTTCCCTGAAATGCTCAGTCATTCACAAACAAGGATGGGGTGAGGGTCACCACTTTGTGAACAAATGCGTGAGCAAATTGTCGAACAGTTTAAGAACAACATTTCTCAACGAGCTATTGCAAAGAATTTAGGGATTTCAACATCTACAGTCTGTAATATCATCAAAAGATTCAGAGAATCTGGAGAAATCTCTGCACGTAAGCAGCAAGGCTGAAAACCAACATTGAATGCCCGTGACCTTTGACCCCTCAGGCGGTACTGCATCAAAAACCAGCATCACTGTGTAAAGGATATTACCACGTGGGCTCAGGAACACTTCAGAAAACCATTGTCAGTAACTACAGTTCATCACTACATCTGTAAGTGCAAGTTCAAACTCTACTATGCAAAGACAAAGACATATATCAACAACACCCAGAAACACCGCCGGCTTCTCTGGACCCGAGCTCATCTGAGATGGACTGACACAAAGTGGAAAAGTGTGCTGTGGTCTGATGAGTCCACATTTCAAACTGTTTTTGGAAAATGTGGTCGTTGTGTCCTCGGGACCAAAGAGGAAAAGAACCATCTGGACTGTTATAGGCGCAAAGTCTCAAAGCCAGCATCTGTGATGGTATGGGGGTGTGTTAGTGCCCATGGCATGGCTAACTTGACCATCTGTGAAGGCTCCATTAATGCTGAAAGGTACATACAGGTTTTGGATCAACATATGCTGCCATCCAAGCCACGTCTTTTTCAGGGACGTCCCTGCTTATTTCAGCAAGACAATGACAAGACACATTCTGCACCTGTTACAACAGTGTGGCTTCATAGTAAAAGAGTGCAGGTACTAGACTGGCCTGCCTGCAGTCCAGACCTGTCCCCCATTGAAAATGTGTGGCACATTATGAAGAGTAAAATACAACAACGAAGACCCTGGACTGTTGAACAACTTAAGCTGTACATCAATCAAGAATGGGAAAGAATTCCACCTGAAAAGCTTCAAAAAATGGTCTCCTCAGTTCACAAACACTTATTGAGTGTTGTTAAAAGGAAAGGTGATGGAACACAGTGGTAAAAATGCCTCTGTGCCAACTTTTTTGCAATGTGTTGCTGCCATTCAATTCTAAGTTGATTATTTTCAAAAGAAAATAAAGTTTCTCTGTTCGAACATTAAATATTTTGTCTTTGCAGTGTATTAAATTGAATATAAGTTGAAAAGGATTTGCAAATCATTGAATTCTGTTTTTATTTACAATTTACACAACGTTCCAACTTCACTGGTTTTGGGTTTTGTACTTTGGTATGCAATAAGTCAAGGTTTCTTGTAGAGACTCTTGCCTTAACTGTCCCTCTGTAAAATTCAGATCAACAGACACTATTGTTAATTTACTGAATGTGATTTCTGCACATCAAAATTGTTCAACACAGTCAGTCCAGATTTTTACACAGCTTATAATTTGTAGTCAAACAGCAGTGTTCCTTATCATGAACTCAATGGGCTTTATCCATCAATAATATTTGATGTACTATAAGTAACAGACTTAAAGGTCCTCTAAGGAAGTTTCCTGTGTCTCTGGGGACTTTTCCTGGACTTGGGCTAAGGTACTGAGGACTTGAATCCAGATGAAGAGGACTCAACCTGGACTGGACTCAGGTGAAGAGAACTTGACTCCGACTCAACTCAGATTTTTTTTTTTTTTTTTGGTGACTCAGACATGACTCAGACTGGAACACTGAGGACTTGGGACTTGACTCAGATTTGAGGTATGGTGACTCAACTACAACACTGTTCTGGTATAACTGGCCAATGAAAAGGTCAGTATGAAAAACATGCTGTATGATCATCAAAAGCAGGAGGAAAACAATCCAGTGTAGTCCAGGATTTTAGCTTTTTTTTTTTTACTTTTTGTGACATGGTCTTCAGATGCAGTTGGGGGCTAAAGACCTTGATAAAGACTTTTCTAACCTCCTGCACAGGCTGAACTGTAAAAAAAAAACAAAAGGTTTGGAGGGACACTCAAGGCCTCTCAGACTGACCGTTTGGCGCACACAGTCGAACAGAACCTCTTGGACCTTTTGAAGATGGAGGCGAAATCGACTCTGCCGCACAGCTCGCAGGTCAGCATGGGCTCCTGCTGGGCCTTTAACTCTGGAGGGGGCAAAGAATCCACACAATCAGCCGGACACAGACAGACTGACAGACAGCAGAGGCTCCACTGTGATGACAGAAAATGCTGGATAAGGATAGAGACATGATGCATAGTTTACAATCTGCCTCCAGCTGCTCTCAGTCTACCAACCCTTCACCTGTGTGCACCTTCAGTTTCACCATGAGCTCACAAATGACAATGCACGAACACACAGCCAAACACACTCACATCACGTAGTGTTTGGATCACCCTCAGGCCTCTGTTTGCTGCAAACAAAGTGCTCAATGAATCACCAGACTGCAAATTTAGTCTCCTGTCAGTCAGGCTCACCTCATGCAGAACTACAAACGCTGTGAAAGGTGTGAACACACGCAGAGTTGAAATCATCTTCTATCTTTGTTTATTAAACTTCCTCTGCACATGCAGAGACCAGTCTGTGAATGCTTTCAGAGGCAGAGATTAATAATGAACTCTGACATCCTGACTGTTTACAGGTTTGGGAGCGTAGAGATGACAGAAGAGCAGAGTCAGCATAGACGACCAAAACATTCAGCAGCAAAAGCTCCACACTCTTTAGAAGTGAATGTTTACCCTTTGGTGAGATATCGTCCATCTTTGAGCCCGTGTGTCTCCTTAAACACGCAATGGAGAAAGATGGACGTTCCACCTGCAGACAGAAAACAGTCTTATCAGAGCTCCTGATCGCACCAGCAGACTGAAAGGAACCACACAACACAACAGAACCACTAAACTGCTCTGATTCAGGCTTAAATTAGATCAAAATACAGACAGCAGAAGAAGATCTTTTATATTTGACATATGGGAGGAAAGAAAGACTCGACTGTCACAGGCTGTAAATAAACTCTGCTGTGGGCTGAAACTGTTTTGTTGACTCATTCCCACAACATAAACATTTTCTGTCATCTGACCATCCCAGGAACCCCACAGGGACTAAAACTCTTTTGGAGGAGCTTTGCACCCCAGAGGAGATGGTCTAGATCTTAAGTTTCCACTCAAGAGTCCAATGTTTTGCTGACGTCTGCATTTCATGGCAGAAATATTTTTCATGTATTTCCGGCTGTGAATTAGTACAACTCTTCATTGTGTGGAAGGAAGCACATGTGCAAAATTGCCTTCAATTTTTTCCATTTCTCTTAACACGTTGTGTGAAATGCAGCAGAAACACACACAGGAAGGTCAAATCTGGACTCTGGTTTGTGTTTGACACACAGACAGATGCAGAGCTGATGTACTCACAGGGAAAGGCTCAGCTCCCTCCTGGATGACGAAGCCTTCAATCAGATGGGTGAGGATGTGGGTCTTGACTAAAGCCTGGGATGGTTTGCTCTCTCCATTGTGCTTGCTGCTGTCAGTGTTCCCATTCCCAGAGGTCATGACTGGAGCACAGGCGGCCCCTCACCTGTAAACACACACAGCACAACAAACTCAACAACGGGCTGGAAACCTGGACCTGGACCCTGCTGCTGGTTAAATACACAAAGCACCCAACCTGATACAGCAAGGGAGCAAGGCTCTGATTAATATGCTTCACATGTAACAGGTCAAACTTTCACAACTCAACAGATTTATTCCAATGCAGCAAAGTTTTCATCTATGTTCATATCCCATTTTACCTTTCCTGTTTACAAATTTCTTGCTCAATCATTTGTGCTTCCAGCTCTTTACAAAACAATTCAGCTCTGACTAAAAAGTGGCTCTGACTGTGTCATTGTGTTTGAAGTTTTATTATAGATTGCAATATTTGCATTATAATCCTGAATAGGCAGACTTTTAAATGCATTCTTGTGCAAAAAAAAAAAACCCTCAATATTTATAAGCTCACAAAGACTGACTTTGGACAAGTTTACTCAGAAATTCAAATTACTTACCTAAAAACTTCAAACTCATTTATGAACAACTGACTTTAGTGCAAACAATGATAAGCCACTTAAAGCTCCTGTGAGGAACAACTGGTTTGTGTAGATTTTGGCACCCCGAGAGGACAAAAATGGACCTTTTATTGAGCTGATTTCATACCACGTGTGTGTAAGTCAGAACAGGAACTGCAGGATACCTCAGGATATAATACAGTATCTGATACGAGGCACATGAAATAAATAACATCCTGATACCTGAGCTAAGGGATTGGCTGATACAGGTCAGATCACTATAATAATTTAAGGATGGTATTCCTTAATGTGATCAATTTAAAGACAATCATGTCATAACACATCACCAAAGCTGATTAATTGGGAATGCAAAATGACTATTACCATATTAGCATTTGCAACAAACACTTCCCCAAATCTATAAATCTGTTGTACTACATAAGACGTTATTTAATGCAACAGGCAGCTTTTTCAGTCAGTGTGTGCATTTTGTCCACTGTAAAAAACAGGATTTCATATTTTGATGGTGTGAGATGAAGCTAAACGAGCTACCTGTTAACTTTAGATTAATGATGCTAAATTAAAAGAGAAAAATTAGATCTTTGGGACTTAATATGGAAGGAAATGCTTCAACATGTTGTAGTTAAGAGAGAAATGAAGTTAAAGCTAATCTTTATTTTTGTTTTGTCGATTTCATATTGTTATTCATTTTGCAGTAAAGTCCTATCTAGTTTCTAAATTCTTTTAATGATTCAAATAAAGAAGCTGTTAACATGTGCCTCCTGCCTTGCTTGAGTTAAGTGCCAATACAAATGTTGCGTAAACTTTTAACCAACCTTGAATGAAATCAGTGTAGCTCAGCGGTTACCGGGGTTTGCTGGTTGAAAAATAAGTGAATTAATTAAACTCACATTAGGCCTACAGAGCACAGGAGACAGCTTTATTACAACCAACAAACTTCAGAGTAGTTCCCTTACTTTTACAGTCCGACACTCCCTCTGAGAGAGTTAGCAAACAGGCGCTCCACTCGCTAACAATGGCAGAGAGAAGAAAAGCTCTTTGTTCAACCGCTCCAAACAACGCTTTCATTTACTCCCCCTCCGCCAAACACACCGCGAGGCACCGGAGCCAGCCCGCCGCTTCCACCCCGAGAAACGTTCACCGAGCGGCCAAACTACAGGCAACTCAGCCGGTTACACGAGGAGCACACGCGGAGTTAGAAACGGACGCATTTCTTTGCTTTGATTCGCTTCAGAGTTCATCCGAGCGGCAGATACAACAGTGCTCCTGTTTTGCGCGCCCGTGCGTAACGATCAATGGAAGAAACGTGCAACAACTTCCGGCAACAACTTTTCACAATAAAAACACGTTCCGACTTTCCTTATGTGACCGAACAGACTATCCCCCATGAAGTCAATATCACAAAGTAATGCCCATTAGTAGTTTAATAATTTACAATAAAAAAAACCAAACAAACAAATAAATAAAAATAACGTTTAAAGAAAAGATGCAGTACGTATGAAAACAAATTAAAATAAATTATTTGATTAAAGCCCATCAATCAGTCTGACTTTGTGTATCACTTTTAATGCATGATGCAAGAGTAACATAAAGTGAAGAAATAACAACATCAGCAACAACAAGATCTTAATGACAACATACTGAAGGCAGAATAAGTTGTAATTAAAAAAGCTCAAGAAAAGAAACTTAGACAATCAAATATATATATATATATATATATATATATATATATATATATATATATATATATATATATATATATATATATATATATATATATATGGTGAAATACTAAAAGTTTAAAGCAGTAAATGATAAATAAGATGAGTCATTAGAATACAAAGATAAGGTATTATAGAGGTGATAAATGGTTAAGTAAATTATTAATAAACAAGTGGTGATGACCAGTTAATTTATAAAAGGTAAAAAGGTTAATATATATATGTAACTATAAGAAATAAAATTATAATAATTAATACCAGAAATGCATTCAAATCTAAGCTTTAAAGTTAGGTCTTGAGTTTACATTTTTAAAAATGTTTCAGCTCTGTGCAGCCTTCAAGTCTTTACACTGTTCCATGGATGTGGGCCATAGAGGCTAAAAGCTGCCTCACTAGACTATGGGTCTCTGTTTGGATGTTAAAAGCCCTTAAGACCTGCAGACCTAAGGTCTCTCACAGGCACATTTGGTTAATGAGAATCTAATAAATGTGTATTTGAAAGAATCTCGGGCCTCACTCTCTGCTCTTACTCACCGTGATGGAGTCAGGTGTGTTATATCTGGTGTTGCTGTGTCTTTCTTTACTCAGCAGCAGCAGTTAGTGGGATATGATGGTCACAGGAGGGCTTTGAACATCTCTGATAAGCTGATTCTGAGTGTCCAATGGGAGGAGAAGACCTGCTGTGTGGGAACTGAGAAATGGAGTATTACTTGTTCCTAAAAGAGCAGCATGTGGTATTTAGCAACATTTATCAGGACAGGCTGGATAGGAATGAAATATGATATTCATAAGTATGTTTTACTCTCATAAACATAAAAGTGATCTCATTTTGGTTAACTTATGTGTTGTTTACACAATAACAGTTTTGGGATAATTGTTGGGTTTTGGCCTCTTGTTACACAGAAACACTGTTTAAGGCCTTTTAATATTTTAGTATTTTAATTGAATGAAACACGATTTTTTAAAACGCCCTTCAGAGAGGAATTTTTCTGAAATGCTGCAGCCTCCATTGCTGTGTAAACAGCAAGTCAGAGTTTTCAGTGGAAATGCTGACATCCCATTTCGTTTTACGCATGCACATTCCACTTTCGTTGAGGGAACTTTTATGCGTGAACCGGACAACAACAACGGTTCGATGGAGGTCTACCGTGTTGTGATTGTGCTGCTGAATCTGCTGACTGCCTTTAACAAAAATTTCATCTGTTGCTCCACTAATGCTCTCAGGTAAGACTTATTCAATATATATGCCAGATGATGAGCCCACCTCTTCTTTGGCGGAGGGCTACTAAACGACTCTACAGTTATATCGCCACCTACAGGCCTGATATGCATACTACAGCACTTTCAGTCCCTCAGCATTTCCACGTGAATGCAGATTTTTTTTTTTCCTCTGCATTTTTTTTTTTTGCGTTTTTGAGTGAAACGCTGGTGTCGTATACAAGGCCTTAGACTGAAACTTTTACCTCTGTTGGAGCAGGTCCTCTTTCATGGAGGTCATCATCTTGAAAAAATTAGTTACATCTGTGATTTTGCATTTAGAGGGTGGCCAAGTGATGCACCAACTGAAAGACAGAAGAGAGTTATTATTGATATCCCAAAATATTCACATTTCCAGCCTCTGTACCTTTAAAGCTCCTATGGGTAACTGTCCAGGTTGCACCTCCAGTGGACAAAATGATATCAATTCTTCCTTTGCTGGTTTTGTCCTGAACATGTATCAGTCATGTCTACATATTAACCCTCAACTTAAACACTTTGAAGTAATAGACACAGTGTGATTGGTGCAGATGTTAATTCTTGTTTAGTGTTGCATATATTCACGTTTTCACTCAAAGTCCTGAGACATTACTTTTGATCCACCTTTGTGTTCACACACTGGATTCAGCATCAGAGTTCATGAACCAGATTCCCAAACCGACCGGTTTGAATCTGATGTTTAGCATGCAGAGGACTTCCTCCTCTGTGACTGATTTAAAAATAAAAGCACAAAAACTTTGGGAGACCTACTAACGGCTCTGATGATGGGAGCGCATTGAATTTTCATCATAGAATATTTTAAGCAACTGTGTCTTTAATTAACATAGTAAATAAAGGGAGGTGCTGTTTGAATGTTTTAAACTGCATCTTTCATTAGATTAATATGAAAAAAGACAAGACAAAGCTGCTGAAATAAGATTGTAACTTATGTCAAAACGCAGGAAACTAAAAAACTTTAGTAAAAAAGATCGTAAAAACAAAAATAAGTTCAATTAAGATCTAAAAAAAATGTTAAAATGTGGATCATGTCAGAGATTAGGTTTGATTGAAGGTGTGATTTTTGGATCCTCTCTGTGTTTAAGCCTATTACTCCATCCTGTTGAACAGTTTGTCGGGTTCATTTTTCCTGATAGAGCTTTAGTCCTCTGATAAATGCTGTTGTACCTCCACAGTGTAACAGTTTGGATCAATAAAACATTTACCAACCAACCTGTCCACACATTCCTACCTTCCCTCTCAGACGGTCAAAGAAATCCGAAATGCTTCGTGGAGCAGGTTTTATTTTGAAGTGGAAAACAGGATATAGTTTGGCTTGTCCCCTCTTGAAGGGGCACCCTGTTCACTTAGGACCCTCCTGTATCCCTGTGGGCTGAGGTATTAGTCTGAATTAGAGCCCGTGCTGCAGGCAGGCTCATGTCATCTGTGGACTTGATGACAAAAGAGTGTCTGGCTTCAGGGACGCTGTCCTCAGCTTCGTTCAGGAGGAGGTTCATAAAGAAGAGCAGGGTCGCTCCCAGGGGGCTGCAGGATGTGGAGGGGGACTGTCAGCTCTGCAGGTGAGTCACAAAGACACCTGGAAGTCCCGATTCAATAAATATAATAAATATCAGCCTCTCATACAGGCTTTTTTTATCAAGCATTAGTAATAAGTTAGAGGCTCTTTTTTCCGGATCAGATCCTAAAGACCAAAGCTCTCAGCTGTAATGCATTTAATCTTGTAAAAAAAAAACTCATTAAGGCTTCATTCACATATCTGGAACAGAAAACGCTGTCTGTACTGCTCTTAATTCATCAAACAAACTCTTGATAATTCTCACATTAGTAAATTTATGCACACATTAGTGAGGAATTAACATATTCAAAGATTTATAGGCTTCAAAGCAGAAGAACTGTGCACACAGGATATCTAATTGTAGCTGTTTAGATATTTTTTATGTATTATTTGTAGTTTTTTGTCTGTTTAAAAAACTTATTTTGATTATTTATGTCTTGTTGTGTTTAATTTAAAGTGATCGTTGTTCCCTTAACAGTTAAAAATTCCTGTGAAACATGATTCTCTCTATCTCTAATCATATTCATAAATGTCTTTATAAATTCTGAATGCATGTCTCCATAAATGTATTAATCATTAGATTAATGACACAAGAACAAATTGTTTCTACAAATGTAAACTCTTTTTCTCATTTAAGAGAATTATTGTCTGTCCAGCTGAGATGATGTGTGATCTTTTACGGATCTTTTACCTCAGATTTAAGAAGAAATATAATGAACATTTTGGCTCTTAAAGTAGAACAGTAAGGTGTTTTCTTCAGTATTTTACTTCATTAAGAGCTGAAAATATTGGAAATTGAATCCTTAGTACAGTGTTTTTTCTGCTCCAGAAAATGCTCCATTATGAGTTTCCAATAAGTCCTCATATAATTTATTATTTGTGCTAAAAAAATATATAACTGATCAATACATGAGTCACACAGCAAAAAATCAAAATGTACTGAATATATTTGTCTCTGCCTCTACATATTCATACGCTGTAGAATTCTCCAAATTTGTCTGTAAACTGATCAAAACACTCTGTTCTAAAAATAACACCAGATCTTTAATAGATCTTCACCAGAACTTTACCAGAGCTTGATTTGATCTTCACAAATCTTTACCAGATCTTCGTCGGATCTTGACATGATCTTTAACAGATCTTCTCCAAATCTTCACCAAATCTTTACCAGACCTTTAACAGGTCTACACCAGACCTCACCAGACCTTTACACGACCTTCACCAGATCTTTAACAGAACTTCAACAGATCCTCACCAGATCTTTACCAGATCTTTATAGGATCTTTACTGGATTTCACCAGATCCTCACCAGATCTTAACCAAATCTTTGCCCGATCTTAACTGGATCTTCACCAGATCTTTATAGGATCTTTACTGGATCTTCATCAGATCTTTACTGGTTCTTCACCAGATCTTTTCCAGATCTACACCAGATCTTCACCAGAGCTACACCAGATTGTCTCCAGATCTTCACTCAATCTTTACCAGATCTTCACCAGGTCTTAGAATAGAATAGAATAGAATAGAATAGAATAGAATAGAATAGAATAGAATAGAATAGAATAGAATGTACTTTATTAATCCCCAAAGGGAAATTCAGGTGTCTGGCAGATTAAATTATAGAAAGATCATACAAAACAGGAAATTCAGGTGTCTTACAGATGAAATTATATTAAAAAAGTTGCATAAAACAAGAATTTTAGCTCATCTTTCATTGGCTTGAGCATTATGGAGCCTAATGGCTGTAGGGATAAATGATTTTCTCTATCTCTCAGTCCTGCGGTGCAGAGAGATGAGCTGTCCACTGCCACTGTTTTTCTGATCCACAAAGATGTAGTAAGGCGGATGGTCTGTGTGATTAATAATGGCCTCTAGCTTCTTCTGTGTGCATCTCTTCACCACAGCCCCCAGTGAGTCCAGCCTGGTTCCAGTCACAGTTCCAGCTTTTTTCACCAGTTTGTCCAGTCGCCTCACTCTGTTTCCCCAGGAGACTGCAGCATAGAATATCGCAGCATATTTCTGCAGATGTCTAAGGATCTGAGCCTCCTTAAGAAAAAGAGGCAGCTGTATCCAGGTGTACACCTAGATATTTGTAGGTTGGCACCACCTTGATGTCCACCACTCGAATGGTAACTGGCTGATGGCAGAGCATAGATCTTCAGAAATCTACTATCATTTCCTCAAAGAGGTGTTCAGTCGGAGGCAGTTTTTGTGACTCTAGTCGCTGAAGGCTTTTGTCAGATCCCTGTATTCAGATTCCTGTCCATTCAAGATACTGAGTATTTCTGGATGTGGCAGGACTCAGAGTTGTATTTGAAGTCTGCTGTGTACAGTGTGAACAGGAATAGAGCCAGAACAGTCCCTTGTAAAAATCATCTTAGAGATCTTTACCAGATCTTCACCAGATCTTATCCAGACTTGTTGAAATTATGAAGTCATCACATAAGGATCTCCTGACTAATTCATGACTCATTGGAGGGGCTGGACCTCAAACACCAAGGTCTGCTCATAGCTCAACCCCTTACAGGAGTCTTGATATGTCTGTAAAGTTCTTGTTTTTTTAGCACATTCTGGTTTTATGTTTTTGGTTTCCTGTTTTATTTGTAATGTCTAACCCTTGTCTCTGTCTTGTAGATTTGTTCCTGTCTGTCCTGCCCCCCGTCTGTCACACCTGATTCCTGATTGTTCTCCCCAGCTGTGTCATCACCCCTCATTACCTTGTGTATTTAACCTTGTGTGTCTCACTGTCTCGTCGCCAGTTCGTTGTACTTTCAGTCCTCGTTTCAGCCGTTTCTTCAGTGTTGCTGTGTATGGATTTTGCTTGCTTCTTGACCTTGTTTTTTGCCTCACGTTTACCTGTACCTCTGCCTGATTTCTTAGACTGCTTTCTGTGTTCCGACCTTGCCTGATCTTGGATTAAACCTTTGTGTTTTATGGAACTCTGAGGTGTCTGCCTTTGTGTCCTCCTTTTTGTGCCCTGGTTCTTGGTAAAGAGACTGCAGCTACAACAAAGTGTTTCAAACAGAGGCTGAGATAAGAGTTTATAAAATACCAGAGAGAAAAAAAACAGATTTATTTGAGCTGTAAATCATGTAACGATGCTATGGGGGCACCAAAGGGACAGAATAAAGACTAAAAAACCACAGTCTTTAATAAAACCAAGGGTCTCGAAACGAGATGTTGCATCTGCCGCCCTTGAAGTCATTGTTAAAGGTTGATGTATAGTGAGCAGATGTTTCTACGAATCCTTCCTCTCTCCTCTTCAGCATGTCAAATGCTCTTGCTGATCTCCCTTCACCTGTCTTATGTAAACTCTGTATTCCTCTTATTCTTCTCCAGGTGTTCCATATTTTCCCTGTCTGGCAGCAGTCGCACTGTTCGTCGGATTCTGACGGCCTGCATCCTCTCTTTCCTGGCTCTGCTCGGCTCCATCTCCATCGACCTCAGCTCAAACTTTGACCTGCTGCACACCACAGAGGCTGCCTACGACGAGCTGACCTCCTGCAGGACGATCAGCATCCTCCAGCTAGTCAGCAAGCTTCAAGAGATGAGACAGTTATTGATGGAGACGGATAAGACTCCGGGAGGGGGTTCATCTGATGCTGTGTTTCCTGCGTTAAATCTGGTCTGTGCAAAGATGGAGGGTCACAGTGATGGACACGGGCTCCCTTGTGGCGTTGAGTCAGCAGGGTTTTGTCAGGACTTGTGGAGAAATGTTCATGTATTTCTGAATTTCTCTCTAGATTCAAACAGCACTGTGCAAAATGCAGCTTCTGCTTTCTCTCTGGCCATCCAAAGACTTCTGGATCTCTGGGGAACCGTGGAGGACTCTGTCCACAGAGCCAAGCAGAGTCCTCATTGGAGAGACGTGCTTTCTGCAAGACTTCTGGTTCGGTTTAAGGAACTCAACCTCAGACTGATGGACTTTCCTGAAGAAGGGACTCACACAGACTTCAGGGAGAAGTGGCATTATGTGCTGGGCTGCCTTGGCCTTGGGAGAGTCCTGACAGAGCGACTGAACGACTGCTGGTTGGAGAATGTAGAGCTTAAGTTAAACTCGAGTAAGGGTGGTAAATGTGTGGATGTCTTTGATACAAGTCTGTGGCAGATCCCTGGAGCAGACTCAGAGCTCCTCTCTGGTTCTCTAGCCGGAGTTGAAGCTCTTAAAAACACTCAGAGCTGTTTGATGGATGGGGCGGCTCAGGATCTCAGGTTGGCCTCTCGCTCTGTGTCCTCAGTCCTCAGTATGAGGGTCTGTCTTCTGGCCTTAGCCTGCCTCATCTACCCTGTGGTGATGTTCTCCTTCAAGCAGATGACAGAGTGGATTCAGAACTACGCGCAGACCCTGAAGGAGAAGACTGAGGACCTAAAGCGGCAGAGGCAGCTGGCTGAGGACCTGCTGCACCAAATGTTGCCCAAGTCAGTGGCAAGACAGCTTCGTCAGCAGAAACACGTGGAGGCCGAGAGCTATGACAAGGTCGACTGGTTGACTTAGGCTTCTCTTTCTGTGGTTTGTTTGTAATCATGTTCAGGGACGTCTGGGAGGAAGGAAAAGGTCATTTAAATAAGGACAAATTAAACTGGATTGAAAAGTTTAAATACAAGAATGACTCATATAATTTATAGTCCCTTTGCACAAATACTCAGATGAATGTTCCAGGATCCTTTTCTTATCCAGCAGAACTCCTCAGAATTTGAAAAAACAGACTTGACTTACTTTGATAAATATTTGCCCCTGTTTCCTTGCATAGTTTAAATATTTGCTCCAGAATATCATCACCAATAAGAAGACATTCAGCTTGCAAATACTAGATTATCAAACCTGTCTCAGACACTTCACACCTCAGTACTTTGATAAAAGTGTCAGAAAAAGCAGATATTATTTCTTTAAACTTACCAACTTTTACTGAAGATGGAAACAACAGCAGTTAAAGAGTTAAGCTGTAAAATGTCAGCGATGGAGGCCCAGGAGAGTTTAATGGAAATGTTTTAGTGTTAAAGACATTAATAAGGAAGGCTGCTAATACAAGATAATATTGTTTGAATGTCCATGTGGGACAAAATATCTGCAGCACATAAACATTGCATAATGCAAAAGGTGATAGAAGTTAAAAACCATCAGGAGAAGCAGAGATCAGTTTGAAATAATCTGCAGAAACAAAGCCTGCTGGATCCAAACAAAGTGAGGGTTCAAACTCAGAGCTTCAGGAGAGGGAGCATGACCAGGGATCAGACTTAAACGTCCTCCTTCAGACCCCTCTCTCTCTTTTCTTCCTGAACTGATCCAGGACTCTCTCTGCTGTGAAGGTTTCAGGGTTTTCTGAGAGACGCTTCACCGCTGCAAGATCTGCAAACACGATGAATCAGTGTCTGTTTGCTGCCTTTGTTGCCATTGTTGGCGTAATTACCCATAATTGCTCTGTTCCATATTCATCAGGAGATAAAACAAGTTATTTGGGTGAAAATTGCATCTGGCTTATTGAAGAGGTTTTAAGCAGCTGGACCCAAAGCACTCAGCATGGGGACGGGGTGTGGGGATGACGCTGAAATGAACCCTGTGCTCATCTCTGGAATGATTTAGAGTGTTCTGGAAAGAAAATAAAAGAGCTGAAGATCCTTCTTCAGTGTTTTATCACATAAGTGGACAAACATCCAAGGACTTCTGGTTTTCCAAAGACCTCTGACGTCTCTGTTTTTGTGGTGTGATTCCAACACCTGATGGGATGAAATCAGAGATTTTGCTGCTCTTAAAACCTAAAAGTCAGTATCAAACATGTCTGTTGTTTCTTCATCACTTAAATCACATCTAGATTTGCACATTTTAAATGAGTGGTTCCCAAATGTAGAAAAGACGATCATAAACATCCTCTGAGCTGAAACAGCTGAACCTGCATCCTAAAACTGACCTGAAACACATCCTCAAAAACCAACAGATGAAACTTCAAAAACTACAAAAATCCTGAAAGAAAAATCTGTAGGAAAGCAAACAGAAGTGATTCTGTCAGGATTTCTCATCCTGTTTTTCTGTTTTTTTCCTCTTGAACAGCACTGACTCGTTCCTCTCTGTTTTTCTGCAGGTGACCATTTTCTTCTCAGACATCGTGGGCTTCACTTCTATCTCTGCCTCCTGCACTCCTCTACAAGTGGTGGAGATGCTCAACAACCTCTACATGTGTTTTGACACACGCATCGACTCCTACGATGTCTACAAGGTAACCATGAGACACACACAGACAGAAACGACAGGAGAAACACTTTGAGCTCTGGTTTGTAGTGATTATGTTGAAGCTTATTATTCAGACAAATGATCAGTCTGATCTTTGACAGCTGAGCCTCCAGCTGCAGCTGCACCAACAACAAACCTCTGCAAAAGTGATCAGTTTCTTTTTATTGTTTTTTTATTTTTATTATTTATTTTTATTCTCTTTTAAATGGGGAAAACATTCAGCTGTTTTTACCTTGTGCACAATATTTTTTTTTTTAAATTTTGGAGACTTTTTTTCAACCCCTAATTGAAAAAGTGAAAAAGCATTGGATATGTATGTGAAGGTGTGGTTTTGGTTTTTAGTCAGCACATGATTGACTTCTTGACAAAGATACGACATGATACAAACTTTGCAGAACAACCCAACTGATGTAGAGCTCGAACATTTGTAAAAAGGAAGTTGCAGTTACTTCACCTTTAATCCACCTGTATATGCTCTTGCTTTGTCATATAAGACACATGATTTACAGCTCATAAAAATCTAGACTTTTCTCTTTCCGGTGTTTTATGAACGGTTATTTCAGCCTCTGTCTGAAATAAGAAACACTTTGTTTTAGCTTCTGTCTCTCTAAGACCCTGTTTACATGACAACATTTCATAGCATTTCACCCAAAAACACAAAAAATGGGACAACAAGGGACAACATCCAGTAGAGAAAAATGAAGCCTATGAGGAAGTGCTTAAAGTTGCTCTTCATGGAGAATCCTCTAAAGGCTAGCTGCAGAAAGACCGGAAGTCACATACACACCAATACACAACAACAGAAAAAAATCCACTCTGGAGGTCATTCTTCTTAAATAAACCATCAAACCAGGTGGAGACCATCGGTGATGCGTACATGGTGGTGAGCGGTCTGCCGGAGAGAAACGGGGACAGACATGCTGATGAGATCGCCAAGATGGCTCTGGACCTGGTGGCTGCCGTCAGACAGGTTTCCATCCCTCACATGCCGGACCAGAGGCTGCAGCTCCGAGCGGGGATCCACACAGGTGAGACCAGCTTGGGGGTACATCAGGTCACAGGTCTACAAACTGATCTCAGCGGGATGATATTCAATGATCCTCCTCACAGGTCCGTGTGTGGCAGGAATAGTGGGGTACAAGATGCCCAGATACTGTCTGTTTGGAGACACCGTCAACACAGCCTCACGGATGGAGTCCACCAGCCTGCGTTTGTGAACCGAAACACCAAATACACTAACACACACACCTTAAATTTGATGAGTTTTGTAACATCTGTAACATCTGGAAACTGCAGAGATGCGTGAAATCAGTTGGTTTTTATTTTTTCTGTTTTAGCTCAGAAAATCCACGCCAGCTCAGAAACCTACCTGGCTCTGATTAAAGACAACGCCTATGAGCTGCAGCTTCGAGGAGAGATTGAAGTCAAGGTGGGGAAGCGTCACATGAAGAAATGTTCACTTTTAAAACCTGCACATTGCTCTTTTAAAATGATGAAACAGCAGGCACAGTAGAATTTCTCTGCTCCTCTCTCATGTATTTAGGGTAAAGGCAAAATGAACACCTATTGGCTGGTTGGTCACAAGAACTACAGCGTGCAGAATGACAGTCTGGTCTGTCACTGGAACCCAAACAAGGCCAGGAAGAAGATGACGCCGGCTGGCAGCACCATCTCTGTGGGAAACGTGAGCAAAGACGCTTCAGTTTTAGCTGTTTGTGGAGTTTAATTACATCTCCTGTAGCTTCTGGCCAACATATCTTTCACTTTGTGCTTTCGGTGGCTACCTTTACCTGAAATAACCACAGCCAGAAAAGAATCACACAAATTCTATATACAGTTGTATGAAAAAGTTTGGGCACCCTTGACGATTGCCATTATTTTTATTTATAAATCACTGGGTGTTTGGGTCCACAACTTCATTTTGATCTGCCAAATAACTACCGGACAAAGTCATATTTCAGCAGTGAAATTAGGTTTATTGGATTAACAGAAAATGTGCAATATGCATCTAAACAAAATTAGACTGGTGTATAAATTTGGGCACCTTAACAGAAAAATCATATCAATATTTGGTAGAGCCCATTAGTCTACCTAGTAGAGACTACTCCTCCTTACAAAACATCTGTAGTTTGGTGAGGTTTATGGTTGCCAAGCATGGACAGCCCACTTCAAATCATCCCACGGATTTTCAATGATATTCATGTCTGGGGACTGGGAAGGCCTTTCCAGAACATTGTACTTGTTTCTGGAGAGCCTGAGTAGATTTTGAGCAGTGTTTTGGGTCGTTGTCTTGTTGAAATATCCGGTCCCTGCGTAACTTTAATTTTGTAACAGATTCTTGAACATTATTCTCAAGAATCTGCAGATATTGAGTGGAATCCATGCAACCCTCAACTTTAACAAGATTCTCAGTACCAGCATTGGCCACACAGCCCACAGTGTAATGGAACCTCCACCAAATCTTCTGTGGGTAGCAATTGTTTTTCTTGGAGTGCTGTGTTCTTTTGCCGCCATGCATATCGCCTCTTGTTATGACCAAATAACTCAATTTTAGTTTCATCATTCCACAGCACCTTGTTCCAAAATGAAGCTGGCTTGTCCAAATGTGCTTTTGCATTCCTCAAGTGACTCTATTTGTGGTGTCTGTGACGAAAAGGCTTCTTTCACGTCATTCTCCCATACATCTTTTCCTTGTGCAGATTGCGCTGTATTGTTGAACTATTGCACAGTGACACCATCTGCAGCAAGATGACCTTGCAGGTCTTTGGAGATGGTCTGTGGGTTGTTTTTGACCACTTTGATCCTCCTTTGTCTTTGCCTCTCTGGTATTTTCCTTGGCCTACCACTTTTGGCCTGAACAAGAATTGTGCCTGTGGCCTTCCACTTCCTCACTATGTTCTTCACGATGGAAACTGACTGCTGAAATCTTTGAGATAGCTTTTTGTAGCCTCCCCCTAAACCATAATGCTGAACAATTTTTGTTTTCAGGTCATTTGAGAGTTGTTTTGAGGCTCCCATGTTGCCACTCTTCAGAGGAGAGTCAAAGAGAAGAATACCAACTTGCATTTGGGCGCCTTAAATACCTTTTGTCATGATTGGATGCACCTGTCTATAAAGTTCAAGGCTCAATGAGCTCATCAAACCAATTTTGTGTTCCAATTGCTCAGTGTTAATTAGTTACATGTATTCAAAGCAACAAAATGACAAGGGTGCCCACATTTTTGCACAACCTATTTTTCACATTTGATTTAATTTCATACACATGAATAATTCAACACTAAAAATCTGTCGGGAAAACAACCCAGCACTCAGCTTTAATGGGAGATTGAATGACATGCCACTGTGATCATTTTCTGTGGAGACAGAGTCAATTATTATGCAACCTCAGAGTGGTGCCCAAACTCTTTCATACAACCGTATCTATATACAGCCTATAGGAGAAACTCTGCAATCACATGACCTGAGCTGGTATGGCGCAGATCCCAGGCGTGTTCTTTTGACACTTTAAAGAGGCAATCCCTCACACTGACACGCATCCTCTAGTGGACCTACATGTCCATTTCACCCAGGATAGCGGGTTCATGTACAGTCGTCTTTTATGATAACTGAGGATTTTCAGACTGAACACAAATGGAACCATGTAATTCTAAAACATCCTCGAAAACACAGACCTGATGCCTTTATTATTTTACATTAATTCATTACCAAAAGGTTGTTTTTAAAGCTTTAACACAAACTAATTCCATCACCAAGGTCCTAAAGTGCAAGAAGTGATCACATCTTTAAGGTGGATATGCATGTTTCTAAAAATGTAGAAATGATATGTATTCTTCATTCAGAAACATCCGTCGTTAACGTTTTGGCATTTTGCAGAACATAAAGTCACTATGTTTTGCTCTGGCAACTGGGTTGCTCTCTCTCTCTCTCTCTCTCTCTCTCTTTCTCTCTCTCTTTCTCTCTCTGTGCTATATTTAAAATAAGCTTGATTGGCATGTTGCCAATAAACTTCACGGCAAGGTTCTTTTTTTATAAAAAGAAAAGAAAAAAAACATGTTGCCAAAGCCAGTGTACGATTGAAATCACCAAGAAAACAACAACAAAATAAACAAGAATAAAATCATTCAAAAAAATGAACAAAACAAAACCAATAGAAAGAACAATAACAAACAAACAATGATCTATGTTTACATGGATATAGATGTTTTTTTTTTCTTTCCTTAATAACACCTTTTTATTGATCATCTTTAACTGACGCCTGTCTCACTCTGTTACAAGCTGTCACATATCCATCACATATGTCTCTAATATTTGTCTAATTTAGACGGGTGATCAGGAAATGGATCTCAGTTTCTGCCTGTCCTGTGTGACAGAGCCTACAGACTGAGACCTCTCTAACCACTGATTTCTGAATCCACCCGTTTCAATGGCCACTTTATGATCAGAGAGTCTGTATTTAGTGAGTGTCTGTCTCTTTAAGAAATCTTTATTTACTCTTAAATAATCTTCATATTTAAATTCTCTACTTAATAATTGATCAAATTCTAATTTATTAAATGATTGAGTTTCCATGATGGTAATATTTGTCCTGTTTATTTTGCTCTATTTTCTGTAGTTGGGAGTTGGTGATGACTTGTAGGCTCTTATTTTGAAAAACAGATCTTATTTCCTGTATTGTGGTGTTTTCCTCTGGGTTCAGAGAGTGTTGCTGTTCTAGATAAGCTCTGTGTTTGTCTGAGTCGGGCTCAGAGTCCATCAGGTGGTTGGTTCATTGAATCCTTCTCTTTTTAATTGGAGTCAGCAGAGGGAGTTGGTCCAGCTCTGCTCTGCAGTCGTGGTCAGGACAGTTTCTGTGGACCCTACAAATGTCCTCTCCAATCCCATGAATCTGGCTCTGTCTGAGGTCTCTGCCTGTTAAAGGGAAGTTTTTCCTCTCTATTGTAACTTGCTAAATGCTGTAACGGTCTGTACTCATGGTGGGTTAAGATGAGATCAGACTTCTTATCTTGTCTTGATGTTGGCTCTCTCTTAATAAAATTTGTTATCGTTTACATTAACCTGTTAAAGCTTTTGGAAAGCGTCTTGAGATAACGTTTGTTATGAATTCGCACTATATAATTAAAGATTGATTGATTGATTGATTGATTGATTGATTGATTGATTGATTGATTGATTGATTGATTAATTGACACCCATCTCTGTTCCAGTCATCAGTCACAGTCCAAAGGCTCAGCGAGAACGCCACCACCTCGGTCTCCATCCCCTCCTCGGTGTCAAACCAAACCCCTCCTCATGAGCCCGAACTGAGCGTGTCGGCCCAGATGGAGCCAACCAGCACACACGCATGAGAAGCAACAGAAGGGATGAGTGCACCCTACAGGACCGGGACAAAGTGAAAACAGTCATGTGATCAAACCTGACTTCCTGTCTAGATGAAACCAGCAAAAGTAAGGAGGACGTTAGGAACCAGGTGGGAGGTCATGGGAGCATCCATCAGTGTAGGATTATGTTAGAAACCAGTTTGTTTAGATGTCTAGTGAGGTTAATAAATGCTTAATAAATGTAGCAACAGTTTCAAATGATGGTTCAATGTGTGTTTTTATAAACTTTCTGACTGTCAAACAGACACTTTATCTTAATACGAGGACTGATTGATAAATTGTGAGCCTAATAATTAAGGGTTTGACTTTTGGCGGACATATTGCATATCTTTCAACATAATCCCCTTCAGTATCTCTACACTTTTGCCAGTGATGTTTAAGGGCCTAAATGCCACTTTTAAAGAAGTCCTTTTTCTTGACTGTTTGGAAAATCCTCCACTTCTTGTATGACATCATCATCTGACCCAAAGTAGGTACTGGAAATGGCCTTTTTCAATTTTCGAAATAGATGAAAGTCTGATGGAGCGAGATCAAGCAAATAAAGTGGATGCTCAATTGATTCAAAGCCACAATCATTAATGGCAGCCATGCAATGACAATGAACAGGGGCATCGTCCTGGTGGAACAACACACCTTTACTGAGTTTTCTGTGGCACTTGAGTTTAATGTTTTCTCTTAACTGCCTAAGAATTGATGCATATTAAGTGCCATTGATTGTCAGCCATCACACTATCATGGACTTTATTGTCCATTTCTGAGGTTGAACAGTGACAGGCCTTCCAGGACGGGCGTCATCCCCAAGGCTCTGCCTGCCAGGCTTAAATTCCACCACTCACCTTTTCACTGTAGCATATGAAGGAGCATCATTCCCTAGTGTTGCTACCATATCAGTATGGATATCCTTAGGTGCTAGACCTTTCTATGCAAATACCTAATCACTGCTCTTTCAGCTATTTTGTACATTTTGCAAAAGTCACTTTTCTACATAAACTGACCAAATGACACCGGTCTGCAGGTACACAGCTCTAAATAGTCAGGGAACAGTAGAGCTGAAAAAGGACATCCCTGCTTCACTTCTTCAATACAATGCTCACATCTTATCAATCAGCCCTCGTATTTAGAAACCGTGAAACTTTGATCAGTTGTGTGGTATGGAGGTATTTTTGTATGTTTTTTTTTTTCTGTGGATATTTTCATGTATGACTGTGTTTTCTTGTAAGTGTAAAGAGTTGTCACTTAAATGTGAAGGGCAAATAAAGTTTATTTCAAATGCTTTTTTTTTTTTTGGGGGGGGGGGGGAGGGGGGGGGGTGATAAAAGGATTATAATTAGTAATAGGCTACTTTTTTTAACCTGTTATAATGTGCTGTTAAAAAATAAACCAATAAACCAGTGCCACCAACTCTGCAGTATGAGAAGTAAAACGAGGTCCTCTAGTGGTGAGTGAACTGCAAATTGCCTTATTTGCTGCAGGAGACTTGTGTTGCATGTTGATGAATGTCATTTTTCTCTGTTTCTTTTCTGCATCTCCTTGTAAAAGGCACAAAATGCAGCTCAGAGACAAATAAGAGTTGAACACTATTTCATCCAGGTGGTTTTGTGAGTAGTATGCAGTGGATTTAGGATTAAGGATTGTGCACGCAAAAAGTATTTTATGACTTGTAATTAGATTAATCAAGCACACTGGATAAAAACGATCCTTGTCTTCCCTTTGTTTATACATTACTTCAGATGTTGATTTTAGACATATCATTTTTTTTATTTGCTGTTAAGATTAAAGATAGGCAGATTGGTTTATGTAAAGATATATATCATAATCATATCACCTGTTTGGTATCTGATGAACAAATTTTAAAGCGCCTGAAATCTAATATTGATGTGTTTAGTGAAACGTTGTACTTTACTTGGATATTACGTAGAAAATTTCCCTCACATAGTACAGAGCAGTGGTACCCTGTGTGTGTTCCAGGTTAGGAAGATTTGAAGGGCTACTATTTTGTTTTGTTTTCAGTGTTGTTTGTTTGTGTGTGTTTTCGTGTGGATGCATGTCCCTTTTGGGCTTCCATAAATTGGAACTAAGGAAGTTTAAGAACACAACATCTGCAAAATAAAAATAGAAAAATCTTTGTACAGTAACTCAACATAACCTTTTGTTGCCCTTGTTTCGGCTTTTATTTCTTCTTTTTGTCAGTTTTTATTACCCAGCAGAACTTTATCCCACTTTCTCTGAACTTTTGGTCAGTTTTCTTTCCAGAGCCTGCGCTGTGTTTTTAGGACAAAATGTTATAACTCCATGTTTTTTGCGTCATGTGTGCGTCCAGCTGTCTGAATGTGAGTGTTCTGTTTCCTGTATGAATTGTTAATGTTAACCACGTGGTGTGAAAGCAGACTGCAGCTTCTTTTGTTCAAATCAATCAAACCGGAGACACCGGGCAAGCACAGAGCTGCTGAATCAGGAAATAACCGGTCCGTATATTTATCCTTTCTTTCATGAAATTATTCTGAACATTATTTTAAAGACAGCACGGGTTGTAGATGGCTTTATGTGTCAAAAGATGAAAATATTGAAAAAGTTTAAGTTGTAGCATCTTTTCATGTAACGTCAGTGCGTCTTTATTCAGAGTGCATGTTAGCTTACAATGGCGAGGTAACGTTAGCGGAATGAATCCAGTCTTTCATTTTAAATTAACGATCTTATTCCAGCCTGGATTAGACATTATCAGCCTTCAGTGTGAATTATCAAAAGTTTAAGTCGCTCTGTTTGACTTCCACTACTGCGCGTTAGCATGCCAGTTAGCCTGCTGCTCAAACCATTAACTGAACAAAGAGCGACAGAGGCTAGCCTAATGAAGCTAACAGCTAACTGCTAAGCGGACGCCGGTGTTCTGACGTTTTTTCTTTTGCATCTGTGTCAAAAATGGTCCAGTAGCACGAATCGTTAACAGTGGCTACTCTTTATCGTGTCTGTATTTATTACAAATGCGTGGGGGGAGGGGGGTTCCGTGGATATGAGGAGCATGTTTGATACGGTATTAAAAACTAAAGATTTCAGGAGAAGTTTTTTGAAAAGATTATTCTCATTCAAATAATCAGTAAAGCAAAGCGACTAGGATTCAGGCTGTGGGCATGTGCAGAGCCGTTAAGCAGCACATCTTGAAAGGGAACACAACCTCCCAGAACACCTGTTCGTGTTTTAGTTTGTCTATTTTTGGCTCCTGGAGTTTGAGTCATCTCAATACCGAGGATGAGCAAGCGAAGAGGATGATTTCATATAACAGGAGAAATAAATAATTTTAAGGCGTGTAACTGAACCGTAAAGGCAACAGGGTTTCAAGAGAAATGTGAGATAAACTTACTTTAAGGTTACCTTATTTAAAGACACATTCAGTGCTGTAGCAGTCAGCTATTTGATAAAATTCTAAGTGTTTCAGATGGATTTTTAAGGTCGTTTTTAACTGTTAGTCTTAGAAACAGGCCAGGCAAGTTGATTTATAAAGCACCATTTATACAATGAGGAATTCAAAGTGCTCTTAGGAGTTTAAACAAAACATTAAGAGCACTAAAAGACATACGACAGAATTAATAAACCAACCAGTATAACACAGAATGCATTAAGATATCAGATTTACAGAGACACCAAAGATAGAAAACTGAAAGCCAATAATAATTATTTAAAAATTACTGAATGAATTAAAAAATAAAACAAGCATAATTTAATCAAGTCTAAGATTATAGAGAGAGCCAACAATAGATTTAAGCATATGAAAATTTTACAACAAGTTGAAGGAATTGTGGTTAAATAACAAATTCCTTTTTGTGGAAACTGAAGTTTTTTTCTGTATTCTATTCTTAGAACATGAGTGCTTTTGTCATTAAGAAATAAATATAGACACAATACTATAAAACAGTCCTACCCACCTATTTGCTGCTATATAACGTTCCCATCAATTGCCCTTTTCATTTATATCGCACATGGTCACAAGATAATCAGTCTTTTTATTTATTTTTTTTTTAATTTTGTGTATCCTGAGAGGACAAATCACAATAGCTCACCATCTCTGTAACCTTAATCTCAAGCATATGTGAAGACGTGGGTCTCAAATGTTACTGTTTCACAAACTGATTTGTACCTCTTTCCCTCTTGAACAGCTTCTGTTTGAAAAATGCCACGCAAGAAGGTGACAGACGTCTCAGGGAATGGAGGGATGAAGAAGAAGAGGACCAGCGGCAAAAGGAAAGAAAGAGACTTCAGCAGCGATGATGAGTTTGACTTCGAGCAGGAGAACAACAAGAAACCAGGAAAACCCTCCACCAAGTCCGGACTGCAGCCAGTGACTGTGGCAGACGACGTCAAGGAAAAAATAGTGGGTTTGATATTCTGAAAGCTGAAGTCAGTTTGTAATTTTATCTCTTATATGACCATTTCTGCCTGTAAATGATGAGTAAACAAGTGACTGACATAGAATTCTGTAAAGAATCTCATGATCCAGATTTGTAAAAGTCCCAAAACAGAGTTTAAACCTCTCAGTCAGCTTATCAGCTGCGCTCTCTTCTGTTGATCTGAGAGAAGTTTGTTTCTCTTCATGAAGGACAGTGTGACCTTTGGCATGAAATTTCTTTGAGGGTTTTCTCTGCTGCCTGATAAATAAGATTGACTACTCCTCGTTTTCATTTTCTTTTAGACATCTTTAAGACGGGTGTCAGAGCTGAGGAGAAATAATAATATCTCATTTCCCTTTGAAAAAACAAAAACGTTATTTTCTGATTTTTTTTTAGAATTTTTTTTGTGAGATTTCTTTGATAAACTTTTCTTTTCTGCAGAAACTTGAGTGTCCAAAGACTAAAGGTCAGCTGCTCATTTTTGGAGCAACCAACTGGGATTTGATTGGAAGAAAGGAGGTGCCCAAACAACAAGGTACAACTTTATATTTTTCATATATTTATCAGCCTGATGTGGGTTAATGTATGTCTCATATCATCTTTTGTTGTATTCAGAAACATCACAATTTCAATTTTTACACTCAGTTCTGCATAAACTTAATAACAGACATAAAAGTCATCGACTGAATATCATCATTTTTAGGATTTTTGTGATATTTCACCTTATGCTGAGGCAGTGGTGGCTCTAGAACATTTATCATGGGGGGGGCAAGGGGTTAGCAGAAGGTCTAGACAGGGTGGCACGGGACGACATTAGTGCGGAAACTCCAATGTTTATGGTAATGGAGTCAACAAAAGGTCCACAAAAAAACTTTTAAACATTTTAATGATTAATCATTTTTGCCCTCTGATAAACAGAAAAGATAAATCATGTGCACCAAAGCACTAATGTTTAGATTAAATGTGTAGTATTATAAGATAGGATAAACTTCTATTGATCCACAGCACAGTGGAGATAACGGGGTTAAAAAAGGCGTTTGACTGCCTGATCAATGACACTCATCTCCAGGATGGCAGATCATGATCTGCTCACTGTGCTCACCCGATGTTTACCTGCCCATCATTTCTACATCACTATAAGCTCCTTAAATCACCTCCTTCAGGACTGATGCGCCACAAATTTAAATACTTTCCAGACAATAGATATTAATCAACAGATATATTTTAGAATATGAATGCTTCATAAAATGCTCTCGTGTTTACTGATCATCTTACCAAAAGCAGATAACGCTCCAACAATTCAGACATAAAAAGAGACAGTTTTAGCAAGAGGTTAACTGACGTACTGGACGATCGCCTTTGGCGGTTGGTTACAGATTGGTTATGAATTTAACTTCACTTAAACGTCAAAATAGGTACAAAAATATCACCTGTGGAAACTTCATTCACAGATAGCCAGCTCAATCTCTCCACTCTGCCGCCCACGTCCTCTCGTTCAAATCCACACTGTAGCGCCGAGCAGGACGTTTGTCACATAGATTCGCTGCATACGCAGGGGCGTAGCTACGTTTTTGATGGGCCAAAGTCCAAAGATGATCTTTATATTTAAAATTATAATAATAAAAATTCATCCCTTACTTCAATGCTTTGGGGGCTTTTGAGCACAGTAGTGATTTGTTTTTAGGATGTTCTCAGGAACATTAAAATTGGAGGGCGGGTAACAGGGGGGCAAGACTCTTCAGTGGGGAGGCAGCTGCCCCCCCCTGCCCCCCTGTAGATCTGCCCCTGTGCTGAGGATCTGATTTGAACCCGGGCTGTTTTCTTCTGTCTGTGTGACACAGGATTAAACCACAGATCTGCACACACACACACACACACACACAGACACATCCCTTTTGAAAGTCTACTTTGATGTATTCATAATGAAGGCTTGAAATGCAGCAGGCATTTAAACATTCTAGTTCTCTAAGAGTAGCTGCAGAGAAACAGCTGATGTTGTTGCTGATGATGCTGCTTGCTTTTGGGGTGAATGAAGAGGCGTAAATGTTAAATTTATTCAGTTTTATGAGCAAAAGAGTCATAAAGCAGCAGAGCAAAGCTGTGTGCTTTCTGTTCCTGTATGAGCTGCAGAAGTGAGATAGGGTGTGTTTATTAGTGAGTTTAAGATCAGCTGGTTTGTGTATTCATAAACTTTGGACTGAGCTGAGCTTGAACCGGTTTATTTGCCCTCAGATTTCTTACTTTAATCACTTCAATTCAGAGAAATTTCACCGAATTCACAGAAACAAACGGCTCTGATTAAAAACGATGATTTCGAGGCTGTGCTTGAGAATAATCCACAGATTTCATGTTCAAGTTTTGATGCTAAGCTAACTGGGTCTTGGCTCTTTTTCTTTGATATGTTTGAATAAATTTCTCTCCATCCTTCTAATGAGACTTGATGAGATATGGATCCAGACGGATCCAAGAAGGACCAATCAGGTTTTAAAGGCATCTTCAGCAGAAAATGAAGGCTGAACATTTGTCTGCTGTGTCTTTGTTTGGGATGTAAAGACCACATATACTCACATGTAAAGGCAGAGAGATCCCATTAATTTATCCCGACAGTAATTTCTATTCATATGTATGCAGCTCTGAGACCCCCCCCCCCCCCCAGCTGCCTGCTGATGCCTGAGGCGATCTGTGCAATGTTCAGTCCCTGCCTCACTCCTCTGGTACACACTGATAACTCTGCTTTGTTTGGACTGAAGGGGGTTGTTTGGGTGTCAGCAGAGCAGCTGCAGTGACAAAGAGCATCTTGAGCTGGGTGAGATACTGCGTGGAACCACATCAGAAAAGACGTTAAGAGAAATTAATGAAGGGCTCAGACATGAACAGCCTGTCACTTTTCTGCTTTTACTGACGACGTTTGGAAAAAGTTTTCTGAAAACGAGAATACTATAAGAGAGACTTTATTCACAGGACTTTAAAAGACGAGAGTTCCTTCATGTGAGCAAAGATTGAGCTGGTTTTGAATCTGTTTCATTCTTATCCTGATGCCTTGTCATGATCTGAGAGTAAAATGAGACCACCAGTGATCACGTTTATTATTTCTTTATACCCAGTTTTAGTCCCTGTGTTCTGGTCTTTCTTTTTGGGTAAAAAGCCAGTTTGATATTTGTCTCTCACCCTGAAGAGTCTGTTTTGTGTAAAGCTGCCTAACGTTACCTCCTCATGTAATGCTTTTGTCTACTGAGTGTTTGGAGGCAGGCATAAATTTAGAGACACAGATTCATCATTCACTGAGCTGAGTCATTGTTAATATAAGACCACATCACCTGTTTCTAACCACAACAGACTCAGGTGATGACAGAGCTCAGGTGATGACAGAGCTCAGGTGGTGACAGAGCTCAGGTGATGCAGATCATGTCTCCTGCTCCTGATGGTTTTTATGAGGCAGTTTTGGGACTTTTCAGGTTTTGATGTGTTTTCCTTCTCTCTGCTCTCTCTCTCCCTCCCTCTCTCCCTCCAGCTGCTTTCCGTAACCTGGGTCAGAACCTGTGGGGTCCTCATCGTTATGGCTGTCTGAATGATGTCCAGGTGAGCTGCGTGGTGTCCGGTCCCTGTGCTGCTCACAGTCTGCTCATGACCACTGAGGGGAAGCTGTGGAGCTGGGGTGAGTTTCCTGCTGCGGGCATCCTCTGGCTTTGTGTCCTCCGTCTTCATCAGCAATTGATCTTTTTTGTTTGTTTCATCCTCAGGTCGTAATGACAAAGGGCAGCTGGGTCATGGGGACACCAAACGTCTGGAGGCCCCAAAGCTGATTGAAGTCCTTGCTGAACATGTGATTGTTGCAGCAGCCTGTGGGCGTAACCACACCCTGGCACTCACAGGTGAGCTGAGGGCTCACCATCCTCATCATCATATATAGATGTATTAGGATGCCTGCTGACCTCTCCCTCTCGCTCTCTCTCTCCCTCCCTCCCTCCAGAGGACGGCACTGTGTACTCCTTTGGTGAGAATAAGCTGGGCCAACTGGGACAAGGGAACCAGACTGATGCCGTCCTCAGCCCAGCACCGGTGAGCTCTCACAGACACATCCAGGAGATCCCCCAGGAGCTGATGAGCTCAAACAGAAATAAAGGATGAAACGTCCCGCTCTTCTCTCTTCTTTCAGATCTCGTACAACGGTCAGCCCCTGGTGAAGGTGGCCTGTGGAGCTGAGTTCAGCATGGTGGTGGACTGTAAAGGAAACCTGTACTCCTTCGGCTGTCCTGAGTATGGCCAGCTGGGTATGTAAAAACACGCCAACAGACAGATTTCTCTGAATGATTCAGCTTCATTAAAGTCTGCTTGGGAAATGTATTTATGGACACTGCTGCACTCAGACACCACTTCTTTTATGCCTGCAAACGTTTCCAGATGACTAGACAACAACTAGATTAGATGTTAAAATTCTTGAAGAAATTGCACAAAGACGAGGAACAGATAATGTTAGAAGGGCCTTAAATCTCCAAGTAATAGCACAAAAAAGGAACACCCCATCTATGTTTCTCAGCTCGGATGCTGAAAAAGAGTTCGACCGGGTGGATTGGATCTTTCTACAGCAGACTCTCAAACATATGAGCTTCAATAATACCTTTATTAAACAGGTTCAAAATTTTAATAAAAACCCCAGGTCACGAGTGAAGGTTAATGGCCACTGTTCTGATTTTTTTCTCTCTGGGACGTGGTACTAGACAGGGTGAAGTTCTCTCGCCCTGATTATTTGCACTTTGTATTGAGCCTCTTGCTGAACTGAGTAGATCCAATCCTCTCATTCAGGGAATAAGAGGTGAAACTCATGCTCATCATAAGTTGTCCCTTTTTGCTGATGATATTTTATTGTTTTTGGAAGATCCTATCACTTCGGTACCTGCTCTGCTCAGTAGCCTTAATCAGTACAGTAAAGTATCAGGTTATAAAATCAATACAAATAAATCTGAAGCTCTAATGATCGTCACAGTTGGATAACCTTGTCTCATTCAGACATTCTAAACAAGGGTTCAGATATCTGGGAATCACTCTTACTCCTAAGACTACACAGTTGTTTTCATCTAACTATGACAAATTGTTTAAGGAAATTAAATCTGATTTAAACAAATGGGATATACTTCCACTCTCTCTTTTGGGAAGAATTGAATGTATAAGAATGAATGTTCTTCCTAGATTACTATTCTTGTTTCAAAGTCTTCCTGTTTTTATACCACAGTCTGCTTTTAGATCATTAGACAATCTAATTTCAACATTTATTTGGCAGAATAAGAGGCCAAGAGTAAGACTTAAAGTCTTGATGTCTGGTAAGGAAAACAGGGGTCTAAGATTGCCTAACATCTAAGTGTATTATTGAGTGGCTCAAATAAAAGCAATGGTGGCCTGGATCATTCATGATCCAGAGACACAGTGGGTCTCTATGGAAGAATATTCATCACCAGGTATCTCCCTGTCAAGTCTTCCATTTCTTAATCTGCTGTCCCAGAAAAAAATAAAGACTACAAACTTATGGGTTAAAAATACATTAAGAATTTGGAACCTGGTACAAAAAAAAATAAAAGGGATAGTGTCTCTCTCTCGAGCCATGTCCACAAGCGGGAATATTGAGTTTCTTCTATCTTTAGTTGACAGGAGCTTTGTTAGATGGACAGGACACAAACTCATTACAGTAAATCAGCTGTTTGAAAGTGATGTAATTAAACCCTTTGCCCAACTAAGAAGCAAATATAATCTACTCTCAAGTGATAGATTATAGATAATCTATACTATAGATATCTACAAGTAAGAAACTATATAATGAAACATACAGACTGGGATCAGATTAGAAGAGAACCAACAAATATAGAAAAACATTTTATTAACTTGGTTGAGAATGATGGGGTAATGAATAAACAAGTGTCTTTGATTTATAAAAAAAATGTTGATGGATCTGGCTGACAATACACAATATATAAAAAATCAATGGGAAATGGAACTAAATGTGACGTAAGTCAAAGACCTCATTGAATAGGATTTCCCTTTTTTTTCTTTTATCTTTTTTTTTCTCTCCATCTCTGTCTTGAAATTGTAAATTATTAAGTGTCTGTTAGGGCCCAGTCTCAGGAAGTAGTGTTATGATGTTTGACTGTCTAATTCTGACGAGTTAAAAAAAAAAGAATCCTTGAAGAACACATCAGCCCAGTTCTGGAGGTTCAGGTTCATGTTTATTTCCTTTCAGACGTCATCTTCCTGCAACTTTAGCGATAGTTTTCATCAGCATGTTTTCCAAAGTGGCCCTATAACAATTATTCTTTTGAAGTTTGAGAGTAAATGTAAGAATATTAACCTCCATCTTTGTCATCCCAGGTCACAACAGTGATGGGAAGTTCATAGCTCGCGCCCAGCGCATTGAGTTTGACTGTGAGCTCATCCCTCGCCGTGTCGCCATCTTCATCGAGAAGTCCAAGGACGGACAGATCACACCTGTCCCCAACGTGGTGGTACGAGACGTGTCCTGTGGAGCCAACCACACGGTGAGAGGACCACACCTGAGTCAGACTGAACAGCAGCCTGTGCACTGTTAGGACCAACACACTGCTGTCACTGGCAGTGTATGATTTAATGTCTGTGTCCGTCTGTGTGCAGCTGGTCCTGGACTCTCAGAAGCGAGTGTTCAGTTGGGGTTTTGGTGGTTACGGGCGCCTGGGTCACACGGAGCAAAAAGACGAGATGGTTCCTCGACTTGTCAAACTGTTTGACTTCCCTGGACGCGGAGCCAGTCAGATCTGCTCAGGATACCAGTGTTCATTCGCCGTCAGTGAGATGGGTGAGACTTGTCATATCTTTGATATTCAGTATTTTGATTCCTTTAGCACTTTATTGTGCTTTAGTTCAGTTCAATCTAATTTATACACATTTTATTCTGCATCAAACACAAAAGTGAGGCAGAAATGATGTCAGACTTAAATAAATGCTTATAAAAACTCAAAGGTCCAACCCTTTTATTGAACAAAAATCCAAGCTGTCACAGATCAAGCTCACAGGTTTTGTCCTGTTTTGTGACCTCAGATGTCTAATGGATGTCTCTTTCACAGGCGGCCTGTTTTTCTGGGGGGTGACGAACACCTCCAGAGAGTCCACCATGTACCCCAAAGCTGTTCAGGATCTGTGCGGCTGGAAGATCCGCAGTCTGTCTTGTGGGTGAGTGATTCCAAACCCCTTTTTTCTGCCTGTTTTTGAGGTGGGTAAAGGAGGATTTCATGTAGAGTTAGCTCCTTTATTTGTGTCTCTGGAGTTTGTGACTGTTTGTCTCGTACAGGAAGAGCAGCGTGATCATCGCTGCAGATGAGAGTACTATCAGCTGGGGACCGTCGCCCACATTTGGAGAGCTTGTAAGACCCTTGTACAGTGAGCAGAGAAACAGTTATGATGTTAACCTTTCAGCCCTGAATGCATCGTCTTATTTGTCTTTCAGGGTTATGGAGACAACAAACCCAAATCCTCCACCACAGCTCAGGAGGTGAAAACCCTGGACGGTGTCTACGTGGAGCATGTAAGTGGAGATGACGATCAGATGAGAGAAAATGTCAACATCCAAACATCCCAACATTCATAACTTGTCCCAGTTTGTTTTAGCTGTTTCATCAGAGCTCAGATGAGCTCACCTGAGTGGATCTAATGCAGCATCCCAGTGTGTGCAGAGTGTGTGTGTGTGCAGAGTATGTGTGTGCGCGCAGAGTGTGTGCGCGCAGGGTGTGTGCGCGCAGAGCAGATGTTTTACCCGTCTGTCATTTTAACGGAAATGATTGTAAAAATTCCGTCATAATGAATAATTATCCTTCAATTAAAAAAAATCGATAATGAGGCCTATTGATTATTAATTATATATTTTATCATTTCATTGCAAAATGGACTCAAATACAACGTTTTAAATTAATTATGCAGGACAATTGTATTGCTTATTGGGCAGAAAGACAGAATAATGGATAAATAACAGACAAATAATAGCAGGGTCGGTGTTATTATTTTTATTTTCTGTCACTAGATTTTTAAAGACAAATCGCTCTCCCAGCAAGCGGAATGTGCTTTTTTAAATTAGACTGAAAAAACATCCACACAGAACTGCTTTCAAGTTAAAACGGATCACGGGTTGTTTTCTCTTTTTTCCGGTGAGCGCTCTCTGCTGCTCTCTCACAGCAGAAGAGATCAGCATCAGGTTCACTGTCTTTGCTTCAGACAGCCGACTTCTTGCGGTTGTTTTGATTTTGTTCTGGAGGCTGAAACATTTCACCCAGTGAAGTAAAGAGCAGTCAGTGTGACTCTTTGAAAGACGGGCTTCCTGATCCTGCCAGAACCCGCTTCACCAGGAGGAAATCCTGGAGCATGTGGTCCTGATGTACCAGAGAGGCAGCCTCAGTTCTGTGTGAGTCGTAGTGATGCCAACTGATGCCAGTGTTTGAAACAATAAGACAAGCCAGCACATCAGAGAACGTGAGCTCATAAACAGGACAACACAATACCTCATTAATTATGCACGATCGTCACTAACTGGACAGAGGGTCTGCTGCAGGTGAGATATGTGACTAATGAATGACTGTGTGACAAAAGTGAACTGGATCACTGTCTGGGTTTCTAATCCGTCAAGATGACGGGCAGCCTTCAGATTTGTCCGTTGTAGCTTAAAAAATGTGGTTAAAGACGGAGAATAATTGGTTAATGCAACCTCTGGTGCAGCCTGTGGATGCAGCGTGTGCTCTGAGCTGACATCTGTCCATTGATCTGATCTTGTCTGTTCCTGTCTCTGCAGGTGGTGATGGGATACTCTCACTCTCTGGTCATCGCCCGACAGGAAAGCGAGCAGGAGAAAGAGAAACTGAAAAAGCTGCCTGAGTACAACCCCCGAACAATCTGACCAGTATCCTGCAGAACACCAGGACCTCTTCCTCTTGAGCAGAGACCAGCACTGCTCTGCAGGACTACAGGGATGGTCAGTTTAGAAGGAGGAGCGGCGGCAAGATTACCACACATCTCAACTACCAGCAAACTGGCTTCACATCAATTTGGACTCTGAAACACAGATGGGCCTGGAGACAGATTATCCATCTTTCCACGGGTCAACGGTCAGCTTACCTTCACATCACACCTCGAGTGAACCTGCAACAGTTTGCTCAAGAGCACTTCACAGCCAGCCAGTCGTGCTTCCCAAAAACCCTTTTTCTATTTTGTGATACAGCCAAACATTCATGTGTTCATGTCTCTCGTTCTGTTGTCTGTGTTGCAGTATTTTGTCACATTTACGGGTGCTACATCAGAACCCTCCGTGTTTTCCCACTGAGGGCTTTTCAAAGACCAATACTCCATACCTGTGCCTTTTTCTACGTGTTCGTTCAGGATATGGAAGTGTCGTTTAGAGGATCAGCTGATCCCTCTCTAGTGTTTTTACGTCAGTGTGAGCAGGTGCGTGTGTGTGCAGCTGCCACAGATTACAATCAGGATTTGGAGGGTGATGTTCTGAGTTAGTGCACTCCACTCAATGTTACATTCCTTTTGTTCTTCTTCTGTGTTTGCATCCAGGATGCTCACCTCAGTCCTTCCAAGACCTTGTGTCTGCTAGCTCTATCATTCTTGTTTTTTATTTTAATAAATACAAGTTATGATTTGGACACTCTAAGCGGTTTCACAGGCAGAGTTTTTACAACCATGAAATGTCTGCAGATGGTTCAGTGTTTTACATCATGCTGGAAACGAAGGGGTGTCCTCTTTTTTTGTTTGTTTGTTTTTGTTTGTTTTTTAAATAAACAGATGTCTCCCTCTCAGCTGTTCCTTTTTATAGTGAAAATTCTCTGGGTTATTTTTTTTCATTGAAACAGTTTAATAAAGATTCACATGACTTAAACTGTCTCCATGTAACCTTTGTGACCTCAAATTCCATTTTAATCCAGTTAATGGTTTTTATGACACGCTGTGTAAAGTCTTTTAACCCTCAGGATCCTGAGCAGTGTCTGTTTTTTTTGCTTCTGTCACATTTTCACTCACTGTGGAAATAAGTACAAATGTGACGGAAGGGAAAAAGTGAAGTCCTGCACCTCTACAGATGGATGATGACCATGGCTGTAGACTGATGTAACTCAACTGTCTTCATGCAGTGAGACAAAATACAAACAATGTAAATCATCCGAAAAAGAAAAACACAAATTGGATTTCTCTAATTTAAAAGTAAAAAAATTATTATTATTAGTGTATCAACACATTTTTAGGTAGCCTCGCACCTAAGGAACTTGGAAACAGTGGTGGTGGGGCTACATTAAAAGAATCTAACATTTTTGATGTTAATTTTTTTTACTCACCGTGGTTCACTGCAGTATGTCCTGAGTCCTGCACCTCTGTGGGTTTGGGAAAAATTTTCAGAATTTTTAAGTGTGAATACAGAGTGTGTGTCCATCGTTCAGGACTTACTTAAAGCAGTAAAAATTGTAGAAGTATTTGTTTGAACAGAAGTTAAATCAATCTTTATGCATAGATCAGAGTTTCAAGGCTGAGCCACTGCAGCATCCAATCAGTAAGTGATATCCCATATGGGGGCGTGTCTGTTGGTGAAAAGACTTCCTCAAAGGCAGCTCTCATGTGTCCTTGATTATCGCTCCTCCGATCAACCTCCTCCCTCCTCTCTCCTCCGACCACAATTTGGCACACCCTACAATATGGCGCCTCAGAAAGTACTTCCAGTACGGTTACCGCAGAAGAGAGAAGAGAGAGGAGACTGCATGTTGGTGCTACGAGATGCACCCTAAGACGCAAATGAACAACGCAAGTGGAGGAAGGAACAATGGACCAATTATCTACACTAGATGCCTGTTTAAAGGACATCAGAACCTGGATGGCCAGAAATTTTCTTCTTCTTAACTTAAACAAGACAGAGATCATTGTGCTGGGCTCTCGACACCTTGGAGAAACCTCTTCTAGTGATTTGACTGACATAGATGGCATTAGCCATAAATTCTAATACCAGAAATTCCTATTTTCAGTAAGAGTATCATTGATTATACTTCTATAAAATTATCACCACAACCATTCAGACATGAAGACTGTAATGTACTGCAGCTCAAGAATCCGGCTGAGTTAATTTGTCACTTTATTCTGAACTCTCATTCCGCATGTCACAACAATGCGTCATCTCAGGTACGGTGGCTAAGGAAGATCATACAGTCCAAAGTCGCACTTGGTAAATGGTAAATGGACCAGTACTTCTATAGCGCTTTTCTAGTCTTTCTGACCACTCAAAGCGCTTTACACTGCTGGTGTCATTCACCCATCCACATCACATTCACACACTGATGGGAGGAGGAAGCTGGAAACTAATCATTCATACCATGCACACACCACTGGGACACAACAGTCCCAGCAATTTTTGGGGTTCAATGTCTTGCTCAAGGACACTTCGACATGTGACTGGGAATCGAACCCTCGACCTTCCGATTAAGAGACGACAACTCTATCACTGAGCCACACAAGAGCCTTCACTTTACAATAGTGCTTCTAGCGCTATGAACCAGTACTTAAGTGGTAAATGGACCAGTACTTATATAGCACTTTTCTAGTCTTACCAACTACTCAAAGCGCTTTACACTGCTAGCCTCATTCACCCATTCACACCACATTCACACAGATGGCCGGCTGAAACTAATGCAGAAGCCATCAGCTACATCTAACATGTTCACACCACATTCATACATCACTGAACAACAGTGGGAGCAACTTGGGGTTCAGTGTCTTATAAAACAAAGACACTTCAGCATGTGACTTCAGGAACTGGAATTGAACCCACTACCTTCTGATTGTTGGGCGATAACTCTACCACTGAGGCACAGCCATAATAACAATACATCTCCCTTTGTTGAAATAGACAGATTCTGTAAATAATGTATAGGAGTGTAACTGGAATGAAATATATAAAACTATACACATAATCTTAGCTTTCATTCTTTAAGTCATCTCTTTTTAAATTAAAGAGTATTAAAGAAAGACCAAACAAAATATAAACATCTTAGGTGAAACTTAAATTATGAGCTAGTAACTAAATCATGCAGATAAACTCTCAGTTTATCAGTCACAAATCCAGTCTTGGAGGGTGTTTCACTACTCTGCCACTCTTTGTGGTATATGGCAGCATCTGGCTTGGGAAGTGAAACAATCACACCATCTGTGGCCGGGGAAGGTATCTCCTCATTTATCTCAGCCCAAGGCTCTTCACTTGGGAAATGACGGGACTTGTTTGCAACTGATGTGCTTCTGCGAAGATGCTGGCTGTTGTAGCAAAACTCTACTCCGCCACTGTTCACAATATAGGACCTTGGTGCAGTGTGTTTCTGAACAACAACTGCCGGGGACCAGTTTGAGTTTCCAGGCTACGGTTGCATTCTGACCTCTTCACCTACAGTTAGTGGAAAGGAAGTGGACGTGCTTCGATGCCCTGCTGGTATCATGGTAGAACTTCTGGGATGCTTTACACTTGTCTAACTGATGTTTCACTTTGAGGGGGTTGTAAGCTCTTGGCATATGCAGTTGTTGAGCTGAGGGTAGCTTGTTCCTGGGTCTCCTTCCCATTAACAGCTGTGCAGGTGACAGACCCACAGACTTGAGTGGGGTGGTTCTGTAGTCAAGCAGCGCAAGATATTCATCCGAAGCTTTGTGTCAGAGTCTTTTGACTGTTTGCACTGCTCGCTCCGCCTCACCGTTAGAGTGAGGGGTGTGCGGTGATGATGTGCAGTGAGAAATGCCATAGTTTTCACAAAAGTCTCGAACTCTTCTGCAGCATAGTGTGGCCTGTTGTCAGTACGCAAGATGATGGGGATTCCATGTCTGCTGAACTGAATTTTCAGCATTTCAGTAACAGTGCGACTGTGCTGGTCTTTAAGCTCATCTACTTCAATAAAGGGCCGGTTTCCAAAACGGCCCCTTCTCTGATTCAAATTTCCTGTTGGTGGTGCATTGCCCATGCCGTTGTGGTCACAAATCTATAAAGTATAAAGATTTAGGTCACTTGGTTTGTTTTTTATGGCTCCTCAAAGTTGTACCTTTCAGAAGCTGTCTAAGTGTTGATAAAATGTGCTTGTTATGTAAAATATTAATGAAAATCTAATCAAATGATGGTCACCGTAAAGAATACATTCATGGCATGATTGTGACAAAAAATCATGTTTCCACCGCGCCATTTGGCTGTTTTATTGAAGAAACAATCTCAAAAATGCCATTTTCGATGATAACATTTTAGACACAAAAACTGTGTTTTTTAGAGAATACACCCTTTTATGGGCGTTGGATGCAAACCAATTTTTATCCTATTAAATAGTACGTAATATGCTATTGATGAGAGGAAAAATCATCAAAATGTAAGTGGTGGAACTTTTTCAAATGTTGGGTTGAATTAGCCTATGGTTGAATTGCTGATTTTCGACTTTCTTTAGATAATTAACAAAAAAACGGGAGTATTTGCTCGGTATGTTGAGAATATGTACACAGATATGAAAAAAAGTGAGAGAAACACTTTTTCATAAAAAAAATCCAAGATGGCTACTTCACAAGTCCCCGTGGTTGAAGACATTGGCTGACAAACAGACAGAACAACAAACAAAACGTGTTCCTTATGATTTTGGTTGGTTTTCGCATTTACGGGAGTGTTCATAGCTACGGGCGATTGTATAATACCTACAGTAATAGAGCATCGTGTGTAGTCTTGGTATATATACCAGATGAAAGATATGGGGAACAGTGCGAGTGGATTTCAAGGAACTGATCTTTGGACCAACCTGTCCAGGCCATGCATGCCGAGTCATCAAGAGAAGAAAAGCTTATTGTAAACGCAGACTGGTTCTGTGAAAGGACGTGCGACACCTCTAGGAGGCCATTAATGATTTCGGATGATTGGTAACTGAGATTCCAAGGAACCTCTACCATCAAGGACAACCTCTGTAGACGGATCTAAGTCGTTACCAATAAGGTGAATGGAGCAGACGCGGGATGAGGTGGGACACCACAGTTTGTGTGAATAGATCAGGTGATGTCTTGCACATTTTGGTAAGACTGATGATTTTGTTCCATTTTTTGCAAAGGTAACAAGACAGAGACAGCATTTTTTGTGTGAAGATGATCCATTCAAAAGATCATGAAGGGTCAGCAACGGCACGATATGGGACAGGGAGTCGTCTTCTTCCTCTATTTCCTGGTTCTGCTCGGGTTCAGGTTCAGGCTGATTTTTGTTCCGAAGATACTTCATGTAGCACTTCTGGCAAAGAAATGCTTGCTCCTTTGCTGACATCAATCCTTGTTGCACCAGCGTATCTAGGAGCCATTTATATTGTGGACTATTTACATTGCGTGCACTTCTGTTCTTATTGCCACTACGTTTCTTGAAGTATACTTGACACTCTTCTCCAACACATTTACCCTCCATCTTGAAAGCATAACAATTGGTTTATGAAGCGTTGATAAAGTAACAAAATAGCAAGCCACCGATGATTGCTGTAAACAGCTAATACTTAGTAGTTTGGTACAATTATGCGAAAATGTGTGATAAATAACGAACAACTAATTACACAAAATAACAGGACAATATAATAAATCACATTCAATACCTCAAAGAAGAGCAGAATTGATTGATTACTTAGAACAAAATAAAGTATTTCATATGTATAATCTATCTATTCGATGTGGCGTGGTCGGCAGGCACAAAGAAAGTGAGACAAGTCAGGGTCCCAACCCTGACAGAGCCAAAACGCTTTGGAGATGGGACAATAAAACAAGGAAATTGAGACAAGAATAGCTAGCGTCGAGTGAATGTTTCGTAAACATATAGACAAAGACAAGAAGATACGTATAAATGTACAAGGCCACACGATCAGAAAATTCAGAAGAGGACAACTTGAGATAGAACAGTATTCATGTATCAGGGTGTCCTCAGTGTAAATCTTTATATCGATACTATTTATTTAGTCGTTACACATCATAAAACTGTCATGAAAATATCCGCTCTGATATTCAATATAAAAGTTTGTATATAATAAGCTATATAATAGGGTTTCAGACAAGGTTGTTACTCATTTCCCCTTTTCTTTCAATTTACAGACACATTCAGGCGGCGATATGAGAACGTTCCACCACATGGAATTAGCTGATTTTTGGTACACATATGAAACAAGTAAAGCTCTATCAGATTTTCTGATGGAAATTTGCATCCAAAACTATATAATGGGAGAAAATTGCAAATTTATGGCATTTTTCTTCATAATTGTGTCTCTGCATGTGCATTTTCATCCAAGAATTATTTTTTTTTTCTGTTTTATGAATAAACACGATGTTTTGGAAATATTTATCAAAAGAAATTTATACTTTGTTGCGAATTACAATTTCGAGATAACCTTCTTTTATTTACGAACTTGTGTCTTTGATGCTGAAATTGACAACTTTATAAAAATACATTTTCACTGAAATTATGAAATCTGGGTGTCGGAAAGGTGTAAAATTATTTTTCGGAAAAGAAAAAAACAGTAGTTGAGCTAGATAAGAAATTATACGGGGGCAGGCTCCTATGGAGATTTAACATTACTGGAAACAGGCCCTTTGAATAGTAGTCCACTAACACTACATAGTGTTTACCTTCCCACTCAAAGATATCTGAGGCGACCTGCTCAAAGGGGAGCTCAGGAGTGGCTGTTGGTTTGAGGGGCAGCCTTGGCAGTCTGTTTTGGAACTCTGCACACTTGCTGCAGTACCGCACCATGTCTTCAATTTCAGAACTCATACCCAGCCAGTAAGGCACTTCTCATGCTCTCTGCTTGCTTTTTACAATTCCAAGATGGGACTGGTGTATGAGCCCGAGCATGTGGTTTCGCAAGGTGGGAGGCACTACTATATTCAGTCCTTTATACACTACTCCATCCGATTCTGTTAATTGACTCTGTGAATCCCAGTATGGCTGAATAGCAACCGGAACATCTCTTCATCTCTTCTGTGCTCTGGCCATCCTCGGTGGATTATGTGTTGCAGCAGGCTGAGTTCTTTTTTGTGCATTCTTAAAGTTCTGAGTACTTATCTTTACGTACTGCTATGTGGGAAGGCATTGACACACTCTCTAGTCCATGCAGCTCTGGTGTGTTGCAGGTCAGCTGTGCTCTTGACAGTGTATCAGGCAGCTCCATGTCTTTCCCTCTTCTGTACTTGACAGTTACGTCATACCACTGCAGGCGTAGGCACATTCTCTGTATGCGCATGGGAGTCGAAAGCAGTGGTTTCTTGTAGATGTCCTCGAGCGGCTTGTGATCATTATAGACTAACCTGCTTTCCAAAGATGTAATGATGAAACTTTATACATGCGTGGACAATACAGAGCATTTCTTTCTCTATTTGTGCATAGCGTGTTTCGGCACCAGTCAGGGACCTGGAGGAAAAGCAACTGGACGGTTGTCCTGGAGGAGCACAGCTCCCAATCCGCTGCTGCTTGCATCACAAAATATTTCCACAGGCTCTGCTTTGAGTCTTTCAAATGTCTTTGAGTCTTTGAGTCTTTAAAATGCTTTTTCCTGTTCTGGCTGCCATGAAAACTCCACATTGCTTTTGAGAAGCTGGCGAAGGGATGCATCTTCCTCACTGAGGTTAGGAATGAACTTGGACAAATATATGACAAACCCAAGAAAGCATCGCACTCCCTCCTTGTCTGTTGGTGCAGCCATGCCCTGGACTGCTTCCACTTTTGCTGGGTCTGGCTTTAGACCGTCTACTGTCAGTAAGTGCCCCACATATGGCACCTGGCTTTGTCGAATGTGACACTTCTTGAAGTTGATTTCAGGTTGTAGCTTGTGGCTCTTTCAATGACTCTGTGTAGAATTTTATCATGTGTTTTCATGTCAGGTGCAGCAATCAGAATGTCATCCATTGCACAGTGCCAAACCCTTTGATGATAATTTTTCAAGTTCTACCCAGGGCAAAAGTATATCATTAGAAAACCAGAACATTGTGGCTCTCAACTGAGCAGCCCAGTAGTACCATTCTAGATTTGGCAACTGTAACCGTCCTCTATCATACTGTAAATATAACAGAGAGAGTCTGAGTCTTGGCTTCCTGTTGTTCCAAATAAAATCAGAAAGAAGCTTCCTGATCTTGGAAAAAAAAAGAATTGGGGGGGGGGGGGGGGGGGGGGGGGTAGTGGAATAGACTGGAAAGCATAAAGAAATCTAGGTAGTATAGTCATCTTTATAGTGCTTATTCTTCCAAGTATAGAAAGAGGCAGCATAGTCCAACGGGAGATCTCTGTTAATTCTGCAAGCATGGGCTCATAATTGGCTGAACCAAGATTACTAATTTTGGGTGTTATTTTAATACCCAAGTACTTAAATCCATCTGTGGCATTCATAAATGGGTGGGGCACTACTGGACTCTTCCTCTCTTTCTCATTTAAAAACATAACGGTGGATTTCTCTCTATTCGCTTTGAAACCAGAAATGTAACCAAACTGATTAATCAAACTCAAGAGGGATAGTATTGACAGATTTGTTAAAACACTATAGTATCATCAACATTGCTATACGATGTTCCATATCCCTGACTTTAATCCCATGTATTAAGGGGCTTGATCTAATTGCTAATGCCAGTGGTTCCATTGCTAATACAAAAAGTAATGGAGAGATTGGTGATCTTTATCTGGTGCCTCGAGAAAGCTCAAAAGGTGAAGAAATTAGGATGTTTGTAGATACCATTGCAGAAGAGTCAACTAGTAGAATCTCAATCCATTTCCTAAAGTAATCTCCAAATCCAAAATGTCTAAGAACCTCAAAGAGATAGGGCCATTCAACTCTGTCGAATGCCTTCTCTGCGTCAAGTGACAAAATTGCAGTATCAGGAGATTCCTCACAAACATGGATTAAGTTAAGAACTCTCCTTACATTGTGGAACCCCTGGCGATTTGGCACAAAGCCGTTCTGATCTCTGTGTATAATGATTGGTAGAACGCTTTCTAATGTCACAGCCAAAACTTTGGCACTGATCTTTGCATCAGTATTAATTAGCGATATAGGTCTGTAAGAACTACGATCTGTTGGTACCTTACCTGGTTTTAGAATTAGAGTGATCAGAGCACTATGTTATGAAGGAGGGAGGCATTTTTCTCTAAAGGATTCCATGTTAACATCTAACAATGGGACTATTAATTTCTCTTTAAATAGTTTATAAATATTATTGGAATCCCATCTGGACCTGATGCCTTAGCCCCCCTCATGTTAGTTATTGCATTGGAGATGTCACTCAAATCCAATTCCTTTTCCATTTCAATTTTATATTCTTCAGGAATATGGGGAATATCTACTCCTTTAAAAAAAATTTTTGTCGATCTACCAAATCTAAGGGGCAATCAGATTTATAAAGGGTTTTATAGTATGAAAGTCTTCGTCGAGACCACCACGTCTCACTACGAGGGGAAAAGGCTGCCGAAGGCTAAACTCTCCACCAAGCAGGTGCTCCTGGTCTTCCCCGAGTGCCTGGATGAGGCTACCCGGTCCTGGAGCAATCCTTTGACCATGAAGAACCCTGTCCAGGGAGGGTCTGTGCTGGACTGGGCCGATGTGGAAGAAAGAGGATTCTCTCACCTTCTCTCTACTAGCATCTCACCTCCACCCTACACAGAAGTCCACCATGACCTTTGCGAGCCCCTCCCTGCCTTCGAAATCCGACTGTTTTCTGTCTTCACAGACTGAAAAAGGATATGTGGCGGTGGCGATGGCGGTGAAGGCGCTGACTGCATCGTCACTACTACTAGCCTACCAGGCGGAGTTAGAGGACAAAATGGCAAACTCATCTGCACCAGACCTGTGAGACACGCTGTGTGTGGTCACTGACCTCTGCCTGCGTCTCCATAGATGTGCCGTGCAGACCTTCGGGAGAGCTATGGCCCTGATGGTCTCCCAGGAGAGAGCAAGATGGCTTAATGTGTCCAGCCTCTCTCACAAGGAGAAGACCCAGCTTCTTGATGTGTCCGTGGACCCAAAAGGCTTGTTCGGCCCGGCGGTAACCACATTGTAGAAACGCTGCGAGGAAAAGAAAAAAGAGGGTGAAGCACTGCAGCTGTGTCTCCCCAGGAAAGTAACCCCCCCCCCAACCTCCTGCAGCACGGCAGACATTTGCCCAGGTGGTAGCAAGACCTGCTTACCGTATCCCCAAACGCCAGCCGCAGTCTCAGACAGGCGACCGGAGCCAGGGCAATCCGCCGGAGGCAAAAGGTGCTTGGTCCAGGAAGCCTTTCGCTGCCAGTGTGACGCCGAGGAACCAGACAGGTGCTCCTGTCACTCTGGGGTCGAAGAAGAAACGAAGCGCTACCAGAGGCACTGTCAGCCCGTTGGGACAGCGAGTTCAGCCAGGCGCTCGCTCGGTCCCACTCAGAAAACATTCTGTTCCACAAGATGTTCAGAGAGACATGTTCCAGGCTCTCCAAGAGGCGCACAGAGGCCATGATGTCTCTCACAGTTTCGCAGCACCCTGAAGAGGAGGAAAGTGGGACCCGCAGGAAGCCAAATGGGTTGCGTCGCTGAGAGTGAGCCCCACGCACCATTGCCATCGCCAAGTGTCGATCCCCTACTAGACAGCAGGACAACATTCAATAAATGTTGATATTTCATCAGAACCGTTAGAATAGTTGATGTCGATTTTTCAACCATAAATAAACATTGAATCATTGCAGTATATATGGTACCTGATGTTGATGACTATGACAAGGAAACAACGTTGATTTATGATTGCCTACTGTGGTTGATTTAGCATCTATTTCCGGTTGATCTGGCGATGACACAAATGTTGATAAACAGTTGAAGAATGGTTGACCCTGAAAATACATTGAATGAAAAACCATTGATTTATGGTTAACAATGTGACTGCACGCAAGACAACATTGAATAAATGTTGATATTTGATCTGAGCTGTGAGACTGGTTTATTTCAACCATAAATAAACATTGAATCATCATTGCAATATAGATGGTACCTGATGTTGATGACTATGACATTGAAACAACATTGATTTATGATCACTGTGGTTGATTTAGCATCTATTTCTGGTTGATCTGATGATGACATCAATGTTGATAAACAAAGGATGAAGAATGGTTGACTTTGAAAATACATTGATTGAAAAACCATCTATTTTTGGTTGACGGGGAAACTAGAAGATTGCCCACTGTTTCCGGGTGTAACAGTGGAGGAGATCTGTGCGGCTGCCAGCTGGGCAATGCCCCACACCTTCTCCAGATTCTACAAGTTTGATGTGACTGCGCACACATTGTCTCATTCAGTGCTGAGCGTGAGTGCGCATGATATGCTTGTTTAACTTTTCTCTTCGGTCTTCGAGGTGTGCCTTATGGCAATACGGGAGTCTCTACATCCCATAGTGAGATACCGAAACAAATGTTGAAAGAGAACTTTAGGTTAAGAAATTAAGCCCAGTTCTCTGAAACAAGAGTGAGGTATCTCACCAGACCCTCCTTGCCTGGAGCGAGGAAGAGGTGTGTTTTCTAAGACTGAAGGGGTGACATTATGCTGTGATCTTATAGGAAGGAGGAAGTCCCTCCTCTGGGAGCAGACGTCACGTCTGTCTGCCAATTAAAACTGGCGTAATGTAATATTGCTTCTGGGGGACAGTGCGAGGGGCGTGTCACATAGTGAGATAGCACACTCATGTTTCAGAGAACCGGGGTTAATTTCTTGAATTAAAGTTTTGGTACACCCTTCAATATGGCGGCTCCAAAAGTACTTCCGGTGCCAAGGAGGAGAGAGGAGACTGCATGTTGGTGCACCCAATGTTGATGAAATTTTCCTGCCTTCGCTGCTCTGTTTAGACGTGTCTCTGATGTCACGTGATAAATTGAAAACTCGAGAATCTGAAGCCAGTTTTTTTCCGCTCTTTCTATTGAACGAATGTTTTTTTTTTTTGTCTTTTTAATGTCAGTCATTCATAAGTGGTATTTTGATCCAGTCGGCAGGTCTGGGACTCAAAGTTAACTAACTACTTTATCTAAATATGTCAGTGAGGAGCTGTATACTTCTCTCTTTCAACATTTTAATTTGAAATCTAAAATCTGAACATTGTTTCGGTGGAAGTAGAAACAATAACAAACTGATAATCTTGACTTTTCAAAACCAAAGTTACAAACTGCTTTACCAAACATTAAATAGATTGTATATTAAAGCAGATTTTTGGTCTTCTGAGTGCTTAAGCGATTTTCAGATGCTTTGAGAAGCATCTACCAGTGATAATCTTTCATAAACATTCACACACCACAGCACAGAGTGATGACACCCAACAACCTTCTGATTGAGAGACGACCCACCCTACCACTGAGACACAGCTGCCTGGACCTGATGGATCTAAACTAGAAGAGCTATGAAATGATCAAATACAAACCGGATTTGGTTGAAGTTTGGAAATTGTGTAAAATGTAAATAAAAACAAAATACAATGATTTGAAAATCCTTCTTAACCTATATTCAATTGAATACACTACAAAGACAACATATTTAATGCTCAAACTCATAAACTTTATTTTATTTTTCAAATAATAGTTAACTTAGAATTTCATGGCTGCAACACGTGCAGTAGAAGTTGGAAAAGGGCATGTTTACCACTTTGTTACATCACCTTTCCTTTTAATAACACTCAATAAACGTTTTGGAAGAGAGGAGACTAATTCTCTTAGCTTCTCATGTGGAATTCTTTCCCAGTCTTGCTTGATGAACCGCTTCAGTTGTTCAACAGTCCGGGGTCTTCTCTGTCATATTTTACGCTTCATAATGCGCCACACATTTTCAACGAGAGACAGGTCTGGACTGCAAGCGGGCCAGGGGAGAACCTGCACTCTTTTACTACGAAGCCACGCTGTTGTAACACGTGCAGAATGTGGCTTGTCATTATTTGCTGAAATAAGCAGCGGCGTCCATGAAAAAGACGTGGCTTGGATGGCAGCATATGTTGCTCCAAAATCTGTATGTACTTTTCAGCATTTATGTTGCCTTCACAGAAATGTAAGTCACCCATGCCATGGGAACTAATGCACCCCCATACCATCACAGATGCTGGCTTTTGAACTTTGCCTTGATAACAGTCCGGATGGTCCGCTTCCTCTTTGGTCTGGAGGACACGACGTCCAGTGTTTCCAAAAACAATTTGAAAAGTGGACTCATCAGACCACAAAACACTTTTCCATTGTGCATCAGTCCATTTTACATGAGCTCGGGCCCAGAGAACCCGGCGGCATTTCTGGATGTGTTCATAAAGGGCTTTTGCTTTGCATGGTAGAGTTTTAACCCGCACTTACTGATGTAGTGACGAACTGTATTTACTGACAGTGGTTTTCTGAAGTTTTCTGAGCCCATTTGGTGATATCTTTCACACACTCGTGTCGGTTTTTCAGGCAGTGCCGTCTGAGGGATCGAAGGTCATGGTCATTCAGTCTTGGTTTCCGGCCGTGGCGCTTACGTGCAGTGATTTCACCAGATTCTCTGAACCTTTTGATGATATTATGGACCGTAGATGTTGAAATCCCTAAATTCCTGCAATTTTGCTTTGAGAAATGTTGTTCTTGAACTGTTCAACTATTTTCTCACGCAGTTGTGGACAAAGTGGTGAACCTCGCCCCATACTTGCTCTTGAATGACTGAGCATGTTTGGGGAGGCTCCTTTTATACCCAATCATGGTACCCACCTGTTCCCAATTAGCCTGATCACATGTGGAATGTTCCAAATAGGTGTTTGATGAGCTTTTCTCAGCTTTCTCAGTATTTTTTGCCACCTTTCCCAACTTCTACTGGACGTGTTGCAGCCATGAAATTATAAGTTAATTATTATTTGGCAAAAAACAATTAAGTTTATCAGTTTGAACATTAAATATGTTGTCTTTGTAATGTATTCAATTGAATATGGGTTGAGAAGGATTTTCAAATAGTTGTATTTTGTTTTTATTTACATTTTACACAATTTCCCAACTTCAACCGAATCCGTTTTTTACATTTAATTCTTTCAGCCACAGTATTTCAGGAGCTGTTAACATCCAATAATCTAAATCAGAGCTCGGGTTCAGGACACAGGCGGGATGTTTGTTCCTGAAACTATGTAAATGTAATAAAACCCATCACATAGGTTTTTACATTTTGGGTAAGTTATTACATTTTTATAACTAACATTTGTTCTTGGTGCAGTGAAGATTTGAGATTTGCAGGCATGTCTCAGTCAGTCCAGTCTAAAATTTCAGACATCTCCGATAATATTAAAGATTTTGAGAATCTTTTACCTTAAATGTTAAAATTTCTACTTCAGAACTTTTCCTTTAGACTCTCTTGAGGATCAGAAAAAACCCCTGAAAAAGTCAAGGCCACATGAGATCTTTACTTAACCACCATCATGAGTCTAAAGTCTGAACCTGAAGTGTATTTTCACATAAAAAGTTCCAGCAGATGGAAACATACCTGTTAGAGCAGCAGTTTATAGAAAATACGATCATAGCTGAGCTCTGAAGACTGACACACAACCTGCTGGACAGGTGAGAACAGGTGTTGTATTTTAAGTCTTTAACATCATATCAAACCGTGAACCTCTAAATGATTTCATGTATTAAACCCAGAGTAAACTCCACTTCATGTGTCTCAAAGGAAAAGGCGGGAACCATCTTCTGTACTGTAAACAACATTTATTTAAATGTACAAAATCAGATGAGCTGTTGCTTTAATCCTCATCTTCCTCCTCCTCTTCATCCTGGTTGATCTGGAAATAGCGGAGCTCGTAGCTCTCCTTGGTGTTCGCTACCACGCGTAGCCAGTCACGAAGGTTGTTCTTCTTCAGGTACTTCTTGGTCAGATACTTCAGGTACCTGAGAAACGGGGCGAGACGACAGCAGCAGAGAGTCAGTTCATGACAGAGTCAAACCTTTACGGTCAGTTTAGCATCATCTCCCTCCAACATTATCTTTGTTTTAATCCACGTCTGAAACCATGGAGCTGATTCTTTTGCTCTGACAAATATTGATGTTGGGATTTTTTTACTCAGTGTTCTTATTTTTCACTGTAACATGAAATCCTACACCTCTATGGGTTACAGGCAAAATTGAAATGATTTCTGAAGCATGAATACAGGGTGTGTGTTCAAACAGGGCTAGTTGAAAGCAGTGAGAAAAAAGGAATTACAAATGTTTTTTAATGCCAGTCATTTAAAAAAAGGAGGTATTTTGAACCAGCCGGCATGTTTGGGGCTCAAAGTTAACCAACTACGTTATCTAAATATGTTAGTGAGGAGCTGTATACTTCTCTCTTTCAACATTTTAATTAAAAAAATATATATTTTGGACTCATCTTTCTTTTGTTTGTTTAAAGAGTGATACCTGTGAGCCTGTTCAGACAGGTAATTCAAGCCGCTCTGATTTCACGCTCCCATAATCACCTGATTGACAAATAAACATACGTGTGTGTGTGCGTGTGATCAGTCATTTCTGCTCTTATTGTCACTGCACTCAAACCCTCTGCCCCACCAGCATTTCAGCACACAGCTGCAGGGTCAGATCAGGGTTTAAGAAGCGGTCTCATCATTCCTCAAATTTCTGTATGCAAAATAAACCTGAGAGGAGCGAAGACAGCAGAGCCACAAACTATTGTGCTGTGATCAACATCTTCACCTGTGCAAAAGTCATCGGACTGTCGGCTTCAGGGTTGTTTTTATTTTCTTATTAGAGATAAATCTTTTTATCCAGCTGCCTCTTGTCTTCAAACCTTTTCCCCTCAGCTCTTGGTTTCCAGGTCTAGCTCAGGCTGCAGCACAGGGGCTGCACTCTTTGTTGCTCTGGTCACAGGTTTGACTCTGATCTGTCGCTCTGTGCTCCATTTCCCCCCTGATCTCTTTTTGCATCGTTTTTTCATCTTCTTCTCAGCTTTTCTACTAAACATGAGCAATAAACCCTCAAGAAGAAACAGTAAAAGTTAATTAAAGTTTACACTCTGAACAACTTAGTGTGAGTTTGCAGTGACTCCTCCCACAAAGAATGAACACTAATCCAAACAATGCTGACAGAAAAGCCCTCAACTCCAGAATATTCACCAGATCAGCTCATCGTACAGGACCAGTATTCAGTTTGTCACTTTTCTCCAAGAAAGAAAAACTCAGGAATAACTTTACATGCAGTTTGTTGAGTTAAGAGGATTTATGCTACTCATGTTTGAAATGTAGCAGCTGATTAGCGTAGAATTACACAGAGAAAAACAGTAAGGCTCGAGTTAACCACAATATGACATTAAAGCAGCTTGAGGAGACATTAAACGCCGTTTTGATGGTAAATGTAAAGCTTCATTTCTCTCCAATATCCAAAATAAAAGTGTGATCAACCTCTGAGGAGCTTTGGTTACCTGTTTCTCCTCCTCTGGAAAAGTAGCAATGAATGAAACCATGGTCGCATGCCTCGGGCCCGGTCAACCTCCACCTCTGAGAGTGTTTCTAACAAATGTCCAGTCACTGGATTAAGTCTGAACGAACCCATGAGCTGGATTTGAGTTCTTCAGTACAGACTTTGCTATTGTTCCCACTTCAACACCCAAACCAGACAATCTACTGGGAAAACTGGGGAGGGAGGAGTCAACTTTTTCAGTTCTGACACCAACAACCCTCTGCACAGACACCAGATATCAGGAACTTTTATTTTGCAGAGTAAACCTGAGAAAACTGCTGCTATGATTAACCTCCTGTAATGTGGTTAAAACACAATAAAACAGGATGTTTGCACTTATATGTAACACACCAAAAATTGAAGCCAAACACTGAGTGCCGCACTCAAAACACTCATATCAACAAGTGCACGAGGGCTGGTGCAGATTTAACAACTTCAAATTCTACTATTTCCTGTGGTCCACATATCTGCACACTTCCCTGTAAACTTGATGACTTGGAAAAAAAAAACATTTGCTCAAATGAAACTTTCAAACGTTTGTTTGTTTGATGGAAAATTGACTTTTTATGAAGAATTTCATAGATTGATTTACAGATTTTAAGGATTATTTCCAGAGAACATTTGAGGTCATAACATTTTGTCCCATTTTGTATTATTTGTGGGGAATTAGGCTTCAGAGTGGAGGCTGAAATCAGGCACATACAGTCAAGCCCAGAACTTATACCCCTGGTAAACTTTAACTTAAAGTCCCTTTTATTCAACCAGCATGTTTTTTGACAGGATAATAAGACAGTGTACAAGAGGCTTCACTGTGGAAAAAAAAATGTTTCTTAGCTTTTATTTACATTTGAACAAGAAGTGGAATGTCAAAAATTATGCATACCCTTTGCAAACTGTCACAGTCTGTGGGAATTCATGTTACAATACAAAGTTGTTTACCATTTTAAATAGTCCAAGCTGTTCTAATGCATCCTCATTACTGTCATTGTGGACAGTCATGGCTAAGACGAAGGAGCTCAGTGAGGACCTGCGGCTACGCATTGTGGCTGCTCATAAATCGGGAAACCTAATCGCAGTAAAAGCCACCATGAAAAAGAAGCAATACATCAGATGTCTCAACAACGACATCAGACAGTCTGCACAGAAACTTGGTCTTGACTGCATCTCTGCCTGACAGTAGGACCTGAGGCATTCAGCCACCAAACAAGCGCAGACATACAGCTCTGAGTCACTACAGAGAGGTTTGAGTTTCAGCAAAAAGGCATTGATACACAACTCTTTTGTGCAGCACATATAGAGGAAAGCATCCTCACCTTTTAGAGAAAGGGACCTCAGAGGACACTGTGATCTTACTCTTGCTCCTCTCGATGGAGACCACACCACCTCCCAGGGTGCCAGCTTTCCCATTCACCTTGATGCGCTCCTGAAGAAACTGCTCCTGGAGATCAAAATGCAAAATGGTTTGGAAACATTAATGCAGCAACAAACCAGGCAGCAATGACTGACAATGTTGATAGCCAGCTCTCCTTCCTGACAATATGATTATTTTATCTTTGTGTGGTGGAAGACGTCACCTGTGCAAGGAACTGATTTTTTTATGGATGATGTCAGAGAAAATGTTGGTGAGTGGTAGTATAACTCCCTCTATGAGAAAGATCAGTGATTGGCCATGTATACGACATGAGTCCGAGACTTTTTAAGAGGAACAAGATCTCAGCCGCGACATGTTTACCAAGGAAAGGACAGTAGTCCACTTATATTACCTAACAAGGCTGTAACCATAGAATAGCTTTACTGTGCATTGAAATCTAAAGACTGTTATGAAAAGAAACAAGACGGGTGTCGTTTGAGCTCAGTAGCCAAAACCCACATACAGAGGATACACTGTGAGATGTGGCTGTCCAGGACTCTGACACTTTGCTGCATTTTGTCCTCTCCTTTCTCTCCTCAACAATTTCTGTCTCTATTCAGATATCAGACAGAAAAAAAAAATCCCCCCAAAAATAACTAACAAACAAACAGGATTTGACCTAGAAAATGTCTGATTTGTATTTGTGGCAAATGTTGTTATATCCTAGTATTTTGACATCCCTTGAATTGAGAGACATGATAATTAATCTGTAAAATAATCTATCTTATTTTTACAGATTTGTTATGTTTGCAGTTAAATAAAGTTAACTGATTAAAACATGGAGACAGCTTGGGGTGAGTGATGGACTTACAAAGTTGGCAGCATCCATGATGCCATCTTCAACGGGATGGGTGCAGTCCAGAGTGAACCTCAGGACCTGCTTTTTCTTCTTACCACCTTTGCCAGGGTTCTGCTTCTTCTGCTGCAAAGACATGCAAAAAAAAACAACCCTCATTAAAATCACTGGATTGTTGGGTATTTCAAGGCTCCACACACTGACACTGATTTTTATTACATAACATTGTTTGTTAAGCCAGAGTTGATTTCCAGCATGGATGTGTCTTAACAATCGTCAGACTGGGAAAAAAAATATGTGGAAAGAGGAAATGACTGCAACCAAACATAATTCTCATAATTTAACAAACACCGATGCACCATCGACGGTTCAGCTGAGCTGCAATAACTAAAAAACAAGGAATTGATCCTTGTAAGATTAGAAAATGTATGAAGTTGTTAATTAAAGTTATAAATAACACAAATATAAATAGTACAATACAAATATAGTCCTTTAAATATAGCTGTAAAAATTGTGTTAACAACGTGGTGAGCTACATGCTAACGTTAGTCACCAGGCCCCGGAGGATCACAGCCTCTAAAAAAAACTTTAACTTCAACACTAACGCTACATTTGATATAAACTGTTAGATAAAATCACTCCCTCGCCACCCACTCTGTTTTTATGGCTTTAACGCAGAGAAATCGACATATCGTAAGGATTTTTACGAAGCAGATTGACTCACACTGGGCGCCATGGCGGAGAAGCTAGCAGAAAGGAAGATTCAGCTGTGCGCATGCGTTACACGTAGAAATCGAACGCAGAGTTACAGATCAGATCCATACATCGTTTTCGTCTTCTCCTCCTTCTTCTTCTTCGTTGTTTATTGGCGGACTGCAAACCAACTGGAAGGTACACCTACTGAGCTGGAGTGTGGAGCAAGATCAAGCAACTAATTAAAGAACTTATATTCTTTTAATTAGATCTGTTTCTTTTATAAATCTCCTGTATATCCTTCAATGTGAAGTTAATCTTCTGCTGCGATTCCCTAAGTCTTTGTCTTTTCTGTGAGTAATAATTGCAATCCATGATGCAGTGTTGTAGTTTCCATTTTATTGCAGTGGGTGCACAGTTCTGTGGGACGGTTCCCTATAATATGAAGTGCACTGTTCAATCCGATGTGCCCTATCCTGAGACGTGCGATTATAGCTTCTGCACTCCGTGTAGTAAAAAATTTTCCTGCCATTTTTGACCTGTTATTGTATAATGTATATATATAAAACATATATTCACATCCCATGTAAGCTGAACTGTGTTCCCCCTGCAATTACAACATTTCAGCGTTGCACATTCATCACACTTCCCATACTCATGCTCTCCTGCACATCTTCCACATCTCTGTTTCCCTCTACATACAGCTGCTATGTGTCCATATTTTTGACATTTGAACATCTCAATGGCAGGGGAATGTAAGGCCTCACATCATAACTCATATATAGCCCATGAACACTTTAGTTGGAAGTTTTTCCCCTCACATTTGACCATAACGATAGGCTCTCACATTTCTCTCCATTTCTTGCTGTCTTTAGTCTCTTGGCTTCTACAATTCTACAATTTCATTTAGCAGACGCTTTTTTCCAAAGCGACGTACAACACAAGCTTCAATGACTTTAGCTTCTGCAATGTCTTCTTTAATCTGTTCAACAGGGTACTGCTGAAATAACATCACAAATGGCCTTGTCTTCCTCCATTATAGTGGCTGTTACTCTTTTACCCTCAATCTTATTCATTCTGATAGCTTCCCCTGCTGGGCACTATCCCTGTAAATAATCAATAACACTCCACTCCAGTATCCATGCACTCTTCACTTCTCCAATATGTCTGTTTATTGTTTTAGTTAGCTGTATAGGGTTCCAATTACCATATGACGCCCCTTCTCGATTTTGTCTAGGACTTCCTCCTACTGTACTCCATTCAACTTTCCTGCTCCCCACCTCCATATCACCTAGTTCACTATCCATGGTGTCACTTCCATCACTCCCTTCTGCCATCTCCTGACCATTCACCGCTCAGTCGTTGGTAACTGCCTCCATGCATCATAGATTGATTTACAAGCTTTAAAAGCAACAGTGGTGAAATAAAAATGAAAAGAAAATAAACACCAAATAGTAAATATAAGTATACATAATTGTATTTATAACATGCTCAGAGAAATATGAACACTTTAACTTTAGAATAGTTGAGTAGAAAAACAACACCTCCTGACCAATCAGCTTTCTTGGAAAATAGCCTGCCCATTTTTAGAAGATCCTGTTGGTGCACAGAGCGCTTAGAAGAGAGAATTTTTAGGGACAGATGCAATCCTTTAGATGTCCACAATGTCATCCTGTACAAGAGATTCAGATTCTCATCAAATGAACTGAACTTCATTTGTCAGCTGATGGATCCATAAATAAATAAATTCAGTTGATTTCATCCAAACATCAGAGACAGAGTGAAGAAATAAAGCCTTGTCACTGTTCCTCTACTTTTTCCCAAGTCTGTTTAGCTCCACTGTTTGCATCTTAAATAATAATGTTAATACTAATGGTCACACATGGCAGAACTGCAGAAACAGGAATTGGAATGCACAACTATGTGGGAGTTAAGAATTAATATTAATTATGTTGAAAAGCTGATTCAGCATTTCAACATATTGTTCTTTTATTTTACATTCACTTCTTCTTCTTCTTCTTCTTCTTCTTCTTCTTCTTCTTCTTCTTCTTCTTCTGTACATTTTTTGGCACCTATCTCCTTCCACAATTCCACGATTTTCACCGTTCAACTTTTAAACTATTCAGCTTCTTTAGGACATGTGTGCTATGACTTTTCTTATCTCTGACTCTTAAACTTTTTGATTTATTCAACTTTTTGTCAAAAATATTTCCCTTTTGAAATGACTGGAGAACTTTGACTTTTATTCTGAAAACTCCTTCAACTTTGAGCTTTTAAACTTCATCATACTTCCACTTACAGACTTAATTTTTGTTTTAAAATGTTCACTGATCTTTCTACAATTTACACGTTTCAAATTTTTAAATATCTTTTACTGTTTTGAGATAATTAATGTTAAGCAACACAAACTTTTCAGATTTTTCACTAAAACTCAGCTCTCAGAGTGTGTGACATCATCAGTCAGAGTGGGAGCAGCAGCTCATGACACACAAGGAATTTCCCAAACAGCCTGCTCTCAAATCCACAAACTTCACTCCAAAGACATAAAAAAGACATCAAATGTAGAAAATTTTGTTGTGCTTCTGTCAAAGTGACTTTTGAAGACAAAGGATAGAGCATGTAGGAAAGGGCCAACTGTTAGGCAAACCTGACCACCTCTCCACATTAACTTCCATTTTAAATCTTGAGGGGTTTTCAACAAATGATCACTCGTTTTTCAGACATATAAATGCACATTGACAGATTCTTTAGAGTCTTGTGATTCTCACAGTGTGCTTATTTTTCTGATAGCTATCACGGTTGTGGCACAGCGAGCGTTTGTTCAGACTCATGTTTCACCCAAAAATCCGGCCTGAGATCAGCTGAAGTGCTCCTTTATGTTAAATCCCTGTGAAAACCCTACAAGTGTTCATTAATAATGACTCATGAGGACATTCTGGAAAAACCTGGGTACACTACCTAAACAAGAACACACACACACACACACACACACACACACACACACACACACACACACACACACACACACACACACACACGATAGAGAGAGAGAGAGAAAGACTAATGATACTGTCACTACCATCACTACTTCAGTTATTTATTGTATCATAATTTCTACTTCAACTTACTCTGCTCACTATTTATACAACTATTTCTGCAACTAATTCTTCTCAAACGATTTCTGCTGCTTCAACTTCTTCTTCTTCTCCTACTACTTCATTCCTTTTTTAAAAATAACATTCTCCACAATTTAAGCTTTGTTTAACAGGCGTCAGCAATATTATTTTACATTTTCAGCCTTGTTTCACCTCCTTCAGCTTCAGCATTTCAACGCATTTTCTTCGGGAAATGCAATCTTTCTAGTTTTATTCAGTATTCCAATACAAAACGTGCTCACACGGGTTGCTGAGCCTCAAGATTCAGTGTCAAATTTAAACCAAAGGAAGGGCACTGAGGAAGAGTTCTGCTCCAAACGTCTACTAAAGACAAATTGAGTGATCAGAGTGCTGTCCAATGAATTAATGTCGGATAATCTCGTGTACGCGACTTGTTCTAATTCTTCGTATTTCTAAAGAATAACTGTCTGCTCCTCCACAGTAGAGTAGGCTGCTCTGCAGGGTCTCTCCGATTCTCCATGTTTGTTATTGGTCAGACGCTGCAGACTCCATCCCTTTAGTGTGAGCACGCTCTGATCCAGAGTAGAAAACCCTGGATTCACTGAGCGAGTTGATATCCAGCTTTGTAGTACCGCTTATCAGGATAGAGAATGTCTCTGAAGTCAACCCAGGAAACAGAGAGAGATCCTGGATGAGTTAACTCAGCTTGGTAGTACAGGCCTCTGGATGATTCTGTTGGAGGGTTAAGGTTCCTAACCCATATTTAAATGTCTGGTTCTAATCTGGTTTATTTATCACCCTGAAGGCTGACTGTATGTTGTCACTAATGAACAGCTGACAAACAGCAGTCAGCTTTATAATTCACTTTTTCATCCATGTGACAGTTAATCATTTATTTGCATATTTATATCCTCTCAACACAAGAATGAAAACAGAGTCTTGGTAATAATTGTCTTGATTTATTTAAGCGTGTAGAGAAACTGTATCATTATTGTTACAGCCCGGGGAGAGGCTCCATGTCCTGCTCCCTTTTCCTGCTGGCTGTGCTTTGTGTTGCAGGTAATGGGGGAGGAGTCTGCCTGACTCAATTTGGTGCACCTGAGCACGCTGGGCTCTGAAGGCTATAAAGCAGTCCTCTTCATTGAGCTCAGTCTCTTCTCCATGGCTGGCGGATGCAGATCATTCCTTTGTTGGTTGTTTTCGGTTTACTGACTGACACATACACTCTCACACATCCAACACAGCATACATACTGACAAACACAGTTCACTTCTTTTGTAGTGAATATTATTTAATTAAATATTTGATAAAACTTTGAGACATGTGTGGTCTCCCCTTTTTGTCATAAACCCTTGAGCCAGGTTGTGACATGATTAATAAATGCAGCGGGCAGTTCTCTTCTCTGACTGTGTTTGCACACACACACACACACACACACCTGTGATAAATGGTTTCTGTACAGTAAAAGTGCAATAAATCCAAACCTCATTCAGGTGAAGCATGCTGCAGACCGTTACCCTGCACTCAGTGTTTTCATGACCTTACCTTTAACAGTGCACTTCAAAGATATGCTACAAGTGAAACACTTTCAACTACAAACACCTCAACACAGGCCAGAGAAATCAGACACTCAGTCTGCAGCTGCTTCTCAGAAAACGCATGGTTTGGAATTTGTGCCACCAGTCAAAATCAAACATCTGATCTGATAAGCGTTGGGACTTGTAGCAGTTAAAACATGTTGTTGTCGGGTCATTTATATTAAAGAGAATCAATTCTGAAAGCTCAATTCAGTTTATTGCACAAAAAGGAACTGTTTGCACCTGTTAAAGCTTCTTGATTTCCTGTTTGTTTGTTTTTCCTGATCGATGGGACAGTCTTCAATAACATTATTCCTAAACATTCTGAATTCAGAGAAAAGAATCCTCAGACGGTCTGTAAGCAGTGATGCAGCTTGGGGCGTCTAAAAGTAATGTTAAGTTTGTTTACAGGCTGCTGTGGCTACATCCTGTCCGTAAAACACAGTCTGAGTTGAAAGCACAAACAAGCTACAGAGAGGACTTCATTATGACCTGAACTCTTCAGACTTCTTCACTGTAACATAACAGTCTGTGTCTGCAGGCTGAACAGTAGCTGCTCAGATCTGAGAGAGAGAGAGAGAGCCAGCCTTGCTCGACCACTTCATCAACACACAGCTCAGTCATTTGGTTGGTTTGTAACACAAAGAGAGCTGAACATGTGAACAGAGACACGCTGATGAAGAGAGGTCGTTCGAAATGATGGAGACATTTCACAAACACACAACATAACGGATGATGTATAAACAAAGAGGATACGACACAGGGAGCGCTCCCTCTGGATACCGAGGCCGCTCAGCCATTAAAACCACAAACCATGTCTTCAAAAACAGACTGAAGCTGTGGTTCAGTGAGAAAGCCTGAGAGCACACTAAGGAAGAGCTGTCAGAGTTGAAGGTCTGACAGATTCAGTCGAATCATAAGCTTCAATTTTTAATGCTGCAAATAGAGCTGCTGTGATGTCTGACAAACATCAGGCCAACTTTCACAATAAATCCACATAAATCATTTACATGTGTGAACAGCACTGATCTCAGTTATGGGAAGCTTTAAAATATCTGTTTAGGAATAAAACTGTGACAACCACCATAACAAAACCTGTTAGAGCCACAGAGCTCTGAGGATGTTAGTCAGGCATGATAAACTCTATCTGCTTCATTACGGCTAAAACTGTGGTTAGGATTCATACTTAGATGCTGTTTGTTTACTCCTTATCTGTCAATGTGGTCCAAACATGGAGATATGCTGAAGGAGCTTTAACTTTGACATGCCGCTGTTCTGTTTGACTGTTCTAATGTCATTAAGTATGTAAAGTGTTATCTGTCTGCAGTCAGCCTGAGTCTGAGGGATTCCTCTGAAATGTACTTCCTTTGACTTCCTTTGAAACATGTCAGAGAGCTCTTGAAGTGATTCTGGTGGGTGTGTGCAGCATTGATCTTCAGGGTCATCAGTGAAAACACTCAGCATGGTCACAGCATGCAAACAGAAACAGAAACACATGATGTGGATATTATTGGATATGCTGAGTACAGTGGAGGTTTTATGGTCTTTAACTGTGTTTTGGAAGTTGGTTGAAAAACAGCAGCCCAGCTGCGTGCCACCATACCAGCTGTCACTGTCTGTGTCTGTGTCTGTGAGCTGCAGGCTCTCAGCCGGCTGCTTGGTGCTCCTCCAGAGGGCAGCCAGCTGCCACGACAGATGCTACACACGGCAATCAGGTCTGACCTGCTTCAGTGCTTTAAGTCTGCTCAGTCCAGAAACGGGCTCAGGACTAGTTCACCCGGATGCCTGAGATGAAGGGCAGGCCGGTGGGGACCTTCTTCTTGTACTCTACGTAGTCCTCAGCGAAGAAGTGGATGAGGGAGAGCTCCTCCTCCTCGATCCGCTCCCGGAAAAACCTCCAGCTGGCTATCGTGTAGCCAAGTATACAAATGGGGTTACACAGCATGACCTGCAAGAGTCAGCGGGCTCGTCAACGAACAGAAAAAAAGACGCAGCAGAATCAGGACAAATGATTGGCTTCTTTTGTTTGAACAGTTTTAGACGATTTTCTCTTAAAGGAGCTTCTCTGACCCAAAACATTCAAGCTCACATATAAAGTCTGAACTTACTTATATCAGATAAAAATGAAAAAAGAAACATTGGATAAAGATATTTGAAGATTTTGCTGCAGATAAATTTCATTCATTTTCTATACCACTTCTCCTGTTCAGGGTCGTGGGTGTCTGGAGCCTATCCCAGCTGACTTAGGGTGAGAGGCGGGTACACCCTGGACTGGTCTTTAGCCAATCACAGGGCTGACACATAGAGACAGACAACCTTTCACACACACACCTACGGACAATTTAGAATCACCAATTGACCTAGTGAGCATGTTTTTGGACTGTAGCCAGAGTACCTGGAGAGAACCCACGCATGCAAACTGAGAACATGACAACATGCAAACTCTACAGCACTAACAGCTGTGCTGCCATAAAGTTCTTGGAATTAAAAAAAAGTTTTGAAATGGAAAAACGTTGCCAACAGAAAATCAGGAGTTTGTGGTTTCCTGCAGCTTAGTTAGTCTGTTAGGACTGTTTATAGACTCACAGATCTGACAGAGGATGGATGTTTCCTGGCTCACCTGTGTCCCGGTGCTCCAGTAGAACCAACCCACATAGGATGGGTGTCTAAAGTAGGAGTAGACCCCGCTGGTGACGAGCACATGGCTCTGAGCCTTCTCATTCTGGACGATATGGTTGAAGTTGGAGCCCGCTGTCAGCATGGCCGCCTTCCGCAGACCTTCACCACACAGCACCATGAAGAGACCCACGAGGCTCAGCCAGCTCAGCTGCTTCATCTCTGAGAGAGGGATGACAGGAGGGTTTAATGCTGGGGCACAGACCAAGAGCCCTCACACAGAACTTTACACACAATTTCTGCTCCAAAATCAGATGCACCTCTAACTTTGGCATCTGTACATCCTTGTGACATTCAGTGCACTGATGATGAAACCGACCTGGAACTGTGAGCTTCTCCACGGTGAACTCCACCCATGACGACACAGCGGCCAACGTGTACTCCACGCTGTGGTTAAGCAGGAAAGAGTCCAGGGACAGGCTGCGAGGGTTGATGATGGCCGTCACCAGGTACTCAGAGTAATGGAAGAACGACAGGGAGCACATGTACCTGCAGGACAAGCACCTTCACTTCAGTATGTTCAACAATAAATACACTTCCTTCTCTCAAAATAAGGAACACCAAAAATACACACCAGCCAAAATGTGTCCATGTGGTGTCAGAGCAACTTATAATTAAGCCTATGCCAAATGTCACTCCCAGGAAGCAGGCTCTCACAGCAACCTGAAGAAAGAAAGAAAGAGGGAGAGAGAGAAAGAGAGAGAGAGAGAGAGAGAGAGAGAGAGAGAGAGAGAGAGAGAGAGAGAGAGAGAGAGAGAGACTTAGGTTAAAACAGAAGCACAGAGAGCTAACCATAGTTGCATGAAAATTAAAGCAAGCAAAACAAGGTGTTGGGAGAGAGAAATTAGACGCTTTAGGTTTACCTGTGTGTCTTAAGCTCAGAAAAGCCTCTTTAGCTCAGTGTTGCCTGCCCAAGTTTGGCAATGGATATTTATCCGGCATTATCTAACTGACATTTTACTTTGCTTTTGGTTTTGCCAGGGGCCCGAGTCACCTGCGGGATATCTGCTTAGTATATATTATGACTTGCTGCCATGTCCCAAGTCCAAAGATACACAGTCACATAATAATAATAATAATAATAATAATAATAATAATAATAATAATAATAATAATAATAATTTTTGAAAGAGATTCTGTAAACAAAATGAGCTGAAGCTATAAAAGGCTGCTTATAAGATAAAACATAACTTCACTTTCAGAAAATGTCACTTACAGCCAATGTGTTTGCTAATATTGTATTTAGTTAACAGCTCACAATTTTGTTAGGAGAGTCGGATCTTTTGTCAGACACTCAAAGGTTGGGTATGTCAGTGAATCGTAGTGGAAATAGCGAAAAGACTGGGAATAAGCTGATCTTTAAATAGAGTTCTTCACAGCAGACATTTACAAATGATCAGGGCTGCTAAAATGTAACAGATGAGCCTGGAGAGAAAATGATTCAGATCGATTAGTTTCTCTGTAGCTGTCTTAAATTGGCTGAACACTAACCTGATATCTGGAATCAAGTGTAACTATTAAGATTAGTAATGTGCGATTGTATACATTGTAAACATACTTGTGGCTAACCCATGTAGCTGATGGCACCGAATCTTTAACGGGAGGCTGTTCATTCGTTTAACACCTCATTAATGCAATAAAGGCTAATTACACTCCACATAAACCAAATCAACACCAGATAGACGGATTTCTCTATGAGGTTCTGTTAGCATTCCTTCTCTGAACATGGAGAAGCTTCCAGGTCAGTTTATGAATTAATTAAATGTAATAAGACACAAGCAGCGAGTCAAAGGCAGCAGCTTGACCTGGCTTAGGCTTCTATCTTCAGCACATCAACACCACCTGTGTCCTTCCTCTTAATCTGCTCAGATTATCTAACATAAGACCTGTCAGGAGACTACTGTTAGCCGGCTGGGAGATTCAGTTAAACAGCATCACTAATGAATGGTGAAGTCAGTTATATCAGGCTCTGCAGTGTTTCCAAACCATAGCTAGAACACCACACAGGTTTAAAACCCAAACCTGTTCGCTTTAATCAAACTGTGAGATAGAAACTGAGAGCAGGAAGTCTGTACCTTATAAATTGGTCCTTTGTAAATGGTTAGCAGGAGGCCGTTGATAACTGCAATATGGACACAAATCGCGACTTTTCCTGGAGTTTCCGTCAAATAATCAAAGACCCAGTCCAGCTGTCCAAAAAACGTCCTGATCAGAGGAATAATAAGCACCGTGAGTCCTAAAAGAAACGCGTTTATGCTTACTCTGCCTTCAAGAACCAACTTACAGCCTGCCATGATGGAAGTACTCTGCTATATGAACTCCCGCGATACTTCAATTTCAACCACGTGACGCCTACAGCGAGAACCATAAAATACGAAATAAAGTTCTGGAAATGGTGTTGAATGAATGAATGAATGAATGAATGAATGAATGAATGAATGAATGAATGAATGAATGAAAACGCTATTTTTTTTCTCTAAGTGGAACTAATATGCCATCAGCGTAATAGTTTTTTCCATGTGATAACGAAAAATATTAAGTTCATAAATAGCCTGTAGATATTTTAAAAAGCTTGCTGCAGTTAAAAAAAATGCTGTTTGTACTTTCCAAAAAAAGAAAAATGAGGATGTTTTTGCTCTCTTAAAAATATATAGAAAAAAAAGGAATAAAAATCAGGACATTCCTCTTACATTAACAATTTAAGCCCTTTTCAAATTCTTAACGCTTTTCTTCCGGTATATCTAACTTGATGCATGGCTTTCAAAAACCTCTATTTCATGAATGTGATAAATAACCCTCCTTTTTCAAATCTGTTTAAAAAAGTATTTTACCCCCTTGGGGATTATCATGGTAGATGAAGTTGTATTTTGGCCTTTTTCAAAATTGCTGCTCTCAGGATATCATCTACACACTTTCTTTTCAGGAAAATCATTGCAAATTTTCAAGACGTTGTGGGAGGAAAATATCTCAATTTTAACTTTTTAAAAGTATTTTCTACTTTTAATGAATGCATATTCACTTAAAATTTTACTAAAACAGTTGCCAAAACACTCAATTTATTAACATGCTGGGAAAAAAAATACTGCAAACAATGAATTAGCAATATTATTTTTGTGGATTTTGTTAAAGGGGTCAAGTAACATCTCGAATGCAGTATGTAGTGTGACTGCTCTGTTGGGTCTGTTTTAAAGTTTGCTGCTCTGGTTTTCAGTTTAGGAAAATGGGACTACAGCTGATGGATTTTTTTTATGTTTAAATTTAGAATTATAAATGTAAATAGATAGTACTGAGCAAGGGAAGATAATAGTCATTATATTTTAGCGAAGACTTCTTTTAAGCAAAATTAAAGTAAGTAAAAACAACTTCATTAAATGATTAATGAATCTGTAGAAGTAAACTCCTCTTTTAAGGCTAAAAGTGAAGTTTTAACAGCTTTTCTTTCACATCACTGCTCTTCATCCGCATGGACCGTTTAACGGAAGTGTTGTATTGTAGTTGCTATTCTGACTCATTCCAGGAGGTGGCAGTAATTTCACCTAAACCAGCGTTTTCACTGAAAACGCCGGCTTGCCGTTTATACGGCAATGGAGGCTGCAGCTTTTCAGAAAAAATCCACTCTAGAGGGCGTTTTAAAAAAGTTGTGTTTTAGATCGGCTGAAACGGCGTTTCCGTATAAACGAGAGGCCGGAATACAACAAAACTTTTGCGGTTCACCCTGATACCATTGATGTATAAACGGGGCCTGAGTGCCAACCCCATGCAGGTGTCTCAAACTCAACTTACCAAGGGGCTGCTGGAGGTAGTGTTTGGGTGAGGCTGGTCCGCATCAAGTGTTCCACAAAAAAAGGGCTTCAAGTGTTCAAAAAAAAAAAAAAAGTACATCTGATCCAATCGTCTCAGTCTTAAAATGTCAGAACATGCAGAACATGAACAGTTCTTCTGAACATTTGTCTTGAGGGAGGAAGCAGCTGAGACCCTCAGTGTGACTTTAAGATGCTCATCTTTAAGTTTGGACCTGAACTTTGACTTATTAAAGTTCATTGTGGAGAAGAGCTTTTAACACAGATAGGTGCTGCCAAAAAGACACATGATCCAAACACCGTACAGCACCAGGTGACAGGATATATATTTCCCTCCACTCGGTGACACAAACATGTTTCAAATGACCAATTGCTAATTTGCCTTGTTGTCATGAGCCTGAGCTATGGTAGCCCACAAGTGTTAAAAAATATAAAACACCCAGATGCATGTGAGAAAAAAGTGCGGGTTGCACTAACACTAAGCTTTGATTTCAGGCAGGGGGCCACAAAATATTGTTCTGGGGGCCACAAGTGGCCCAAGGGCCGTGAGTTTGAGACCCCTGCCATAGAAAAACAGCATTAGCCCTGTGAATTGTAGGAAAAAGTATGCCAGGTAGACTGATCCAATGCATACTGAGAAATTTTCCCCAATCTAAAGGACATCTGAGGATTTCTGGCATACTGCAGATTTTGCAAGTTTTGGCATACTGACTGCTACATACTGAATTTCAGTCAAATAAGTAGGCACTGGTAGTGGAGTAGGCAGTTTGGAAAACAGCCATAGTCCATGGGTGCATCTCAAAGCGCCAAATATCCATCCGTCCTTCCTCCACTTGCGTCTTAGTCCCTCCCACCAGAGATGCATGGAGAGATGAAGGAAATGAAGAGAGGAGTCGAGGAGGTTTGTTTTAAGAGCATTGAGACGTCCTCTCCTCGGGAGCATCACATGAAGCGACATGTTTTGGTGATGACAGCATCAGCTGATCACCTCTGGATCATCTGTGTGTCTGCTCATGTGCGCTGTAATAACTCTAATCAAACAAAAACAGTAACAGATCTTCGTCTGTGTTTTTAACCTGTTTAACAAACACTTTCACATGAAGAAAACCTGACCTCTGTTTATTCTGAGTCCTGTTTAGAAACACACCGATCACTTTACCGCTGAAATGCCTCATTATTACATTATTGATTATTGATCCTTTATCTGGAGCATATCTGATCATGATCCCTGAAACTTATTAATTTTGGCGCTTTGAGACGCACCCTAAGTCAGCTTGTGCTCTGAGGGTACGTCTCAAAGTGTAGTACAGGCCTCAGAGGCCTGTGCTATGAAGCTGGATTAACTCATCCAGGATCTCTCTCCGTTTTCTGGGTTGACTTAACGAGACATCTGCAGTCCTGATAAACAGTACTATGAAGCTGGATATCAACTCGCTGAGTCAATCCAGAGTCTTCCAGCCTTGATCAGAGCGCGCTCACATTAAAGGGGTGGAGTCTGCAGCGTCTGACCAATCACAAAGATGGAGAAACAGGAGAAACTTGATTAAATTTCTACTGAATTCTGTGACAGGAGGAACATGAAACAAGTGTAAACATTTTAATGTAACCACATGAGAAATACTTAAAAAATATATACTTTAACATTATTATCCTTCACATTTAATTCATGCATAAAAATGCTATGTGCTTTATTTTATGCAATACAATATAATTGAGTGTCCCTTTGTCTTTGTGCTGCACACATTCAGAGTATGGTAGTGTCATCATCATCAAATAAAATCAGTACAAAGTTGTTGCAGCTCAGCTCTGAATGGTCAGGGACTGCTCCCCCGTGCAGCAGGTTCAGCTCCAGATTCCTGATGCTGATGAGAGATTTCAGCCAAAGCAGCTCAGCAGGTTTGTGTTTTTATCAGCAGCTACTTGTTAAAACTTTCTGAAATAAATACAAAGGTTCACTTTCTTTGGCTTTTCAAGAAGAAGGTGGAAATCTTGCTCTGGGTCTGCAGAGGAGGAGACGATAGAGCTGAAACAGTGGAACAAAAACAGAGGTTAAGGTGGAAATTTCACAGGTTAAAACTGCAGAAAGAGTTTTACTTTACCAGGTTCTTCCTGTTCTTTACTTGCAGCAGCAGGAACGTCACTATCGGATGTAGACTGACCAATCAGAGCATCAATCATCTGCTTGTACTGCTTCTTATGATGAGGACGAATAAATGTACCAAATCCTGAAAACATGAAACATGAAGGAGTCACTAAGAAAATAATAGGACATCAAAAACTTCCCCACAAACAGCAGGAGGTTTCTGAACTTACGGACAAGCAGGTTGAAGTCCTCGTCTCTCTCTGTGAATAAGCTCACCACAGTGCTCACCAGGCTCTCATAGTTGTCTGTCTTCTTGTAGCTGTGGATGGCCTGAAAGAGCTGAGATGTCTTCTCTTCACCCAGAGACTTTTTCACATCAGCCAGAAACCTGATGTGGAACTCATTCTTTGGAGCAGAACCTGGAGGACACAGGGTCTGAATCATGATCAGAGACTTAGGTTTCAGTTCTGTAACTCAGGAGTGAACCTTTTGGTCTTCACCTGGAGACTTTATTACATTCCAAACTGCACATTTAACACCTGCTTCAGAGAGAATTTGAAGGTAAAACCTTCTATCCAACCTTTCTGGGGCTCTTTCATCCCCTGCTGGCTCAGGTGTTGTACTCCTTTGTTGAGCTGTTGTGTGTTCAGCTGAGTGCAGGTGGTCAACTCCCTGCAGGAGGTTGAAGCCACAGCAGGCGCTTGCTCAGAGGCTGTGACAGGAAGAAGAAGAGAAGAAGAGAAAGGTTGCAGAAGTTGTATTTTCTAACCTAATGAAAAGTCATGTTGAAGTTGAGTTATCTAAAGGGGGTTACACACATAAGGATTGTCGGGCTGTTTATGTCGCGACTTTCCTCCTTCACCAAGGACGGACTACACCTGATTATCTTCTGTCTTATCAGATTATCCTATCAGATTACCCTATCAGGTTATCCTGTGGTCTGAGGTGTGTTCAGAGGGAATTTGTCCCGATAATCGGCTGTGAAACTAGTCGGGGGCCAACAATCCTATATATTAAGTTTGTTCAATATTTATAACCAAATGTGGGAAAAGGCAAAGACTCCCGAGTCATGACTCCATGAGTTGTGATGTGTAATGGAGTGTAGCCAATCAGGAGGCCAGCTGACTGAGGGACGAGGAAGCAGACATAAACTAAATCAAGCATGGTTGACCTGACACAGAAAGTTCATTGGACCTCAAAAACGGAGGACCAACTCATTGAGCTGTTGGAAGCCCGAGAATGTCTTTTTAATGTCTCTGCTAAGTCGAACCACAACTGAAACAACAAGGACAAGAGTTAGCAAGAAATTACCAGTGCCATGGAGATATCAGGTAAACTAATATGTAGCTCGCTGCTAATCGTGTTCCAGCTGGTGCTGAATCAGTAAAAGGCTTTAACCTGTTAAAACTGTTAACTGTAACTTGCACCCCAAAGAAGTATTTCAACCACCCACCACTGCTTTTACCTGGAAAATAGAACACATTGCATTTTCCTTGGATTTACAGTCATAATAGGTGGGGATCAGGAGTGTGTGTGTGTGTGTGTTGGGCTATGATGAACCCTTCGTACCACTCTGCAGCAGAGCTTTCTTCACATCCTTTGCCAGGGAGTGATCAGGTTTGTATCCACAGCCCTGTCCTGTCAGCTCCTGACACTTTTCATCAAACCTCTGCTTATGATGAGGACGGACAAACTGGTAGAAACCTGTAACACAGAGGCAACAACGTAGAAAACACAAAACAGACGCCACCCGTTTTCACTTTACAGTTCTGAATGTTTGTCTTCATCCACAACAACAACTTTTTGTATCTGCATTTTCTCTCAAACTCATCTGTGTTCTTGGTTTTGTTTAGTTGAAACATGATCATAGTTTCAGGATGCAGAAACATGCTGCAGCAAACTCACCTCGGAGCAGAATGTGAGTGTTGGCATCTTCAACTAACATGGCAGTCTCAGTCAGCAGGATGTCCAGGTTGTCCGTCTTTTTGTATGTCTGCAGGGCCTCAATGATTCGGTCAAAGTTCACCTGACTCAGAGACTTCTTCATCTCTGCCAGGAAGCCCTTTGCCCTGCTGGATTTACCTTCTTCAGACGTTTCAACAGACATGCTGGATTTCTTCTACAAGGAGAAAAGAAACATTTACTTAATTTAATTAACACCCAGCTGTGCTACAAGCTGGACTCTGATTGGTTGAAACCTCCTGAAAGTGGTGATTTATTCTTAGTGACAAACGTGGCAGCAGATCACACACACTTCACATGAAAACGCATATTTAACCAGTGATGCTGAACTGCCCACGCTCTGTCTTTATAAGTAACTTCAATCCTGCTAGGTGTTTCTACTCCATGCATCTCTAACTGTGGACAGGGACAGAGAGGAAATCTGGGACACAGGTACAAAACACATACCTGCTCCTGGACCAGTTTGATTTTGGGTTTGCCTCCACGCAGCTCGTCCCTATTTTTTCTGTCACCTTGTAGAAACAGCTCAGACAAACAGTTTGCCTTCAAAAGAAAATCAACAATGGGAAAAAAAATAAAGTCCCACAGATCAAAAAATCACATAATAGTTGTTCTGACCTACTTCACAGCATGAATCTGACTAAAAACACTTTGGCTTATTCCAATCAACAATCCAGGACATGAGGACACAGACGCTGTTAAAGAGAAAATACACAATACAATACACAACACACACATAAACCCCTTTTCCATAGATGCTGGTTCAGTGCTCGCTCCAGGCCATTGCCTGGATTCACACCAGTTTTTTCCCAATAAATGTTGTTTCCCAAATAAAGCACCAACAACGCCAGGGGGCGGGGTTACTGTGGCCAAACATCAGCACTGAAAACAGCCATTAAAAGAAAAGCTTCCAAGCCAGTTGTCTGTTTGTTATTATTATTATTGTTGTTATTATTATTAATCTTATTATTATTATTATTATTAATCTTATTTAAATGAAGGGATGTTATTTCTGCCTCATGATTGTGCGTTCACATTTCTCCTCTGCTCTCTGCATCATGAGAGAGAGAGAGAGAGAGAGAGAGAGAGAGAGAGAGAGAGAGAGAGAGAGAGAGAGAGAGAGAGAGAGCGAGATGTGTAGCAGACAGAAAAATAAATCATGTCGTCTACCACAGCATATGCAGATAAAAAGAAAATCTCTGCCTTATTTTAAGCTCTCCCAGTGCTGTCTGTTGCGACCCTCGCCCCCTGGCGTTCACAGCTGACGCTTGCACCCCAGAGTGTGGCTACAACTTTCTCATTGCTGATGGAGATGGTTCTTGAGAGAAAAGGATCAGAACAAGCTGAGCATGAGCCCGGCCACCAAACCAGCACTAGCACCAACTTGGTGGAAAAGGGGTATCAGCTACCTTCTCTCGCACAGCAGCATCGTCTTTGTTGCCATGATCTCCTCTCTCCAGAGCATCCAGCAGGTTCACAGGCCTCCTGTGGCTCTCCTGAACCTCGTGCTCGTACTCGATGCAGATCCTCGCCATCCCAGCCACTCCAGCCTGTTCATCTGATCAAACACAGACCAAACAATGAATGGTAAAAGGACCAGTACTTATACAGCGTCTTTCTGACCACTCAAAGCACTTTACACTGCTAATCTCATTCACCCATCCACACCACATTCACACACTGATGGGAGGAGGAGGCTAGAAACCATCAAGCAGAAACACACCACTGAACAACAGTAGGAGCAATTTTGGGTTCAGTGTCTTGCTCAAGGACACTTCGACATGTGACTGCAGGAGCTGGGGATCGAACCCTCGACCTTCCGATTAAGAGACAACAACTCTACCACTGAGCCACAGTCGCCCAATGAGTGGTTTTTCCCAGAGATACCTTCAGGATTGAAGGAGTTAAATCTACTCACTGAGTCTCCTCCTCTTCAGGCTGGGCAGATGAGCATCCAGCACCTTGGCTTTCTGTGCGTTTGATCTCGGGGAGGCTGAGAAAGAAGCTGAACCAGAGGATTGAGTGTTGGCTTCCCATGAGGTCCCACAGCTCTCTGCTGGAGCCTTCTTCTTCTCCACATACGGCCTCTGACACGTTCAAATACAAACAGTCTTTAGTTAAAGCTGACAGTCCACAGAAAGTAGGTCAAACATTTGAAAAAGCCAGACATGGTCCTGAATTTTGACTTTTATTGTGCTGAAGTAACGCTTGTGCAGCGTGGAATAAAATGGGATTTTATTTCTGTCTGCATTTAACATGAGGACTTCATCTGCAGATTTTAGCTTCAGATCTGAAACCTTTTCCTTCCAACTGTTAGGGCTTAACATTCACTTTGACTCTGCTCTGACTGCATGCTCGTCTGCAGATGTTGCCTGCACAGATTCCTGCAAAATCAGCAGCTCATGTTTTCTGATCGAAGCTCCATGGGGTTGGGATTAGATCAGACCTACCAGTTTCTGTGCCACCCTGAAGAACTGAGAGACGTCTCTGACCACATTCCCGAAGCTGTCATACAGACGCACGTAAGGCCGGACCCAGGATGGGAGCTGATCCCGGGCAGAGGAGCCCTTAAACCTGTCAGAAGAGTCACATTATTCTGCTGTTGTGTCTGAAAGCAGCTTTAACGTCAGACCTGTGAACAGCACTAGGAGGCTGTTTTAATGCTGCAGACTGGAGAAATCCAAAACTTAACTGTAAAAAAAAGATATGGTCAAGGTTTGAAAACATGGAGGTAACCCTTTAATGGCTGCCACTTATATTTTACATGACTGAATTATTTCTCAAAGCCCAAAAACATCCTATAAACCTCTGCTAAACATGCCAAAAACAGGTAACACAGGTGTTACATAACATAAAAACAAGACAATCAGAAAACTGTCGCAAGAAAGAGAAGAAAGTGATGAAAGTTTGATTTCGGATAAATCTGCTCAGAGTTGATCTGTATTACTGAGTGATTCCTGCAGTGTGTGGAAGTGAGTAAATATAAGACTGACAGCTTTGCTCTGACCTTGTATCACACAGGAAGATGGCTCCATAGTCCTCTTTGTGGCGAATCACTCGACCGATGGCCTGATTCACGGCTCTGAAAGCCTGTTGCCTGTACCACTCCTGCCCAGAGAGGTACTGCAGCGCACACACACACAGAAAACATTAATAACTGATTTCAGCAACAGAAATAGATATGTCCAGCCATATCAACAACGATGATCAAAGAGCAGCATCACCTCACCTTCACTCCTGGGGCTCTCTTCCGGCTCATCTCATCCAAAAACTGCATTTTCAAGATGACTCGAGGGTCCATCCGTGGAGGAAAGGGGAGGCCGGTGATAATGACGCCTCGACCGTATGTGTTTGCAAAATCCAGACCCTCACTGGCCTGAAACAGAAGATGTGTTTAGATTTAATCTGAGGGCGGCAAAAACAGAAGAGCTGTTTTAATTTAGTCTTTCCAGACTCAGGTCAAATAAAATAAGCTCACCTTCCCTCGACACACGGCAAAGAAAGATCCTCCTTTGGATGAGGGATCATCAACTTTGCTGTAATATCCATGAATGACCTGAGAAGAGACAGAAAAAGAGGTCAACAAGTTTGACACTGAGCTGAGACCTTTAAACAGCATTAGAGGAAACGTGACTGGAGGTTTGATATCAGAACTTAGAGCTTTAAAATGTCTCACCTCATTAAAGATTCCCTTTCCTTTAGGTTCAACAAACATGGGCTTCACATTCTCAATGCGGTTTGCGTGTCCATTAGACTGGAGAGAGAGAGAGAGAGAGAGAGAGAGAGAGAGAGAGAGAGAGAGAGAGAGAGAGAGAGAGAGAGAGAGAGAGAGAGAGAGAGAGAGAGAGAGAGAGTGTTTCCTCTTCTCTTACGACAACATTCAAACAAATCAACGACAAATAAAACAAACTGTAAGTGGCCACAGGGCTGTTGAAATGTGATTTATTCATGTTCCTGGGTTGACCCATGTGCCCACCAGGTTTGCTTCAGCCTGGCTTGCCTCGTGTCCATAGACTGTTAGTGACTGAAGAAGTCCGCCGTGTTTCCCCTATATTGTATTGGGGGGTCAAGTTAATTTAATTTTCTTTAAAGCTCCAGATCACAGCAAAAGTAGTTTAATTAGTTGTAGTCCTAAGTAGACTTAAATCTGCTGGGCCCGTATTCACAAAGTATTTTATCTTCCCTCTAGGAGGACAGTTCACTCGAAAACGCAAAAAACACGGAGAAAAAAAATCTCCGGCTTGCCGTGTATACGCAACGGAGGCTGCAACGTTTCAGAAAAATTCCACTCTGGAGGGCTTTTTAAAAACGTTAAATAGTAATGGACCAGTACTTATATAGCGCTTTTCTAGTCTTTCTGACCACTCAAAGTGCTTGACACTGCTAGTCTTGTTTACCCATCCACACCACATTTACACACTGATTGTAGAACGTTCTATGATAGGGACCATCAGTTTTTGATCTAAACCAGTCATACTCATTCTCACACCACTGAACAACAGTGGGAGCAATTTGGGGTTCAGTGTCTTGCTCAAGGACACTTCGACATGTGACTGCAGGAGCTGGGGATTGAACCCTCGACCTCCCGATTGAGAGACAACAACTCTACCACTGAGCCATAGTCGCCCAAAAAGTTGCATTTTAGGTCGGCGTTTCCGTATAAATGAGAGGCCAAAACACAACAAAACTTTTGAGTTTCACCCTGATACCATTGTTGTATAAACGGGGCCTACGAGTTTTCTCTTCATACCTTTTCACAGAGCTGCTCAGACTAACACTTACTAAGGAATTCAGAGAAATCTTAAGCTAATGAAAAGGGGTGGAGCTGACCCCATTGATGATGTCATGTTTCAAGAACCACTTGACTTACTATGCCTACAGTAACTGGCAAACAGGGATTGTGTCTTTGTGAGGACTTTCTACATAGAAAACCACTCAGTTTAGAGAAAGGTGTTTTGTTGGCATATTCAAATAAAGATCTTAACCCTTTATTGCCAAATGTGTGAGATTTGATTCATGAGTTTAAGGACCTCTAGCTCATCAACATAATATATATTTTCATTAAAAACCTGTTGAATTCTTAAAAAATCTTGATAATAATGTATTCTACTCCTTGAGGATTATCATTCCACTACAAGCAGCTGAAGTTGTTTTTGGCCCTTTTCAGAATTGCTTTCCCCAGGAAATTATCCACAGACTTTTTTGTTCAGGAAAATCACTGCTCATTTTCAAGAAGTTGCAGTAATAACTGTCTAATTTAATAATGTCTAAATTTTTACTCTTTTTTTAAATTAAGTATGTCCTGTATTGAATGAATGCAAATTTACTAAAAACTTTACTAAAACAGTTGCCAAAATTGCCCAATGTATCAAATATGATCCAAAAAATATATCATAAACAAAATGATATAACTTTTTTTTTTTTGGGGGGGGGGGGGGGGCTGTTAAAATGGTCAATAAACATCTCAATTCCAAAAAATTTAAACTTTCTGTCTATTTTTTCATGGGTCAGGCTTTTGATGTAGGCTACTGATTAAACATTAAACCAAAAGCAATGTGATCAGTCCAGGATGTATTCAGCTAACTGTAAGCAGCTGTATCTGGTTAAAGGATTGGCAGATCTACATATAATCAGCTTTTTAATGACTGGGATTCAGGAATAATCATGGCAGGGAAAACCACATGCAAAAGAAAGATTAAACCAAACTGTTCATGTGATTATGAGGTGGATTTCCAGCAGCAGCCATGCTGAGACTCTTTCTGAACTGGTCTTAATGACTTAGGAGTCCTCTTCACTACTTCTAACTTCTCACAGGTTTAGGAGCATTTTTTTTAACGCGAAAATGTTTTATGAAATACTTTAGACAAGAAGTTTAGGAATCCTCAAATTAGGACTGACACGCCCATTAAACCAGCAAGTTCAGACTACTTTTAGTTTAAGATGTTTAGTGAATACAGGCCCAGGTCTGTACCTTGTTCTTTTATTTAACAGACTAAACAGCTAAATGTTATTTATCTTATTCACATGACAGGATATCACTTCTGTCTATATATGGATGTGCATTTTTTTCTCCGGACACATGAACACTTGTGTGCACACAGAGATGACCACACTCCATAGCAGACAAAGAGTCGAGAAAAATAATGTCAAAACCACCAAAAGAAATGCAGAAATCAAAACTTTAAATGCTCCCAGGGTAATCTCTGAAGAAGAGATAAGGGCTCAAGAGATGTTGGGTCATTGATTAGGTCAACAGTTAAAGGAAGACTGTTTATGATAGTCACTGCCTCATAAAATAAGGTTCTTAGGGAAGCATCATCCGGCCTTCCTAGACACAGAGTGATGGTCACATTCAAAACACTACGAATGGTGCGTACCTAGCATTCCCAGATGACACCTTTGTAACTTGCTGAAGGGGCGTTAAAGACAAACTTGCACTGTTTCTCTGCTAGGAAAGTCTTCCTCGCATTTCAAAGGCTCTGTGGCCACTTACACAAACACTCCAGGTTCTAAAACAACAGTCTCCAACATTTTACACAAAACAGCTTATAAAAGTGAAGAAATTAGCAGCAATAGCAACATTGAGAGAGAGAGCAGCAGTGGTAAAGAGACATAGAAGAAGTGAAGTGAGTGAGAGCAGCTAATGAAAACAAAGCAGTGAAACAGAGAATGGTGTTATTTGTTTTGTTTCAAAGGGATAAATAAAAGTGTTTTAAAGATTGAAGGTCTGGCAGCTCTGACTTAATATGACTTTCTACTAAATCTTCACTCACTCTCCAGAATTCCAGAGTTTTCTCCATCAAAGGGAAGGAGGGAAAAAACACCAGGAGGCCATGAGGAACCACACGGCTCAGGTTAGCTGCAGAGAGGACGCGAAAACAGACATAATGATGTGATCACCTGATCACTGGAGCAGAAGTCAAAGAAACTTTTTTCAAAAATTTGATAAGCTGAAAAAAACTCTCTTACTCTAATAAGATGATTTGAGATAAATAAATAAGATGAACTTGTTTGATCTTACCAATAGTGTTTCCTAAAGACACCATGTTTTCAGGAACAAACCTGTCACAGAAGTAAAGATGGTTATTTTCATTTCCATATGTAAGAGAGGGCCAGGGTTACATACTTAGGTTTTAACCCTGAAACAGACAGAAAGGGTTGGATTTGTGTTGACTTAACATAACAGAGTCTATCAGACAACATCAGGCTTTGCAGAGTAATGAGGAGTAACTTTTTTTTTTTTTTTAAGTTTTTTTTTTGGTCTTTTTATGCCTTTAATGACAGAGGAGATGACGGTGGATAGAGTAGGAAACAGGGTGAGAGAGGGGAGTGACATGTGGGACAGTCACCACAGGCCGCACTTGAACCCTGGTTGACCACTCAAGGGCTTTCGCTATATGGATATATAATAGATCCCTTCCCTGTTTGTAAACAGTGATGACGTTTCTAAAGCTGCGCATGCATTTTGGCAATGGATGTGCTGTGGAGTATAATGGCTGGTCAAAAAAACAAAAAAACAAAATCTTCACCAAAATAACACCAATTTGATGGATGGTAAATGACTCCCAGGCTTGTGAGAAATCAGTCAACAAGTAGACAGACATTCAGTGAACAGACGTTTTTAGTGTATAAATCCAGCGTGTACCCAGAGAGGAGTTTAAACACACAAGTCACTCCATGGTGATGACTGCATCATACGATGACAGCGACCAGACTGTGAAATATAAAGACATGAACTGTGTCTTTACAGCTAGAGCTGCAACAGTTAATCGAATAATTGATTATTAATCGATTACTAAACTGTCAACTATTTTGATAATCGATTTATCGGTTTAACTAATTATTTTAGAAAAAGAAGTCCAAATTCTCTAGATTCAGGATCATAAATGTAAATATTTTCTGGTTTCTTCGCTCCTCTGTGACAGTCCTGAATTTTTTGGGTTTGCAAACAAGACATTTGATCATGTTGTCTTGGACACCAAGAAATACTGACATTTTTCACCATTTTCTGAACCAAACAACTACTCGATTAATCGAGACCATAATCAATACATTAACTGATCATGAAAATAATCGTTACTTGCAGCCCTAAATACAGCAGAAACCCTCCCAAACCAAAAAGAGCTCACAGAGAGCTGAGTCTGAGACCTGGGTCATAATAAAGGATCCAGAAAACCAGGTCCAGACAGAGACCTGCTCCAAATCTATCAGATTATTGATAGTTTGATGATATACTGTAGTTTAATGTTGAACTTCAAATCTGTTTCTGTTCATCATCATTTATAGCTTCACTTATTATTTCCTCTCCATAGTGAGTCCATATTTGGTCAGAACCTCGGCTCCAAACCAACTTTTTCATCAAACACTCAAAGTAAAAACTGGATTTAGAATATCAGCAGTTAATATTGATTATTGCTGCTCAAACCTGCTTCACTGAGGTTGGATAAAGAAGACACATTTAATAACACAGCTGCAGACGGTGCTGGTGTTTCAGTGTAAAGTGTGACCCTGTTAACTGGAGACTCTCAGCAGACCATCACTGACATGTTCAACTGAGAGTCACCAGTTAGCATGGTCACTCTTTACTCCAAAACACTGGTTGTTTTGCAACGCTCTGAACTCCATCAACAACCAGACATTTTTATGCTGCTCATAGTTTGAATTAAGTGTTTAAAGAACGATAACTCATCTGAATGAATGGAGCTAAACGTTGCTTTCGTTGCCCAAAATGTGTGTGCATCTTTAAGATGACGTTAACTCGCAAGGGGTTATAAAAGCCTGCTCCAAATAAAAGCCTCTTAGCAGTCCCAGTCTGGGGTGTTTTCTTCAATAAAAACAGGGAATGAGATGAAAATAGTTTTGCTTTCTTCTTTTACCTGAATATCAAACAACCTGAGAAGGAAGATAAAATGACGTCTCAAAGCTCTCCTGCAGAAACAAATACTGACCTTCTGTCAAAAGCTGAACTTAACTCCACCCCATCGGGACCTCGATCAATGACGCTCACGAAGATCTGATCACGGTCGATCACATGACTGTTCTCCAGAGTCACTGGGAACTCTCTGCACCACACACACACACACACACAGATACACACACGCATATATTTTAAAGTTACACTTTGTGATATAAACAGAAGCCTTTGACTGATTTTGGTCGATGATTAACGTTCTTACAGCTCTTCTGTGCTTGTATAAATAGTTTTCTTGACTAAAACATCCTCCTTCTTTCGTTTAAATTTCTAACATGAATTTTGTTACAATTTTTTTAATGGAAGTTCATTAAAAAAAAGAAAGAAAAAAAATCCCAACAACTCTGACACTTTGTGTGTGGAATTGAAATATAAATTTTAAATTGTGGCTGAAAAACTACAAACTTGTTTTTGAAGGTTTTTTGCCACAAAAGTTGGGGTGGATCTGGTCTAGTCATTGAAACACAAACTCTGAGGCTCCTGTCCATGTGACTATAACATAACCATTAGCCTCTGTGGTTAAACTGAGCTCTGAGGAGTGTCAGGAAACTCACATCCTCATCTCAGCAGTGAAGGAGGTCAGGGGAGAGAGGGTCCCACTGGTCAGGATGATGCAGCGGACCTCCTGATTCTTCAGATCCTGCATGCTGAAGCCCGGGGAGAAGCACCAGTAGCTCAAAATGTTTCCTACAAAGAGAGAAGAAACATGATGAGCTGAACGGGGAGGGGGACTGATGACCCTCACATCAGTGAGGGACGTATACCTTGTTTCTTTGATGAAGATGAAGCCCAGACGTCTGTGCTCTGCTTCTTCTTTGAGCTGCTGGTGTCCCGATGGATATGAACCTGAGGAAAACACACACAGATGAGCGCTTACCTCCTTCTTATAATTAAATAAAACCATGATCGCAATGGTTACCAATGACTGCTGAGGAAAAAACCCACCTTGAAATGAGCTGTGTTGTACTCCATCTTCTGCTGTCTGTCCTTTTGTGACGGTTCATCACAGAACACCAACTACGAGACAAGGAGGAAACAGAAACAGAAAAACCAGGGATGCACTAAAACCAAGGCTGAAAACTGAAACACCTGTTCGAGATGCACCGGAATTTCACCACTGAAAGTTTTCGGCTGAAAATGGCCCAAAAGTGCATTTTTGTTTTTCAGCTGAAAGACTTTCATCACCGCAACAACACAGCTGAAACAGCATGTTGTAATGAAGCTAAAACCGTGACGACACGCTCTTGTCTGGATAACGGCCAACATATTTCAAGATATCTAAGAAAGACCCACAGATAGTGATTTGTAAAGTGTGTGATGCGAGCACAAGAAATGATCAAGGCTGCAGAGAACCCGCTTGGAGAGGGAGACGTGCAGAGAGCAGGAGAGGGAGAGCAGAGTGCAGAAAAAGGGAGTCTTCTCTCTGAACCAGATGAGGACCTAACCTCTCTTACAGATCAGATCTATACCCTGTTCTTTATTTAACAGACTAAACAGCTTCATATTATTTATCTCATTCATATGATGGGATGGTTAAGCCTTCACAGCTCTCCTCTGCTCCCCGTGTTGCGCACGGCAGGTCCGCCCCGATACACAGACCCAAACAAGTGAGCCCACACACACACTCACTCACACACACACAATGTGTAGGACAGAGAGTCAAGAAAAAATCCCACAACCATCACAAGAGATGCAGAAAAAAATCTGCCTTTTTAAAGCACTCCCAGGTCATCTCTGTGAAGCTCTCATCTCATGTGGAATGATTTCAGAAGCAGTAATTTTTAAAATAAATTCAGGGAGAAAGGTGAGGGAATTTAAATTCAGCGGGCTAAGGGTTAATATTAATGCTACAAAAAATAATGCCATCTTCACAGACATGCCCTGGGAGCTCTGTATAAAAAAGGCAGATTTCTTTTTCTGCATCACATATGATGGTTGTGACCTTTTCTGGACTCTGTCTGCTTTATGGAGTGTGCTCATCTGTGTGTGTTCAGGCCTCTGTGTGCATTGGTGCTGAACTCCTCTGGGAGCAACACAGAGAGCAGAGGAGAGTTATGAACATATGATCATCTCGTCATATAAATAAGATAGTTAACGTGAGCCTGTTTAGTCTGTTAATTAAAGAACAGGGTATAGATCTGATCTATGAGAGGAATGTCCCTCATCTGGTTCAGAGTGATGAGTTCTTTTCTGCACTCTGCTCTCCCTCTGCTACACTTCTTCGTTTCTGCTTCATGGCCTGGATCATTTCTCGTGCGTACATCATACGCTTACAAATCACTATCCCTGGGTCTTTCTCATATATAATGAAATACGTTGGCCCTTACCCATACAAGTGCATGCTGGCTGAGTTAACACAACATGCTCTTTTAGCCATGTTGTTGTTTGTGATAAAAGTCCTTCAGTTGAAAACTGATATGCACTTTTGGTGAAAATTTTTGCTTTTTGCCCTAATGAAAACTGCTCTGCTGCAGGAAGCTAAACAGAAACATGGTTTTTATTTCAGCTAATTGTGCAGAAACATGCTTGTTGCTGGTCTGTCCAGATTAAAAGTTGTTAAAGGATATTCAGCGTTCAGGTGTCACCATCAGAGGTTTAGATGGAGTGCCATCCTTTTTTACTGCTTCTGAAAGGATGGACCAGGACCAGGACCAGAACCAGGGCCAGACTGGCTGTTTCCCCCCACTTAAAGACTTAATGCTAAGCTAACAACTGAAAACTCCAGCACTGTTCTGAAAATCCCTGAACTAGTCTCTTAAAATTCACGGTGCAGCATACCTGTATGATTTCTGACAGCTTCTGCAGTCCACTTGTGTTCAGGAACATTCCTGTCTCTGATGAGAAACACGCCACACAAATCTTATGTTAGTCATGATGAAACTCACAGCACACGACTCTGTATACCTATGACATGAAACTGAAGAGAAAATGTATCTTTAAGAAGAATTCTGTGCAGCAGTTATGACACAAAAGAAGAACTGTGCGATATTAGTGTATAAAATAAAAAAATATAAGATATATAGGTAGTAAAAGTAGAAATGAGCTCAGTATCCAAAGAGTCAGTTACACATTGCAAACCTAGTAAACAGAAAAGATGTAAATATAAGGATTTATACACGATTTCAGAAAATAAAGTTACGAAATTAGCAGGAAAAATGCATCTTTTCTGCACAGACCTGTCACATGTGACAGGTGACCCTACATCAACTCAAATATGAGAGAATAAGTACTGACGTCCTGCTAAATATCCACTGATCTGCTCCAGAGCTTCATAAACGGCCGTCTTTGAGTCATAAGTCAGGTGAGCCTTCTCTAACAGCTCGTAGATGAACCTGAGACACACAGACAGAGAGAGATGAATGTAGGAAATTAATATTTACAGGTTTGTTTTCATCCCATCAGCAGCACTGTTACATACATTCCTGGTTTCGTGATGCCTTTGTCGCTGGGGACGTTGTAGGAATCAATGGCAGCTTCCAGATTGACCAGGATCTCTGTGGGAACACAAAGAATCAGTTTATCCTTGTGATTTTCTCTCATGTGAGCACTTTAAAGAGAGATGCTCATCTTCTCTTCGCCTCAGGTGACACTTACGTTTGATTTTAGCGACACTTGTTATGTCTAATTTCAACCCTGGAACATAAAGAAGCAGCTGTTAAACATTAATGTATGCATTTTCAAACATTCAGTTTTTTTTTTTTTGTTTTGCTGATCAAATTGCAGAAACCATCGTTCAGACCAGAGCTCAGTGAATCTAAGCTGAAGTCCTCTGACAGCGAGTCCCCGTTGCCGACTGATTTGGCCTGCTCAGCCAGCAGGTGGTCCACGGCAGAGATGGCTGAAGCCAAGTCGTAAGGAGTCAGGTCAAAGGATGTCGACTCCTCACACGTTTTCTCCTGCAGAAAACAGGAAAACACCCAGTCCTCTCTGTGATTGTTTTTCTAACAGAGTAAGACCAGCTTCAGGATCCTCTAACAGTTCAATGATTCAACTTTATTCAAGATTTTTAGCGGCAGATTTTTATTTCATATACGTTTTTAAGTGAAACATTTTAAAAATGTTTTGTTTCACTTATCAACTCATAACCCAGATTATTTATTCCCAGTGAGTCACATGTTGCAATGCTTTAAGACAGTCTGAGGATCATTTTCTACATATCTGAAATAAACTTCCTTATGAGACGATGTCAGGGAAAACATGAGGTGTACCTTTTTGTTTGCTTGCTAAGATTTACATGAAACTTAAGTTTCTCGCAGTAACTGAAAAAGAAATAATCCTATTCACAGCGATAAAAGGTGTGAACAACAGATTCTCACCACGTTGTGAGCTTCATCAAAGATGACCACGGCTCCTTTAAGCTCGATGTTGTGGGCCCTGCGGCTCTGTGGACACCAGCACCAATCAGTGAAGAACAAACTTCAACAATGAAAGCAGACACTATAAAATTCTTAAATAAATCTAAATTTATCAGTTAAAGTTAGAGAGTAAATAAATAAGCCCCAGCTCCAAACTCAGGTCAGTCCACCAGCCATGGACAGGCTCACCTTTGGGTCCAGCAGGTAGTTGTACGGCATGAAAATCATGTCCGCTTGCTGCTTCATTGAACGGGAGAGATAGTACGGACAAACTCTGCAGGAGAAATGTTCAAACTATATTAATACATATTGTCTCACTTACCTTACTTGTTTCAATGTCTTTAAGGATAGCATTATTTAAATGCTAGGTATCATTGTTTGCACAATTTTTTACTTTTCCCTGCGTTTCACAGCTGTTAATCTGTTTTTAAATGTTTTAATGATCCAGTTTCAGGTTCTCAATAAACTTTCATGTATAAAAAGCCTGTAGCCTTGAGTTCCTGTTTCTAAACTGTGCACATTCACAGCTCATCTTTACCAGTTATGAGAATATACTAAACACTTCATGCACATGTATTAGACAGAACACACAGTGTTTAATTGGACTCACAATCAGAAAAAGCTGAAACTTTTTGGTCAATAAGACAGAAGTATAAAAATCAAAACATGAATCCCACCTCTGTTTGTTGCCATATTTGACCAAATCTTCCACATCCAGGATGGAATGTGCTAGATCTTTGTCAGTGCTCTTCTCTAAGGAAGAAAAGGAAGTCTCAGAACTGTTTAATTGCACTTCCAGATAATAAACATTTCAACACTGAAAGGAGGAGCTTTATCTGTGGCTGATGAGCTTATTATATAATCATTTTTCAGACCTCTGTGATACCCAGTTTTTACCTTCAACATTATTGTAGAAGACACACGACCTGGTGGAAACTTTAGATCTGCACATATGGACCTGAAACCCACAGCACAAAGACAGGGTTTATTATTTCACAGGCACCTGGAACTGTGTTTTAAGAAATAAATAGAGCATAAATAGAGTTCATTATCATTATTATAAATGTAATGAATAAGTATGCTCTCTATTAACAGTTTTATTAACATGAACACAGTAATAAGAGGACTTGCACCTCACCTTGACATGGTTGCTCTCCTGTCGCATCACCTCCTGGTTGATGCACAGCTGCTCTCTGGATCCCAGCACACTCACCTTGGGTCTGAACCGGCACAGAGACTGGAGTTAAATGATCCTGTTCACCAAATACTCTCTGACCATAACAGTGAATGATTGCAGTGTTTACAGATGACATCATTTACCTGTACGAGGTGTTCTTTAATTCACCGATCACCTGTGCCAGCTGAGAGTGTGTCCTGGATGCATATATGATCTTTGGGACATCTGTGTAGTAAGCTGAAAAACATTTCCTCATATGTCAGCAAACAATCCTGAAAAACTGAGATGTTCAGGTAACTCCCGAGATCAGAAATTCACCCAGAAAGTTTCTGATGTTTCCAGAGTCCTTAAAGGAAAAACCCAGCACATAAACCACTGAACTTACTGGGTATGTCTCCGTCTGTAGCAGCCGTCCCCCAGGACGCCAGGGGTGTGTTTGGGAACATCTCCTCTCCATTCAGCTTCTCCGATATCTTTCGGGCAGAGATGGTGTCCTTAAAGTGCTCTCTCCAGGCCAGGGTGGCACACAGCAGACACAGGGTTTTACCTGTACCTGTGGGACTCTCCAGGACCCCATTTGTCTTCTGAAACACGCACAAAGGTTGACATGGACACATGGGTTAGGGACACAGGAAGCATCTGACAGAGTAAATGTAACATGAACTAAAAAAATGTCACATTAAATGTCAGTTAAAGCAAATTGAAATTCCCTAACGCCAGTGTAAACCCTTCACAAAGTACTTTAAGTTAACCTGTACTCCAATTTGTTTCCTGGGCAACCTGTAACACCACGAAGGTAAACTGTACTCACCTTTTGAAGACATTCAACCACCTTGCTCATGTAGACTTTCTGACAGTCATATGGAGGAAAAGGGAAATTCACTGTCACCCCATTCAGAGTCAGTGAACTCATGTTTTCTGTAGCTTTCCTCTGTAGCAGCAGTTATTGAGCAAAGACGACGCATTTAGAGATATTCCTCTCCACGCCGGGTGAATTTCAACTAAAGCTTAAATCATTAACAGCGTCACAACACATAAAGAGATTACTGACAGCTCTTGTCGCAGTATAAAGTAACATAAAGATACTCTGTGGACATGCCTCCACTTGGCGCCTCCAAACACGAAAGACGCATGCGCATTGTCGCAAGCATGTCTGCTGCATTCAAGTACCCGCAGGATTCTGAGATGCGCTCGACGGGCGTTCGTGGACATACAGTTAAACCCAAAATTATTCATACCCCTGGTAAATCTTCACTTAAAGTTACTTTCATTCAACTACAAAGGTTTTTATTTATTTATTTTTACCAGAAATGACACAGGCTTCTCCGAGAAGATAACAAGATGATGTACAAGAGGCGTCAGTGTGAGGGTAAAAAAAAATCTCAGCTTTTATTTACATTTAAACAAAAAGTGGTATGTCCAAAATTATTCATACCCTTCTCAGTAATCAATAGAAAAGCCTTTATTGGCTATTACAACAATCAAATGTTTACTGTAATTGCTGACCAGCTTTTTGCATGTCCCCACTGGTATTTTTTGCCCATTCATCTTTAGCATAATGAGCTCCAACTTTTTCCGGTTGGAGGGTCTCCTTGCCATCACCCTGATTTTTAGCTCCCTCTACAGGTTCTCAATTGGGTTCACATCTGGACTCTGGCTGGGCCACTGCAAAACGTTTATGTTTTTGTCCTCCAACCATTTCTGCACCACTTTTGCTGTGTGTTTTGGGTCGTTGTCATGCTGAAATATCCACTGGTGACTAAGGCCAAGTTTCTCTGTAGACTGTCTGATGTTGTTGATAATTCTGATGTATTGCTCCTTTTTCATGGTGCCGTTCACTGTGGTTCCCTGGTCCACTGGCTGAAAAAAAAAAAAAAAAAAAACCCCAAGAACATGAGGTTCCCACCACCGTGTTTGACAGTGAGGATGGTGTTCTTTGGGTAGAAGGCTTCTCCTTTTTTACACCAAATGAAGGCTACATCATTGTGGCCAAACAATTCAATTTTTGTTTCATCTGACCATAAAACAGAAGATCAGAAGTCTTCTTGTTTGTCCAGATAAGCATTTGTAAAGGCCAAGCCGGCTTTTGTGTGCCTTGTCTGGAGAAGTGGTGTCCTCCTTGGAACCCAGAAGTGTGCAATGTCAGTTGGACTGTCTGCCTTGAGATGTTCCCACCAGCAGGGCCCAGATTCACCAGGATAGCCTTGGTGGTGATCCTTGGATTCTTTTTCACCTCTCTAGCTATCCTCCTGGCCAGCACAGGTGTCAGTTTTGGCTTCCGACCATGTCCTCTGAGATTTTCCACAGTGCCAAACGTCTTGTATTTTTAATAATACTTTGCACTGTTGCTACTGGAACTTCAAAACATTTTGAAATGGCTTTATAGCCCTTTCTCGATTTGTGAGCAGCCACAATGCGCAGCCACAGGTCCTCACTGAACTCCTTCATCTTAGCCATGACTGTCCACAAACCAATTGCAGAGAGCTGCTGTTTTTCACCTGCTGAGTTGAATGAAACAGCTGTTCCCAGTGAATCAGGGTACTGAGGATTCTTTAGAACAGCTTGGTCTATTTGAAATGGTACAGAACTTTGTATAGTACTATGAATTCACATAGACTGTGACAGTTTGCCATGGGTATGAATAATTTTGGACATTCAACTTCTTGTTCAAATGTAAATAAAAGCTAAGAAATATGTTTTTCCACACTGGCGCCTCTTGTACACCGTCTTATTATCTTTTGGGAGAAGCCTGTGTCATTGCATGTAAAAAAAAAAAACCTTGTTGGTTGAATAAAAGTCACTTTAAGTGAAAATTTACCAGGGGTATGAGTAATTCCGGGCTTTACTGTATGTTAACGATGTAACAGGAGAAAACACAGGTAACTGATGTCAACAGTTATAGTTTCAAAGCGACAAAAAAGAACAAAACAAAACAAAAAGTTAGGTGTCGATTAAAAAAATGAAAATATCCAACTTCAACAGCTAGTTAATTAAAGTAGAGTGAACATAAACATAGAGCAGAAAGTGCAAGACACAACAAATAGTAATAATAAACAGAGGAATGGTATTGAAATCCTGGAAAATGCAGAAAAATATAACCTCCACACACATGCATTTTTAAAGACATTTACCCTTCAAAATAAATCAGATTAAATGTGCATCTGACACCTGGTCCCTTCCCCCTCCCTTGTAATATATTTAAAAACCTCAGTTTTAGTGATGCTTCAGCACTGCAGAATGAATCAAATTTCCCGGGTGACATTAGGCCTCACGCAATTTTCAAGGTCCATGCAGAGCCTCAATAATATATCAACTGAAGAACATTATGTGAATGTAGGTATAAACAGTTTTCAGTAATTGCAGCAATCACAATATTTTACATGAAAACGAAAGGAATCTCTCTGAATATAGCTCCTTAAATCTGAGGATGTGGTCGCTTTTCTTCGCTTTAAAGATGGAGGAAAAACTTGAGCAATATAGGACACATTTTTTCCCTACCTTTAATCAGTCAAATAACTAGTGAAGTAGATAGTTCACTAAAGAACCTAAAAATAAACATTAATTACAGTTCATTCAATATTAATCAAAATACACCTTGGTGAATGAAATAACATGCCCATTAGGGAAAGTAAATGTGTGAAATTGGCATAATTGTTATTTATGACTGCAACTCTCTGTGACTAGATGTGGTAACATGGTCAAAAAAGGAGTAAAACTGTTGTTTTTCCAACTTAAATCTTTTGTTTTATTATTCCAAACATTAACATTAATGTATCTGAACAGATGACAGAAATGTCTCTTCTACCTCATGTAGCATTTGCTGTTTTTTTCTGGATAAGTATTTGTAAGGTTGGAGTTCAATTTTTAGTTATAACTTAAATCATTATTTGGAGCTGATCATTAGTCATTCAAACCATCAAAATCTGAAAAACTGCATCAACAGTGCCTCATAAACCCACGAAAGATTCTCCTTTGATACAAGATTCAAAACCATTCAAACTGCTGTTTAAGAATCACAAGCAACGATTAAACAATTAAACAAGTACATCATTTATTCTCTCATGGTGAAATACAATAACTATTAACACAGTGAGTGCAGACTGGACACTCTACTCCTTTCCAGCTGTGGGCAGGATGATCTTGTTGGGGTCGTAGTAGTTTGGGTCTATGAGAGGGAGACCAGCTGCCTCTCTCTCCACAATCAGACGCTCTGCCTCCCTTCTGACCCACGAACTGAGAGGAGACAAGAGACGGGTGAGAAAAAAGAGAGATGATTATAAGAATATGGGAAAATATGTAACACCAACAAAAAACCTGAAAACCACAGACACTTCATCAGTCTATGTCTGACTGCTGACATGAAAGAATGAGAACTTACGTGTGGTCGGGTAAATAGGCGAGAAAAACTCCTCCAAGAACTAGAGCCACTGAGACCCCACTGAAGAAGGTTGTCCTCATGTTCCACAAGTCAACCTCAGAGTCACCGGAAAAACCATGGTAGTCTCGATTCTGACCAAACATAATCAGAGGAAGGGTTACAAACAGCATTAAAGCAATGTCTAATACAGCAACGACCTTCAAGCTTCACTGACTTTATATTTATCCAGTTCTTAATTTAAAATGTCTGGAAAAAATCAACTAATTTCATTATCAATTAATCTGCAAATATTTGACAAGCCCTGGTGATCTTAAAAACATATCCTTGATCTTCAAAGTACTTGTTGTTTATTCTGTGTCTATGGGTGAATCAATAAGTCAATTCATCACTAAAGCCTCACATGAATCATCATGAGGAGTCTTTTTGAGATGTTTAAACACAGTTATAACACTTGTCTAAGCTGATTTGTCTTGACTGTCAGGGGCTTAGGATTTTCATTTTTCTGTAGTACCAGATGATATCTGTGCTCAGTTATTTGATTTCAAACATCTCTAAACCCCTAAATCTAAAAACAGTCCAATCTAAATCAAGTTTAACCTGCATATCAAAGTGAAATTTATAATAAGGCATAATCTTATATAGACAGTATACAGAAAAACAGTGCAGAAATTATGCAACACAAATAAAAGATGATGGTACTGGAAAGTTGCAATTTAAATTACTTTGCTATGCCTTGTTAGTGTTGTTTTTAAATAGTATGAGTCCGTTTTTGCGCCCTGTGTGGACACAGTCGTAATTAAAATCACTTAGATTACATTGATTATTGTGAGAATGACTCAAACTGACCCGATCAGTTGCATGAACATGATGGCTGACGGAAGGATCAGGACATCCCTACTCTACATGAATATTATAATATATTATATGAATATAATGAATTAATTTATTTTAATGTGCTGTAAATCACCTCAAATGACCCCTACCCACTCACAGTCCTACACATTAAGCCATAAATAAATTAGCACTAGTGTTAAATTCAATCTGTTTCATGAGCTGATAACTCCTCACAAGAGCTTTATCACTCTATGGTATGATGTTGCTTCAGTAAAGCATGGTTTGGATGGGCAGAGTGACAGCACTAAAATTATCAGGAGCTTTCCAACTGTCCCATAATGCATAGTCAGTCCCTCTGAACGCGACAGAAGTCAAGTCTTCATGCAAAGTTAGATTAAATCTGTTCAGACTCTTCAACACTTTCATTCCAATACCATGTTCCACAATGGTACAGCGTTGCCTACCGGCAAAATACATTCAGTCAAGCAATCTTACAAAAATAATCATTTCTTTTAATTTTTTTTAAACCTAAGATGGCATGCATTGTAACCTATCGACACCATCAAGTATTATCCATGTGTTTTTGAAAATACTGTGTTGAAATAATAATGATTAACTCTTTTTTATTATTATTACTGACCATTACGGTACAGTGTTACTTCAAGGCAACACACCTTGAAAATACTTTCTTGAAATTTTCTTTAAATTATGTTTATTTGGTCTATTCTATGACAAATAAAGAACCATGGTACATTTTTTCCTCAACTGGCATCATACTGCATATCTTAGAGGGTTAATGTTAGAAGACCTGCAGAGTTACTTCTGGATGATGATGAGTCTAGGTTTCCAAATATACAACAAGATAAATATTAACTAAGTATAATACTCATGTTAACTGTCAGCTCATGTATCGATCTTTTTATATTCACTCCAAACATTTTTTTTGTGTGTAAACAGGATCAGATGGGACATAATTCAAAGTTTTTTCCAAATAAGGAACTACAACAGTGCAATCAAATAACACTTGCTCACATTCTCATTATGAGCTCCAAAAAATATATATAGTTGTCAAATCGGCACCAAAACAACGCGTAAATAAAGGTAAATTCATTAAAAAGAGTTCAGATGAAGTAGGGCCTGTTGTAAACAAACGTGCGACTCAAGTTAGCTTATGTATGGCTAAGCTAACAGAGAGAAACTTTGTTCTACAATAAATAAGAAAGTAATAAAATTTTGACTGAAATAAAACGCATCTGTCTGAATTTCCTTCGGTGTATACTTAACGTTACACCCTGGATCAGTGAATCCAAGCGGACAGTCTCTTTGTCGGAATCTCACCTTGACGTACGGGTCGGCCTCTCCGTGTCCACCCTGGTCCACCGGGGCGTGAATATCTGTAACAGCAGCCGGACCGGCAGCACCAGTCGGCTTCGACTGAGAGACGAACCGGGCCGACTGACTGGAGAGTAACCGGGGCACAGCGGGCCCGAACCGTAAGAATCGGGTCATCATTTCACCCGTGAGAGGAAAGTCCTAATTCTGACCCGGAGACAGAAACACCGGACTGACTTTCCTTCCTTCTTCTTCTTCTTTGGTGTTTTACGGCAGCTAGTATCCATGACGTTGCATTGCTGCCACCTTCAGGTCCTCTTCCTCCTATTTTTTTTTTAATAATTTTTAATTTTTTATTTATTTATTTATTTATTTATTTATTTATTTATTTATTTATTTTTATTGACATGAGTATAACATGACAGACTTGAACAACAAGTAGGGGAGTTGCATAAAACAAGTAGCATCTTGTACAAAAATGGAGGAATTGATAAAGCACCAGATTGAATATGATTTAAAGAAAATGGATACATAGAAGAAACATAAAATAAAATTTTAAAAATAAATAAATAAATAAATAAATAAATAAATAAGGAAAAAAATGAACATCAACAAAAAAAAACCCGACAACAAGAGAGACATTATAATTGAACTTAGGAAAAAAAAATGCACAAAGAGAGCAAGGCACAATTCTTCAAATAACCATTAAGAGACATTCATGAGCAAATTTTTCACCTTTCTATTCAAATTAATAATGGTCTTAACAGAGCTAGAGGGCAAGGCACAATTCATTAAAATAATAAGGATTTTGAGACATTCTTGAGCAAATTTTTCGCCTTTCTGTTCAAATTAATAATGGTCTTAACAGAGTTAAAAAAGTTGGCAAAAAAAGAAGAAAAACAGAATAAGAGGGAGTACTACCATTCCACTTACATGTGTGTATATGATATTTACCCAAAATAATCACAAGGTTTAACACATCAGAAACTTTTTCGTCAAGGTTATTCATGAAATAAATAATATCGTAATAGGTAAAATGAGAAATATTAGCAAGGGATAAAAAGACCCAGTCATGAATATCAATCCAAAATCTGTTAGTATAAGGGCACTTGTAAAACAAATGATCAATAGTTTCAGCCTCAGACAAACAAAAACTGCAAGGGTCTACATCAAATCTAAACCTTCTATTTAAGAAATCATTACAAGGGTATATGGCTGACACAATTTTAAAATGTGTTTCCTTAACTTTGGGAGCAATAGGATAAGCCAAATAAAAAGAGTATGCACGTTTCCTTAAAGAAGAATCATTGTAATCTTTAACAGAACATGAGTTAAAATCTCCCCAAAACTGCTGTTTAAAAGACTTGCCAATAATATGGTTATTACATTTCTTATCCAAAAGATTGATATCTCCAACTTTTAAGGAGGGCATGGAAGGAATAATTGTAAAAGCCCTCTTCCTCCTGTTAATCGATCATTTATATTATTCTGTTTACCAGTCCAGTCACAGTTAAAAACGTCATCAGTTCCTCCCTCCCTTGTGCACTTTCTCCATATCCAAGAATAAGGACTCATCCTAGATTCTCCAAATTATTCAGCATTGTTTCTTTCCTGTCTGTATTTATTGCATGATACAAGTATGTGTTCTGATGTTTCCTGTTCCTGACAATATTCACACAGTCCAGTTGGGTGTGTTCCCTGTCATATGCAGAGTACTGTTTGAGTTGCTATGTCCAATCCTCAGTCTTGTTATGATTACTTGCTCTTTCCTTTTATGCCCTCTGCTTCTTGGTGCTCTTACCCTATTTTGAATTGAATATAAATGTCTCCCCTTTGTCTCAGTGCTCCATTTCTGCCGCCATATCTGGGACACTTTGCCCCACACAAGACTTTTACCCTCAGATTTTGACAGTTTGACTTTTGCTTCAACAGCTTCTCTTTTAATCGCCTCTTTCGCCAGCTTGTCGGCCCTTTCATTTCCAACAATACCCAGGTGAGCAGGGACCCACAAAAACACAACCTCACAATTCTTTTTCAGTCTTTCACAGGAGACCACTACTTTGTAAACTAAATCTTGGCGTGCCCTTGCAACACCTGCTTTGATACTAGTCATGGCTGCCACAGAATCACTACATATCACAACTTTTCTGTAGCCACTCTGCTCAGCCCACTCTACAGCCATAGCCACAGCAAACAGCTCAGCAGCAAAGACACTAATGCGGTCAGATGTCCTCTTACTGCATCCAAAATTAGCTTGAGGTATTGCAACTGCAGCACCTGTCACACCTGTGTTTGGCTCCTTTGATCCATCTGTAAGAATCTGGACCCAGATCTTATATCTGTTCTCAACAATGTGATAAAATCTCCTGATTAAATCTGTACTTATTTTGCTTAATTTGCAATAACTCAAAGTCTACTATTCTCTTCTCATACATCCAAAGAGGTCTCTACAGCCATACTGCAGTCTCTGCAAACTCTTTCTCAAACACACCCATATCTTTAGCTATTTCCAGAGGCGTCACTAGGTTTTAAGGACAGGGGGGGCTTAGCCCCCAGGAGATGCAGAGGATGTGAGCAAATGTAGCGCATGAGCACAAAACTTCACAAACAGCTAACAAAGACTGCCAAATTATTCATTCTTATTATTATTTCAGTCTGTTTTTTTAATACAGTACAACAACAAACAAAGGTTTGCACAGTAACAGTGTGTTTACAGCATTAGCAAGAACAAAACTGGCCACAATTGTGAGTTACTTGGTGGAGGGAAGCATCAAAGAATGCCGTCTGTTTTTAAGGGTGGCAAATCGGTCTATCACTCTGTTGTGACTCAGATGCTGAAGTTCGTCTTTTTCAATTGACATGACTGCAAGACTTTGAAGTTCCTGGCCCATTGTTTGACGCAGCCAGGAATGCAGCTGACGCAGTGCACCAAAGGACCTTTCACATGAGCAGCTGCTTACAGGCACTGTTAGGGCAACTTGGATGGTTGCCTTCAGAGAGGGAAACATGTCTGAATCAAGGAGGTTGTGCACAGACAATATACTGTATCTTCGGGTGAACATCCAGCCTCTGTTTTCCGGGCAAGAAAGTTTCTGGCCACCAGAACCTCCTCTGTTTTCAGGTCAGCGCTGTAGTGTTTTGCAAGTTCACTCAAGTGTGATTCACTCAAGAAGTTCTCACATTTAGGACTGCATGCCTGGATGCCTTTTAGTAGCCCTGCATTTACACTGCAAAATCTTTGCTCAAGCTCGCCAACCATCCTATCCACACAAGGGAAAAGTAACTCTCTTTTCAATGTGTCTGAGTTGTGCACTTCAGTGTGTGAACCTGCAGTTGCCTCCAGCACAAAATCCTCCATTTTCCTCTGTCTATGCCTTGTCTTGGCACCTGGTTCAGGGATACTGTGGGTGTGGCACAGGGCTTTGGTTCTCTCATACAGCTCTGTGACAAATGCATCTGTGCGTTTGCCCTTAAGTGTGTCACACTGCTTGTTTGCAGATCAAAGCTTCTGCCAGGCCTAAAGTCTCTTTCTGAAGGAGCTTGTAGAGTCCTTTGGTTACAGACAGAAGTGACTGAAACATCAGTAGTGTATAGACTGCTGAGAACTTATAGAGCTTTGCTCTGAGACCAACAGCTATGGGGGATCCAATGGCAGAAAGGCACTCCAAAATGGCAGATAATGTCTCAAGAACTGCACTGACCGATCGCAGCTGACATGCCCAGTGAGTGTTTGAAAGTTGCACAAGCTCAGTTGGTGTAAATCCAAGCCTTGCCTGAGCCTCCATGAACTTATGATTCACAAGGGAGGTGCTGAAGAAAGAGTACACACACTCCAACAAGCTGAAAAGCTCCACAGCCTCTGGGATGGCCTTGCAAGTATGGCACCATACCAGGTTAAGTTCATGAGCATAACAATGCACATAGATAGCTTCAGGGTGGAGCCTTCTAAAATGTGCTTGTACACCTCCAGTGGACCCACTCATGACAGCTGCACCATCATATGTTTGTGCCACACACTTAAGCTCTGCAAGACCATTGTTTTGGATCTGCTGCTGCAGCTCATTTGCAATGGACTGGGCATCAAATGATTTTATCTCTGCAAGTGCTAGGAAACGTTCTTTCACTGTCCCCTCTGACATATACCTGACACAAACAGCTAACTGCTCTGATTTTTCATCCCTTGCCTCATCAGCCATGATGGCATACATTTTGGACTTTGTCATCTCCTACACAATGACACCAGTAACTTCCTGGGCACAACAGTCAATCATCTCATTCTGGGATGTTGGTGAGATATACTGAGCATTTGATGGGGGGTTATGTTTTTGAAGAAAAGGATCAAATTCCTTCTAGTGCTGCACGATTTGGGAAAAGGGTGCGATTTGCGAGCGATGTGGACTTCTCACAGGTATGATGTGCTCATGTGTACAGTGGCTGCTGTGGCAGAGAGTCAACACAGATGTGTTTTTATCAAGCTGTAAACTTCAGTCTGAAAATATGAGACAATGCGGAGGTGTTAAAGTCTGCTGTTCCTTGAGTGTCCTCTTGAGGCTGGCTCCAGGAGTACAGGAAGTCACAAACACACCAAGCCAAAAAAAAAAAAACAATTTTCACGACCAAAATAAGCACATTTACAGCCTGGTACAAAGAATGTCTCCCATCTGAATCACTAATTTCACCATCAGCATGCACTGTAAGGGGGGGTGAATTTTTGTCCAACTCTGCAGTTTAGACAATATTAAGATTGCCAGTTTGTCCAATCAGGGACACAGCTTAGCTCATGTGACTGCTGGGCACCCTATTGTTGTTACTGTGGAGACTCAAAGCCCACCTTATTTCCAGTATGGCCACGCCGGCCATTTTACCTCAAAAATCTGTTTCAGAAACAGATGGGTGAGGTTGCAGAAGCTCCGTCCATTAATTATACTGTCTTTGGATTTTATTTGTGATCTGTCGCCGGTCTGGCCTCAGGGCTTTGTTTCTAATCATGTTTGATTCCTGATCGCAGGTCTTCCTCTGCAAACCTGTGTATGAACAAGTCCTCCAGACACTGGACAACTTGTCTCTGATCGAGGAGATTCGTGTCACGCCAAGTCAACCACCCACACCCCCACCTCCAACTCCTTTGTCTACCAGACTTCACCGCTTCCCGGACCCTCAGAGGGGGCTGTTTGCACGGGACCCCCCTCATGTGACCTTCTCCCACATGTCGCTGCCCTCCCCCTTGCCCCTCCAGTCTCACAAACCTGCTCTGGAGACTCCCTCATTCACTCAGGTGAAGGTCACTCTACACGTGGCAGAGCTGCAAGTCCAGCTCAGTGCAGACCTGACTCAGGGCTCTCAGGGCCTGGTCAGTCTGCGCTTCCAGGACCTGGAGGGAGACTTCACCAAAGACCATCCTCACCTGCTGGCTGTTCAGCTGGCTCTGCGCTCGCTGCTGATGGAAGACCTCCTGGAGCAGAACCCAGAGTCTAAGTACAAGCACCTGATGGTGTCCCGTGGAGCTCTGAAGCCCTCCACCTTCAGTCCAAAGGAGTACCTCTCCCAAAGCTGTCCGTCAGCATCCAATGCCCTTTGCCCCGACATGCCCCGCTCACTGCCTGCTCACATGGAGGAGGCCCAAAATGTCTTCCAGCTCTATCAGAGGCATCCCAGCACACCTCAGGCCAGCAGTCACAAGTCCAAGAGGGACCCGGACTGCCCCAGTACTCCACCTCCCTCTCCCACCCACCACACACCCTCCCCCCATCCTTCCCCAGACTTTGATGACTCTTTGGTTCATATTAATGTGCTGCTGGTGGACCAGAACCACCTAGAGTTCAAAACACGCTATGGAAGCATAGGGCGGAGCATTGATGTGGACTTTAACTGCCTGGACGTCTTGATCACACTACAGACCTGGGTAGTTATTCTGGACTTTTTTGGGATTGGCTCCACAGCCAACAATCATTCAGTGAGGGTGAACCCAATGTCCCCCCAGCCTGTGCCAGGACATCCTCTGTACGAGCCTGACATCGAGGAGGAGGAGCTCACAGAGATGGTGAACAGTAAAGTGGACCTAAAGGTAGGAGGCAGGACCGCCTGAGCCTTAAATACCAGACAGGCTGCACTCACAGGTCTATTTTTAGGAAATACTAAATTAATAAGTGGTTTTACATGCAGAAATGGGCAGTTTTATGGAGGAATTTGGATTTATGAGATAAAAATGTCCAACACAGTTAATTATGGGTTGTTTTAATTTCAGTGAAATAAAGAAAACTGTACCTAAGACTGTACCCAAGGCCTCATCATGTTGGGTGCCGTGGGCTTTTCTTAGAGTGTAAAAATTGTTTTTGTTTGGTACAAGCTGCTTGAGGTGCTCAAGTGGTTGAGTGTTTGTTCTAAGAATTACAGCGATTTTCGGCCGAAAAAACCCTGAAAAAACGACAAAAAGTCCCAGAGAACACCAAAAAAACACACTTATTCCCACTGCTCCTGCCTTGCCATACTTTGATCTAGTGACATCATTCTTGCTTTAAAACGTTGACAGATCTTTCCACAGCTTAAGTTTCTAGGGGCATTCTGCTATCTTCAACAGTTTTTTAGAAAACAAAGGCTAAGCAACACAAAGGTTTGAGCTTTTTCACTAAAAACACAGCTCTCAGAGTGCATGACATCATCAGTCAAAGTGGAGCAGTAGCTCATGACACACAAGAAATTTCCTGAACAACCTGCTCTCAAATCCACAGACTTCACTCCACATACAAAAAAACAAACAAACATCAAAACGTTGGTAATTCCATTGTGCTTCTGTGAAGATCCTGCCATATCTCGACGATTGGCTCATCTGTGCGCCATCACAGTCTCGAGTGGCCCTGGACACCACACGTCTCCTCTCCCATGTGGCCCTACTGGGTCTCAGGGTGAATTTCACAAAGAGTTGCCTTGTTCCCTCACGCAGCACAATCTTTCTCGGGATGACTCTCGATGCCATCGCCATGAAGGCTTTTCCGTCGCCACATCGGGTGGACGACATCCTTTGCCTCCTCCCCCTCTTTCAAGGGGGAAAGTGGTTGCGTTATGTGGAGTTTCTGCGTCTCCTAGGGAAACTGACGGCTGCCGCCACTGTGATCCCTTTGGGACTGCTGTCACTACGTCCCCTTAAGAGGTGGCTGAACAGCTTTCATTAAGATGCCAAGTGGCACCGGCACAGGAGACTCAAGGTGTCACACCGTTGCCTCCTTGCTCTAGCTCGGTGGAGAGAGAGATCATTTCTACTTCAGGGCATGCCCATGGGTTCTGTTGCATTTCGTCGAGAGACCGTCAGGACAGATGCCTCCCTCTCGGGATGGGGTGCAGTGTGGCAGAACCGAACAGCTCAAGGGCTGTGGTCTGCCCGGGACCGCTTGGAGCATATCAATGTTCTGGAGCTACGGGCTGTGTACATGGCCCTGCAGTGTTTTCTTCCCTTCCTGAGGGGGCGGCATGTGCTTGTACATTCAGACAATGTCTCTACTGTCTCGCACATAAACCACCAGGGGGGCACCAGGTCTGCACAGCTGTTGCAAGCATCCCGGGACCTCCTGTTGTGGGCACCTCCACGCCTGGCCAGTCTGAGAGCAATGTATTTGCCGGGGGACCGGAACCAGGCTGCAGATTTCCTCTCCCGTGGCAAGCCTCCACCAGGGGAGTGGCGGCTTCATCCAGAGGTGGTGCTCAATATCTGGGACATTTTTGGCAGAGCAGAGGTAGATCTGTTTGCCACAGAGGAGTCGACCCATTGCCCCCTCTGGTTCTCCCTGACAGAGGAAAGCAGCCCTCTGGGCCAGGATGCTCTCGCCCACGATTGGCCAGAGGGTCTCCTCTATGCTTTTCCATCAATCCCTCTGATTTTTCCAACATTACAGAGGATCTTCCAACAGGGTCACTGACTGCTGTTGGTAGCCCCCTTCTGGCCAGGGAGAACATGGTTTCCACTGCTGCGCAGGCTCTGCCGCAGCTCACCATGGTGCCTTCCCGACAGGAAGGATCTCCTGTCTCAGCTACAGGGTCAGATTTGGCATCCCGACCCTCTTCGCCTGCAGCTATGGGTCTGGCCGCTGCAGGTCCCAACCCGTTGCTGACAGAGTGTTCAGATGCTGTCTGCAATACCATACTAAATGCCAGGGCGCCTTCTACCCGGCTGCAGTATGCAAATAGATGGCAGCTGTTTACTGCATGGTGCTCAGAAAGGGGTGAGGACCCTGTGCACTGTCCAGTTCCAAGGATTTTGGAGTTCCTCCAGTCGCTCTTGGACAATGGCCGGTCCCCTGCTACTCTGAAGGTGTACGTGGCAGCCATTTCCTCTCGACATGCTCGGGTGGATAATGACACAGTGGGGTGCCACAGACTGGTGTCCCTCTTTCTGAAAGGAGCATTGGGGTTACGACCCCCACGGGCACAGCGTGTCCCAGCGTGGGATCTGCACATGGTGCTTGACGCCTTGTGTCTGGCTCCTTTTGAACCCCTGGCTCAAGCAGAGCTGAAGTGGGTCTCTGTTAAGACTGCCTTTCTCCTTGCCATTGCTTCAGCGAAGCGTGTCGGGGAACTACATGCTCTGTCAGTGAGTGACTCCTGTCTGCGCTGGAACTCAGATGGTTCAGGAGTTACCCTGTGGCCAAATACGGCTTTTCTTCCAAAGGTTCTGTCATCATCGAACCTTAACCGGCCGATTCATGTGGCACAATTTATTCCCCCAGAAGGGGAGGACAGGTTGGGACTACTGTGTCCTGTGCAGGCTTTAAGACTCTATGTAGACGCGACCGCAAGTATAAGACGGTCAGACCAGCTCTTCCTCTGCTATGGTGGCCCTAGGAAAGGCTGTGCGCTTTCCAAACAGCGACTGTCTCACTGGATCGTGGAGGTCATAACCCACGCTTATGAAATAGGTGGTCACCCCCTGCCATCCGGGGTCAGGTGCCACTCTACTAGAGCGGTCTCTACATTGTGGGTAGCCCTGCGTGGCGTACCCCTGGAGCACATCTGTGAGGCAGCATCATGGGCCTCACCAAGTACCTTTTTCAGGTTCTATCGGGTGAATGTTGCCACTCCACATCCATTGGGTGTGGTCCTGTTGCCCGACTCTGCTGTTTCCTAAATCAAATTTAATTCAAACTTGAATCAAGCTTAAATCAAACTTACAACATGCTGACATCAAACTAACATTAAACTTAAGTCAAACTTACATCAAGCTGAAATCAAACTCACAACAAACTCACATCAAACTAACAACAAACTAACAACAAACTTACATCAAACTTATATCAAACTCACATCAATTTGAAATAAAACTTAAATAAAATTTAAATCAAACTTAAATCAAATTTAAATCAAACTTAAATCAAGCTTAAATCAAACACATCAAACTCACAACAAGCTGACATCAAACTAACATTAAACTTAAGTCAAACTTAAATCAAACTCACATCAAACTAACATTGAACTTAAATCAAACTTAAATCTAATTTAAATCAAACTCACAACAAACTCACAACAAACTCACATCAAACTAACAACAAAATCACAACAAACTCACATCAAACTCACATCAAACTTAAATCAAACTCACATCAAACTTAAATCAAACTCACATCAAACTTAAATCAACCTTAAATCAAATTTAAATCAAACTCACATCGAACTTAAATCAAATTTAAATCAAACTTAAATCAACTTTAAATTAAACTTAAATCAAAATTTAATCAAACTTCAAATTTAAATCAAACTCACATCAAACTTAAATAAAACTTAAATCAAATTTAATTCAAACTTAAATCAAGCTTAAATCAAATTCACATCAAACTCACAACAAGCTGACATCAAACTAACATTAAACTTAAGTCAAACTTAAATCAAACTGGAATCAAACTTAAATCAAACTTAAATCAAATTTAAATCAAACTCACAACAAACTCACAACAAACTCACATCAAACTAACAACAAACTCAAAACAAACTCCCATCAAACTCACATCTAACTCACATCAAATTTAAATCAAACTTGATTCAAATTTAAATCCAACTTAAATCAAATTTAAATCAAACTCACATCAAACTTAAATCAAATTTAAATCAAACTTGATTAAAATTTAAATCAAACTGAAATTTTTTTTAAATCAAACTCACATCGAAGTTAAGTCAAACTTAAATCAGACTTAAATCAAATTTAAATCAAATTTAAATCAAACTTAAATCAAATTTAAATCAACCTCACATCAAACTTAAATCAAATTTAATTAAAATTTAAATCAAACTTAAATCAAATTTAAATCACTCACATCGAACTTAAATCAAATTTAAATCAAACTTAAATCAACTTTAAATCAAACTTAAATCAGATTTTAATCAAACTTCAAATTTAAATCAAACTCACATCAAACTTAAATAAAACTTAAATCAAAATTAAATCAAACTTAAATCAAATTTTTTTTTTTTTTTTTAATACTTTATTTATAGAATTTTTTAGTTTAAACAAGGATACACAGCACAAAACAAACAAACAAACAAACAAGGCTCAGACATGTGCAGTAAAGAAAGGATGTATAGAAAGAAAAATTAAAAGAAAGGTTTTACAGAAATTTCTTGTGTCACTGTCAGTCTCATAGTGCAACAACAGGTATATTAAGTCTCCCTGAGGAACGTCCAAGGCGGCAACAAAGTGGGTTTCAGCTTACATCAGCTCTGTCCAAGTATGTGAGGAATGGTTCCCAAATTATTAAGAATTTGGAAACTGAACTGGTCCTAAGAAATCTCAGTTTTTCCATACGTATGGCTGACATCATTTCTGCGATCCATTTTTGAAAGGAAGGTGGGGAAGATGATTTCCAGTCCGTTAGAATGAGTCTCTTCGCAACAGTCATTCCCAATGCCAGGGGACTCCGCAGGCGTGAAGGAAAGCCCTCAATTGTCTGAGAGCAGCCAAAAATCGCGACCATGGCATCCGGCAAAATCAGTTTATGATAGGCCTTAGAGTACCAGTCAAATATTTTGGACCAAAATCCAGTGAGTAGAGGGCAAGACCAGAAGGCATGGGACAATGTGTCCTCTAAGACTTTACACCTGTCACACAGTGGGGAAACAGAGGAATAAAAACAGTGTAATCTGTGTTTGGAATAGTGAAGTCGATGGACCACCTTAAACTGAATCAGCTGGTGTCTACTGTTCACAGAGCAAGAATGTACCAAAGACAGACACTTATCCCACATATCTTCTGAGAGAGCAATGCCCAGTTCCTCTGCCCAGCTCTCCCGGATCCTCACGGTAGAAGCTGAGATACAGCTATCAAACATATACACAAACTTAGAAATAAGATGTCTGGAGTCAGGAGGGTCTTTTAGGACTTGAAAGAAATGGTTTTCTGTTGGAAGGGTCATAAAATCATGAATCTTGGATTGAACATAATGCCTCACTTGTAAATAACGGAAAAAGTGTGACTGCGGCAGGTTAAATTTTTCTCTCAGCTGACTAAATGAGGCAAATTGCCCGTCAATGTAAAGGTCAGCAATGTTAACTAAACCCTTCTTCCTCCAGACATGGTAGGTTTTGTCTAACTGTGGAGGTAAAAATGAGTGATTAAAACAAATCGGTGTCTGCACAGAGGTCTCTGGTAGATTTAAAAAGCTCCTGATTTGATTTAAGATCCTGACAGAGTGCTTAATAACAAAGTTTAGAGCCTTTATTGATTCAGACTTTTCTAGCTTGGAAAATAACAGTGCAGGTAAAGAAGAGGAGTCGCCAACCAGGGCAGCCTCCATGTTAAGCCACAAGGGGGCACCAGGGGTCAGGCTGTCTGGCTTACCATGCCAAAACATCAAGGCCCTGGCATTGGCAGCCCAGTAATAATGCCTGAACACTGGTAGACCTAGCCCACCTGCGGACCTAGGTTTTTGCAGGTGTACTTTTGAGATCCTGTGATTTTTGTAGTTCCAAACATAAGACAAAATTACAGAATCTAACTCCTTGAAAAAAGCTGATGTGAGAAAGATTGGAAGGTTCTGGCATAGATAAAGGAATCTGGGAAGAGAAATCATTTTAATGGAGTTTATACGCCCCAGCATGGACAGTGGCAAAATTTTCCAGTTTTCAATGTTCTTTTTAAGTTTGAATATAAATTCGGAATAATTTAGTTGAAAGATTAATTTGGGGTTTTTAGGTATTGTCAAGCCAAGGTATGACAGGTGATCTCGGACTATTTTGAAAGGGACATTTTCTAGGAAACCAGGGGAGTACTTATCTGAGAGAGGCATAAGATCACTTTTTGTCCAGTTGATTGTGTAACCAGAGAGCCTGCCAAAGGAAGTGATCTCATCTAAGAGTAGGGGTATAGATTTTTCAGAATGTTGCAGGCCCAATATTATATCATCCGCGTACAGGCTAATTAGGGACTCTACACCTCCAACCTCCAATCCCATGATGCCTGGGTGACCTCTTATTTTTAGTGCAAGAGGCTCCAATGCAATGGCAAAGAGAGCTGGCGAGAGGGGGCAACCTTGTTGAACAGAACGGTGTAAAGGGAAGGAGGCAGATTTATCTCCATTAGTTAAAATGGAGCATGTTGGATTGGCGTAAATCAACTTCACCCATGATATAAACGCTTCTCCAAACCCAAATCTTGACAATGATTCAAACATGTAAGGCCACTCGATCTGGTCAAAAGCCTTGTGTGCATCGAGGGATAGAATGGCCGCTCCATGTACGTTGCTGTGATCCGCATAGATGGTATTAAGAAGGCGCCTAACATTTGAGAAGGAGAACCTGCCAGGGACAAATCCTGTTTGATCGGGGTGTATGATGGAAGAAAGGTGTTTGTTAAGCCTATTTGCTAGCATTTTGGTTATAATTTTCCTGTCAAAGTTCTGGAGTGCGATTGGTCTGTAGCTGGCTGGGTCCGTCTTATCCCTGCCCTTTTTTAAAATGAGAGAGATGTTTGCTTCATAAAGTGTTTGTGGCAAAGTACTGTCTTTCTGTGAGTTACATATCATTCTGAGAAGAATCGGGGAAAGTGAATCACTGAAGGCTTTATAAAATTCAGCTCCGAAGCCATCAGGCCCAGCTGCCTTGCCTGAAGGAAAAGATTTTATGGCTGAAACAATTTCTTCAAGCGTGAATTCAGAGTCAATTTCATCCCTGGCAGTATCACCCAACAAAGGTACAGGTATAGAATCAAAAAAGTCACTTAAGTCTGTATGAGTTGCGTTATATTTAGAGGAATACAGTTCACTATAAAATTCTTGGAAGCGATTATTTATTTCTTTAGGGTTTGTAAGCAGGATGCCTGTCTTGGATTTAATACAATGAATTGCTCTCTCTGCCTGGGTCCCCTTAAGCTGCCGTGCCAGGAGTCTCCCGGGTTTGTCCCCAAGTTCAAATTGTGTCTGTCTCAACCTCAAGAGTAGTTTATTTATCTGACTATCTAGAAGGCTATTGTACTCATATTTAAGCTTCAGTATTTCTTTGTAATCATCTGAAGATTTTGAAGTCTGGTATGTTGTCTCTAAGGATGGAAGTGCCCTCTCAATCTCTACTAATCGCCTCATTTTCTCTTTCTTAGCGGCAGATTCATAAGATATTATGTTTCCACGAATGACAACTTTCAGTGTCTCCCACAGTATCAAGTCTGACACTTCTCCATTATCATTTGTTTCCATGAAATCCTTTAATTTTATGTTAATGTATTTTATGAATTTATCATCACTGAGAAGGATGGGATTAAAACGCCAGGAGTATGATGGTTTTGGTAAGGAGAGGTTTAAGGATATTGTCAAAGGGCTATGGTCAGATATTAATATGTTATGATATTTGGAGTTTTCTACATAAGAAATCAAGTCAGAGTCAATCAGAAAATAGTCTATTCTGCTGTAAGATTTATGGACATGGGAGTAGTAAGAGTATTCTTTGTTGGTGGGATGTTGAACCCTCCAGATGTCCACTAAGTTTCTGGACTTGAGCAGATTGTTCAGGACCTGCACCGATGCAATATTGGGAGGAGGACAGGTGGACAGTCTATCCAGATAGGGATCTAAGTAGCAGTTTAAATCACCACCAATTATAATATTCGAATTGTTGGTGGTAGGTAGCAGATCAAACACTTTCTTGAAAAAATTAGGGTCATCTGTGTTTGGACCGTAAATATTAAGAAATGTTAGTGGGAATGAGTTAATTGTGCCAGAGACCATTACATACCTGCCAGAGGGGTCAGTAACCATGGAAGTAAGTTGGAAAGGAATATTTTTCCTGAAGAGAATGGCGACACCACGAGCGTGGGAGGTAAACGGTGACTGATAAATCTGTGATATCCAACTGTACCTCAGTCTCCGCTGCTCGGATGTTTTAATGTGTGTTTCCTGTAAGAGAATTACATCTGCAGACAAAGATTTTAAGTGCCTAAATACTTTTTCTCTTTTGACGGTATGGCCAAGGCCTCTAACATTCCAGGAGACTATTGAAATGTTCCTATCACCCTGCATTCCACCAGGAGACCTCTGCATGAAATACAGAAAAAAAGACTAATAGGTCTGAAGTTGACATAACACACGCTGTAAAGTGACTGGCAGTATTGCATGAACACAGTATTGAGAAATAAACAGAACCAACATGTCTGAGCCAAGAACAACCAAAACAAGACAAAAATACTCTCCCACCCCCCACCTTACGTGTCCCCCTGAACTTGACACGTGAAGTCCCGTATTCTTCAGAGCAGGAGCTGCCGGACATATAGCCTATAACACCTCAAGCCCCCCCCGCAACAAGCTTATATAGAAAAGTATTATCAATAAACCACAGAATAAGAGAGAATAATGGTGTAAGTAAGTCGCACCTGCAACGAAATTTGGCAAACAGCCAGACATTACCTACAGATCGCTGTGACAACAAATATATAAGGCACTAACAAAATGAAACATTAAGTGTATCACAGCTGGGCTCGTTTAGAGCAGTTTATGATTAGAATGCAAGTTTCTCTCATTGTACACGCACCTGAAGTCTTTTTAACTGAAGGAAAACAATGTGTTGAAGTAAGAGGCTCCTTATTATTCCCCTTCGGGTGCTTTATTTCTCTCCACGAAGAGCGTCGCCTCTTTTGGGTCGTCAAATACCTTGGGTGCCTCGCCCTCTCGCTGATAAATGTGGAGCCGTGCCGGGTAGCGCAGGGCGTGCTTGATGCCCCCATCCCGTAAAATCTGCATCACATCTCGGAAGGCACGCCGTTGAGACATTACCTCATTGGTGTAGTCTGGGAAAATCAAAATTTTGCTGCCTTTGTATTCCATATTCTGCTGTCTTCCCCGACGCAGGATCAGCTCTTTCACCTGAAAGTGATGGATGCGGGCTAGAATTGTGCGAGGCTTAGCGCCCGCGGCTGGTTTCGGTTGGAGAGAACGGTGCGCCCGGTCCACTTTCACGGGTTGGGGAAAATGTTAATCTCCGAGCAGCTTAGGAATCAGTCTAGAGACGAACTCAGTCGTGTTCCCCTCCTCTGCGCCCTCCTTTACGCCGACAATCTTGATGTTGTGCCTCCGGGAGCGGGCTTCAAGATCGAGCACCTTGGCCTGTAGTTGACTGCTATGCTTCTCTAGCTCTGAGTACTTAGCTTCCAAAGCCTGCACACGCTTGTCAAGATCGCTGGTAGCTAGCTCCTGGTCGGCAACGCGGGTCTGCAGGGCCGCTTGCGAAGCAAGGAGCGACTGGAAGTTGGCCTCGAACGCATCAAAGCGCTCATTGATGCCCCGTAAAACAGACTCAGTCATCTCTTTACATAATTCTCGGCACATATCGACTGTTTTGTCAGTCAGTCCTCCTGACGCGGCGGGGGAATCACTCTGGTGGCCGCTGCTAGCATTAGCTCCTGATGTAGCTCCATTCTGGCCATCGGTGATTCTGCTTCTGCTAGAGAGATTTGGCTTCGGCATTTTCAGACTTTGTGGGCTTTATGCCTAGGTGTAGAGGGCTGACGATTCGTAGAAGGATTTCAAACTATTTTCTGTGGTAGATTAATATTTTTTAGGGTTGCGGAGAGGAGCACTCGTAAAACACGTCTATACCATAAGCATGCGCACTAGCGCCCCCCAACTTAAATCAAATTTTAATCAAACTTAAATCAAGCTTAAATCAAACACACATCAAACTCACAACAAGCTGACATCAAACTAACATTAAACTTAAGTAGCTGGTTCTCCCGGTCTTTTTCAAGTTGCTGACCCAAACGGACCAAACCATCCACAGAAGAGAGTCCACCACTTCTCAGCTGACTGGCCAGTTGGGGGTTTATATTTTTTAAAATCAACTTGATGATCGCCTCTTCTGCGATGTTTGGTTTCCAGCGCCTACACAGGGACTGGTACATGTATGCAAAATCTCTGATACTTTCACCCTCCCTCTGGACTCTGTTTCGGACTCTTTCAGCCAATTCATCCTCATAATCCTCTGACAGAAAGGCAGCACGGAACTGTTCATTGAATTCCTTCCAGGTATGGATTTTATGTCGAGCCACATCCCACCAATCTCTGGAAGTTCCATGTAGCACGTTGCGAAGGCAGTGCTTAATTTGTGCCGGAGCTAGCCGGAGCGCACTCCGGGACCTCTTGGATCGGATCCGGGACCTATTTGATCCACTCCGGCACCTCTTTGATCTGCTCCGTGACGTTTCCTGTTAATAAATAAACTGTGTTTTTAGCTGTGTTTTCTCTGCGCTTTAATCCTCTCTGAAGTGACGCCTGTTGGCTTATTTCTTATGCATTTTACTCAGAAATGAGGTAAAACGGGGGAAAAAGTGATTCATGCCGTCACGCGTCACAACGCAATGCGCATTGGGAAGGAATTGTTTCCGCACCGGCACCGCGTGCAAACAACACTTAACAGCCAGGTGACTGACAACGCTGTTACACTTGGCCTGCTAGAATGTCAAAGCGACAATCAAAACTCTCAAGTTTCTTTAAACCAGTCGGTCAGCCAGACCCCAAACTGGCCAAAGTTGTTCCGGAGGCAGAGCCCGGCTCCGCAGATACGGGTGGTGACAGCATGATAGCCGCTGAAGATGTGGTCTGTGCAGTGCGAGTGAAAACGTGGTGTAAAGTCCCATCATTGTGTGGGCATGATTAGCGCATCATTGCTTCATTTGTATATCGGCGTTTTCCAATCAGCACCTTGGACAGTCACTGAGCGAGCTGCTTGGTGTTGTGTGTGTGCGTGTGCATGAGTGTGTGTGTACACAGTTGCACCGTGATTGACACTTGACAGTGACAGAGTGACACTCTGTTCAGGCTTTCTTTTTAAAATAATATATTCAGTCCTAATTCAATCTCCCCTCCATCTGAAGGGAAAACATATGGAGTGAGGTCAAGACAGCCTTCCAAATACAGACCTTTTTTCTAATTCTTTCTTGATTTTTCATTCTCAGGCTTTTGTTAAATTTATTGTATTTATTTTTTTCTGGCGTGGTGCTTACATGACAGTGACACACAAAAAATCCCATTAGCAATAAAATATGTTTATCTGCAATATGTCAGTTATTTAAATTGCTCATTCCAAATTGATTCCAAGTGTTCTGATGGGCCACATGGTGTGCCAAATGTTGCTGCAAATGTTATGCTAGGTAAGTGCGGAAATTAAGGTCAAAAAGAAGATAAAAACGCGTTAAAACCCGAGAAAAAAGGTTTATTTCGGCGCACAATTTCGAAGGGGGACCCGGCACCTGATTGGGGACAAATTAAGCACTGTTCACAGGTTACAGTTTGTTATCTTTTAAAGCTGACACCACACTTGATAAAGCAGTGTGACTCTGTGTACAGGAGCGTGGAGAGGAGACCTGCGGGGAAGAAGCGCCCGGTGAGTTCTGCTGAACTTGTTCTGGATGTGGACACCAAGACCCAGAGGGTCATCCTAAAGAAGAAGGTACGGGTTCAGGATGTTCAAGAGGCAACATAATGTGATGAAAGGTGGCAAAGGAAGGGAAACTTAGCTGCTCTGGAGCCCTGATGGTCTCTGTTTCTTTCTTTCATTTCATGTTTATTTTAAAGTCCCAAAGAACTCTTAATAATTATTAATCCCAAACCTAGACACTGCTTTCATTTTGCATGTCTTCTATTTGATTTGAATGCTGAGGACATGTAAGGTCGGCGCCTCAGCCTGGTGGAAAGAGTTACTGGCAAAGACACAAGCCTTACTTTTATTATTTGGATAAATAAATTGATGTATGATATGAAATTTATGGGCCCTCGAAACAAAAGAGCTCAAAGAACAGTTCTGTTAACATCTGATTGGCGTGCAGGAGCCGGGGAAACGCTCCCAGCTTTGGAGGATGACTGGCTCCGGCATGTTGTGTCACGAAGGCTCATCGCCGCCGCAGAGCAAGCCAGCTCAGCCACGCCCCCTGGACTCCTCACTGGTGCTGGACATTGCTGGGCTCGCAGCTGTCAGTGATAACAGGTCAGTGCTGGGTTCAAGCAGATGCTCCTCTCTCTCTCTCTCGCTCTCTCTCACTCTCTCTCTCTCACTCTCTCTCTCTCACTCTCTCTCTCTCTCTTAGCTTTGAGCCGTTGATGCTGAGGAGGCCGGACTCAAGGCGCAGTACCACCCAGACCTGGTACTTCAGCTCAGACATGCTGACCTGTGGCCTTCCTCGGTTGGTTGTTCAGGTTAGTTCATCTTCATCTGTTTATGTGTTTTTGGAATAATTATAAAACTCTTCTCTCATTGTTCACACACACACACACACACACACGCTGCAGGTACTGACTGCAAGCAAGGTCACAGGGAAACGTGGACTGGATTTTCAGTGATGTGGGTGTTCTCTATATGAACACGTGGAATGGATTGGATAACGACGCGCTGAAGGGGCTTTCTCTACCTTACGCTATGAAGTGAGGGGAAACTGACAGATTTACGATCATATTTAAGTGAATGATGACAGGTTATATTATTATTTATTCAAACTCATATTCTGGCCACTTTATATTGAACATATCACATTTTTTGTAAAAAAAGAAATTATAATTATTTTTTAATAAAACAACATCAAATTATTTAGGGGGGCTTAAGAATATTTTAGGGGGTTTTCAGAGGCAATATCACGTTTACTGATGAATTACACCTCACATAATTTCAATGTTTGACAAGGAAATTAGCACATTTAAGTGAGTTTGTGCAGCACACAATGGTTGTTGTTGCTCAATAGCCCCCATGAGCTGCCTATAAATAGCTTATTGATGAGCTGGTATATCACACAGGGATTTACACACACATCAGCCTAAAGAACTATCGCTCCCTGGAGGCACAGAACTTATTAACAAGTGGTTTTGTTGGAGTTGTGCTTCATCACAAAATACCTGCCTCTGATACCTACCTGTTCAGGTGTGATGCTCTTAAAATTAACAACTGAATGTTCATGTGAAATACAAAACAATCCATTATTGATAGAATAAGATGAAGATACTGTTATCATAATGAAGTGCTGACTACAGACGTACATGTTTTGACTTTAGATTTCAAAGGCGATCAAACTCATCCTCCTGCTGGATCGCATGCAGCCACTGCTTTATTCCCCTTGGCTCTGTGCTTCGGTTTGGTAAAATATAAGGCGGAAGGCAGCAGGTCCTGATGGCATCAGCCCCAGGATCTTGAAGACCTGCGCCAGACAGCTGTCTCCTGTCCTGCAACATCTCTTTAACCTGAGTCTAAGTCAGGAGAGAATACTGGTGCTCTGGAAGACGTCCTGCCTGGTTCCTGTACCAAAGAAGTCAACGCCATCGGAGCTCAGAGACTACCGACCGGTTGCCCTCACTTCCCATGTGATGAAGGTGCTGGAGAGACTGGTCTTGGCGCACCTGAGGGTGCAGGTGAGGACAGCTCTAGACTCTCTGCAATTTGCTTACCAGCCCCACTTGGGGGTTGACGACGCGGTCATCTACCTGCTGCATGAGCCCATTTGCACCTGGATGGTGGTGGAAGCACTGTGAGAATCACTTTCTTTGATTTCTCCAGTGCTTTTAACACCATCCAGCCACTGCTACTGGGGGAGAAGCTGCGGGGGGTGGGTGTCGACACCTCCATTGTCTCATGGATCACTGACTACCTGACGGGCAGGCCACAGTTCGTCTGTCTGGGCGGGGTCCTGTCTGATGTGGTGGTTAGTGGGACAGGAGCTCCACAGGGGACTGTGCTATCTCCTTTCCTTTTCACCTTATACACCACTGACTTCCAGTACAACTCCGGGTTATGCCACTTACAGAAGTTCTCTGATGACTCGGCTGTTGTGGGGTGTATAAGAGAGGGAAGGGAGGAGGAGTACAGATCACTGGTTGACAACTTTGTAGAGTGGGCTGGACGGAATCACCTGCAGCTGAATGTCAACAAGACCAGAGAGATGGTGATTGACTTCAGGAGGAAGAGGACGGCTTCACAACCACTGAGCATTCTGGGATAGGATGTGGAGGTGTTGGAGGACTACAAGTACCTGGGAGTCACAATCAACAACAGACTGGACTGGAAATCCAACACCGACGCTGCATACAAGAAGGGGCTGAGCAGGCTCTACTTCCTGAGGAAGCTGAGATCCTTCAACGTGTGCAGCAAGGTGTTGGAGATATTTTACCAGTCTGTGGTTGCCAGCGTACTCTTCTTCGCTGCAGTTTGTTGGGGCAGCAGCATCGGAGCCAGAGACACCAACAGACTTAATAAACTTATTAAGAAAGCTGGCTCTGTTATTGGCTGCAAACAAGAGACTGTTGAGGCCGTGGTGGAGAGGAGGACACTGAAAAAACTGTTGTCCATCATGGACAATCCTGACCACCCTCTCCACCACACTCTGGACAGACAGCGGAGCACCTTCTCAAACAGACTGTTGCAGCTTCGCTGTCGTACGGAAAGGTACAGGAAGTCTTTCCTTCCACAATCAATAACTCTGTATAACAGCCACCTCTGACTGAAATCCATAACTTCATACTGTTTTTACTTTTACTTTTTAACCCGGTCATAGTAATTGTCACCTATCACCTCTGAAGTTTGTTGCTGCTTTTACTTATTTATCTGTTCCAAAACAAACCACATCTTTTGCACATTCTGTTGTAGTTATTGTATATATTTTTTGTATTTTCTTCATATTGTCATTTTATATTGTACAGTGATTTTATATTTTTTATATTTTATATTCTGTTTGCTGCTGCTACAAAAGAATTTCCCAGGTTGGGACAAATAAAGTACCTATCTTATCTTATCTTATAAAACATGAGATCGTTTTTTTATTATCATATTTGTAATACAAAAGGGTCCGCAACAGCTCCTCGGTAGTGTGGAAAGCGGTTTATTTTCCCCCTCGGTGCGAACGGGATATGACATTTTGTGGGAGTTCCTCTTGATGCCGACTGTATCAATATTAAATGAGTTAATAAATGTTTATTAAGTCTCACATTACGCTGCAAAGTTGAGGTTACATTACCTTAGCTTAGCTGAAGCAGCCGGATAAATAGGCGTTCGTAGCCTACCAGTAAGTTACACTTTAGTTTGTTTACTTTAGCAGGCAGCAGCTAACTACCGGTTAGCTGCTGATAGGCCGACAAAGTACTCATATCTGTCCGGCTACTGACTATCATCTGCTAACCCATCTCTGTTACTTTACTTCATAACAGAGTTAACAGATTGTTTTGCTACTACAGTGATTTTTCATTGAATGGTTTAAGCTCAGCAAATACTGAAAATGTTCATTTCCAAGTGTGTTCTGAGAAAAACAAAAAAATGGACAAAAAAAAAAAAAAAAAAAAAATCAATACAATTTTTCACTTTCTTCAATTTTTAACTTCTCATTTTTAAATTTTTCATTTCTCACTTCCTGTGCCTGCAATTCATGAATAACCCATATATGCACACACATATGTTCTAAAAAGACAAAGGTTGATAAAAACAGCTGTCTTTCACTCAGTCAGTTGAATTGATTATTTATGTGTCCAATATACAATCAGGAACATTGTTGCGGCATATGATTAAAAACTTTACCTTTTGTGCACATAAATAATTTAACCAGATAAACAAATGCTTTTTTCTTTTTCTTTTCTTTTTTTTTTTTTTTTTTTACAAATGCACAGAGTCCAGTTCCTTCAGCTCTTTTTAAATATGCCTTTAAATACTGACCTACAAAATGAGGTGAAAGCAAATGCTGGAGAATAATAACCACAATAATCATGTCCAGGGTCTTTGTGGAGATTTAACCCTTACCCTGCTGGAGGTGGAGAGTTAGTTGTTCAGGCCACTGAAAACAAAGAGTAAAGCTTTGAATGCAGAGATAAAACCAGCTCCCTGTCTGTGCTCTGGTGGCACTGGATCTCCAGTTTCAAGGTCCAACACATGGAGAACAAGCACAGAGACAACTCTGGCTCAAAACCACAGAAACATAAAGGACACATTATGCTTTACACTCAAGTTATGCATGTTTAGCATGATTTCCCTTTCAGTCTGCAGCAATACACAGCATTCATCCACAGCACTGGAGCTGACAGTCACATAAGGCATGAAAAAAATAGATAACAGTTCAACACGAGGAAACTCTTTTTCTCTTGATGTTTTCTTGTATTAAATTGGAATTTCTGTGAGTTTTAACATTTTAGAGTGGAGCCCTTAAACTTGGCAAGTGAAAATCAACTCTTAAGCTGCATCTCATTGATTCTGAATCAAACAGAAACACAAAGTCAGGATTAGTCCAATAATTATCTGATTCATATTCACCTAAGAGCTCAAACTGGCATTTAAATCAGTGTGTGACAACACACACAAACAGGACTTCTGATGGAAACAGGTGAGGCACTTATCTGCCAAAAGTTTACACAAAAGTCAATAGTGTTCTTTCATTTCAAGTGTCTCGTCATGTTTCACTTCATAAACTTCATTAAAAAAAAAAAAAATTAAATATGCAACATGGATTCTCCTTCTTATCAGCAACAACATCAAGAAACTTACAGAAACATACAAAAACTGTCAATGCCTCAAACTATGCATTATGTCAGCAAATAAAATGACTGGAGGATTTGGGCCAACCATTTATAATTTAAGGTCTGACTTTTTCAGAATTAATTTTAGTCCCTCAAACAAAATTTTCAGTATCATTTTTTTTTATTCAGAATTCAGAGGAGAGAGCCTGAGTTGTGTTTTTAAGGAGGAGGTCTAATGTTCAGTCTTTATTTTGTCTCTCTGAGCTCTGCAGCAGCTTCACATGATTTACAGCTCAAACGCTCTGACTGAAAACCCTTTATCTCAGCTGCTCTCATCCTAAGCACTCCTGATTCTGACCCCCCTCTCCCCTTCAGGATTTTATCTTTCTTCAAAAGTTCTTTTCTTTTCTGACTTTGATCATCTCATAGAATTAATCTGAAAAAAAGCCACTGAAAACATTGACTCATTGTTTAAATTCCAAAGCAGTGTTGCAGTTTGAGTTTTTGAGTCAAGTATCAGCACCATGCAGAACAACAAAAAAAAAATGATCCCAGCAGCATTTCAATGTGTAATGCTAAGTATGGTTTAGGGCTGTCACTTTTTCTGGCCCCCCATTCCACGCAAAACTTGGTGAAAATAGTCTCATTTGTTGCTACGTTAGTGCTGGTTTGTGCTGAAAATATTTTCGTTAGTGCTGCTTTTTTTTTTAAGATATAACAAGTTTATTTTTAACGATGACGTCACACAGCCCACCATGAAGTCCAAATTCATGAAAAATGGTCTCATTTGTTTGTGCTGCGTTAGTGCTGGTTTGTGCTGAAAAGAAAAAAAAGTTTGCGCTGCTTTGGTTTCTGAGATAAAACAAGTTTATTGTAGATGATGACATCACACAGCTCCCCTCGTATTCCAAATTTAGTGAAAATGGTCTTATTTGTTTGTGCTGCAGTAGTGCTGGTTTGTTCAAAAAAAATGTTTGTGTTGCTTTAATTTTTGAGTTGTAACAAGTTTATTATTAACAATGACGTCACACAGCCTCCCATGTTTTCCAGATTTGATAAAAATGGTCTCATTTGTTTGTGCTATGTTAGTAATGGTTTGTGCAGACAGTATTTTCTTTTGTGCTGCTTTGATTTTTGAGATATAATAAGGTTTGATGGACGATGACGTCACACAGCCCCCCACAATCCCATACGCTGATAGAAAGGGTGCCCTGCTGGCGAGTTAATTGGCCAACCGTTACCTTTTTCCCACACAAGCATTTTCCAAATAATAAACTTTATTGAATATTGATTTGGAAAAAGGAGCCCAGACTTTATCATCAAAACACAGTGTCACAGATCTTCTTCAAACGATACGTCCTTTTATATCTTTAAAATCAAAGCAGCACTAACGAAAATATTTTCAGCACAAACCAGCACTAACGTAGCACTAACAAATGAGACCATTTCTGTTCAATTCAGACTCTCTCAGGGGGCTGCGTGAACTTTGAGTGACCCTTGAAATATTATCAAATATCTCAAAAACCAAAGCAGCACAAATGAAATTTGAAATTCACGTAGCACTAACAAATGAGACTATTTTCATCAAGTTTTGCGTGGGGTGGGGGGCCAGCTTCACGCAGGTGTGTCATCGGACAGACCAGAGGAGGAGCGGCACTTGGTTTGAACGTGAAGCAGCGGGTTGTTGTCTGCAGACAGAGGAGTTTCCTTCACATAGGCTGACATCTGAAGGATGCAGCAGACATTCAACTGGATAATCAGAGTTCAAATATGAACTTTTCACCTCATATTGGAACGATTATTCGAAGCTTGAATAAAAAGTGACAGCCCTAGTATGGTTTAGTATGGTATGGTATTTTTAAGTATGGTTTTAAATTATGATCAAATAAACTTTGTCCTGTTTCACTGTGGAAACCCTTCTTTATGTACCATGCATGCTGCAAACAGTAAAAGCATCTGAACTGAATAAACCTGTGACATTTGTGGAGACTTATTCATCGCCACATAAACTATTGCACCATCCCGAGAAACTGCCTAAAACCTGTCACAAACGTCTCCTTGACCTCATCTGACCTCTTATAACCTCATCTCATCGTTACTGCACTGAGGAGAGAAATTAAAATCCTGTGAGATTGTTTTACAAAAGCAAAGATCCACTGAAGCAAGGTTAAAGCGTCATGAAACGTTTTCTTTTTTGAGGTGCTTAGTCGGCGTGCTTAGTGGATCAGCTCAACAGCTACATCTTACAGTTAATGTAGAGCCTCCATGTCCCTGTAACGTAGCCAGGATGACCTGGTCAAAGTCAGTTCAGACAGAAGCGGCTCATTTTCACCTCATGTGAGTCTCATGAATTTGAGTGTTGGAGGTTAAAGCACCAGTGAAGTTCAGCACAGACAGTTTCTCCTCAGGAGAGCTGACTCTACGGAGCCTGAAGCAGTCAAGAGCCATCTCTGCACTGCAAAACCTGACATCTGAGCAAGTTTCTATGTCTTTGATAAAGAAACATCTTACTACATCAACCACACGAACCTGACCAGTCCAGAAATGTCTTATTCCAGGATACCTCCTGATGCTTAAAATAGTTTGAAAAAAAGAAAAACAAATCTGCCAAAATTGTATTTATTATTTATTTCATATCTTTAAATCAGACTTTTTTTCAGTTCAGGCCCAGTCAGGTGACTGGCTCATATTCAGTCTAGTAAGAGATTTTAAATTTTGACATAAACACTTGCTTAGATTTCACTTTTTGCAGTTTGCGGACTGAGCGCGCTCAGATGACTGTCAGTCATGAAACATGTCATTTCTTGTTTGTTCTGTCTGAATTGACTTTAAGAAGCTCCTCGGTAGAAGTTCCCCAAAATGTGTGAGATTAAGTTGTAATTTCCCTTTAAGGTTTAGGGTGTCAGGCTAGTAAAAAAAGTAAGAACTTAAAGCAGGACTTCCAACCAATAAGCGCCTCATTTCTTCCTTTTCGTTTGCAAACTGAACTTGAGTTCCTTTGTTAAGACACTTTTGTGGCTCACTAGACAAAAACATAGGCTTGTAAATAAAGTATATAAGGAGGGCAACAAAGGCTAAATGCACTAAGTGCCTTCTGTTGTTTCGGTGAAACTCAAACAGCTGGACCGTCCAACCTTCAAACACAGAGTGAGCCTCAGGGTTCAACTTCTCATGCATCCATAACCTCAGAGGGACCGAGCAGGAGGGGAATGCTTTTTTCTGAGACACACAACAAAAAAAGGGCTGATGATCGTAAAACATCAGGATGACTACAGACAGAAAGAGTATTTGTTTTCAAGCATACACAGAATGAGATTATAAAGAGCTCAATCCACTGAGGGAGGCTGTCCTCAAGAGTCCTGTACCCTACAAATGGTCTACAGAGGAGGGGGCCAGAGTCTGAAGGACTCAGGATGTGGGAGAAACTGCGACAGGAGCTGTGGGGGAGTGAATGGTGTTGGCGAGGTTGTAGGTTGAGTTTGGAGATGAAGCCTTAGGGGATGCTAAAGGGCTGAAGATGGGTCTGGCAGAGACGGTAGAGGAAGAGGGAGACTGTTGGGCAGCTGTAGCCGTTGTTGGAGAGTCCGAGCTAACCTCATCCCCTTCCTCAGAGTCCCACACCTCGCTCTGCAAGTAATCCGCAAATAAGGCCTTTGCTCGCTGCAGCACCCTGCTCAGGTTGTGGCGCCGCACCAGCCGGTCAAAGTGCATGGCCAGCTCGTTGTAATCCAAGCTGTTCTTGATGATGTGGTCTCTGTGCTCCAGCAGGATGGACAGGCACAGGAACAGCATGAAAGGGTTCCCTTTCCCGAACTCTTGAGGAGGCGGCAGGGAGCACGGTTTGATGCTGGTGGTCTCCCCTTTCAAGGACCCCGGCATGTTGGCTGTGGTGCTGGGGGTTTTGTTCCCAGGTGAGGGGAGGTTGCTGGAAGACAACCTGTTTCCTGTCAGCAAGGGGCCTCTTCCAAATGACAGGATGGGTGAGGAGAGGAGGGAGCGACTCTGAGTGTGGGACGGAGATGCAACCGATGTTTGCAGCGTGGGTGTTGTGGGCGAGTTAATCCCTGTGCTGCCGAGCACTTGGGCTGAAGAGGTCAAGACTTTCTGGACAGTTCTTGCAAAGGTCTCTCTGCTGTTGAATGCTGATGAGGACGCAGATTTGGGAGGGGATGCTGGTGAAGCACCCGGCCAGCTGGAGGGGGAAGCTGAAGATGTGGGAGAGACAGAGGGACCAGTTTTCCAGATGGGGAGGCCGCTGGGAAAGAGAGGAGGGGACGACATGGGAGAGAGACTGTCTTCACAGTTCTTGATAAGAGGTGTTCTCTCTCCTGTGTCCTCCTCGCTGTCCACGGTGGACTGGCGGCTGTGGATACTGGATGTAGACTTTGAAAGCACCAGGTCCTGAGGTGGCTCAGCGTCCTCCATATCAAAGCTGTCCTCATTGCGAGCTGTGTAATATTTAAACTCTCCAAAACTCGTCTTTCTCTCAAACGGAGTGGGCTGCATGTCCGGTTTCTCCACTCGAGGACTTTGACATTCCCTGCCCTGGTTTCCCTTTTCTTTCTCCTGCTCTTCGTGGACATTAATCCGACTCATATCGGGCTCTTCTCTGGTGGGCCTCAGCATGTGTCGCCTGCGCTGCTTCTCCTTTTGTTCCTTCTCGTTTCTGAGGCAAGCCTCTACAGTCTTGTCCTTATCTCTGCAGGACATTGTGTCCTCTGCCTCTTGCGGCGGCCCCAGAAGCTCCACTTCAGTTTCAGGAGGATCTGGAGGCAGGGAGCTCCAGGTCACCTCCAGCATTCTCAAAGCGTCGTCAAACGCAAACTCTCTCTTTAGCTCCAGGAGCAGCCAGCGGTAACAGAAGAAGAGATCGTCAGCTCCTTTGGACACCAGGTAGGAGTAAAACTCAGGGTCGGAGTACTGCAGGAGCAGTTTCAGGTGCTGGAACTTCACAGACATGAGCTGCCCGTCCGGCCTGAAGTTCCCCTCCAGGCGCTTCATGATGCCACAAAAGCAGATGAAGGCGTGCGCCTCATTGTCCATAACGGCCAGTATAGGAGAGGCAATATCACTCATTCCCTGACAGTATGAAATCTGCAAAACAAGACATCCAGACAGTGTTACAGAGCAGAGCCTAAAGGATTCAGAAAAACAAACGCAGGCAAAGATTTATCTAAGGGGTTGGACAATCAGACTGTTTACTTTCTTATTTATTGAGGAGGCAGAGTCTCTACCCACCTGTGGATGAGTGATGGCAAACGTGGTGAGCAGGTCTGTGAGGGCCGTCAAATGAGGACTGTCCTCTGAGCCGGCGTAGTACGGATGAGCTCGGTCCGTCCTCAGGACGTCTTTGAGAACATTTCCACGGATAAACTCCAGATCCTCTGAGCCCACCCGGGACATCCACTCATTCTTCAGCTGGTCGTACTCCCTCGTCTTCCTCTTCATGTAATCCATCCTCTCCTGTCCGCTCAGTCCGTCAGGGTAGACATTCAGGAGGTACCGCCACACGACCTGAGAGCAGCAGGAGTGCAAGAGTCAGTCTCAAACTAATAATTTACAGAATCTGAGTGCAGATTAATTTATTCTACACAAGAGCGTATGTTTCCTTACAAAAGACTTTTCAAACCCACAGTAACACCTATTTGTCTTTGTTTGGGTGTCTATAGGACACATGACTGATATTTCTTCACAGTAGTACACAGGTGGGGCACCTTGCGCAGTGACGGCTCCACACCCCCGTGATAGATCCTCAGTCTGAGCTCCTCGGGTCGTGTCAGCTGACCCTGTCCATTCAGGTAACTGTGAAACTCAGCGTCGCTCAGAGGCGGCTTGAAAGGTTTGATCTCCTCTCCATATGTCCAGCTGAAGGCCTGCTGTACTTTAGTCAGAGTCCGGCCCACCTGAGCACAAAAGAAACAAAGCAGGTAAGTGTAAACCCGCTTTAAAAGAGAGCTGAAGAGAGGATGAAGACTGAGGAGAAGGACCAAACCTGGGACAGCAGAGACTGAGTGAAGGGAAGAGCTGCAGAGGCCAAAGACCTGGTCCTCTCTGCTAGAAGCTGTTCAGAGGCGATCACGTCTTTTGGACTGATGATGTCCCAGTCCTCCATCACAGGACCTGCAGATGGAGGAAAATATCAGACTGATTCATCATTTATCTGTTTGGTACCCTGATGAAAAAGAGAAGTCTCCTCATCTTTGAAATCTGTTGTTAAAACAGCAGTGGTTCCCAACCTGGGGGGGGGGGGGGGGGGGGGGGGGGTCAGAGAGCTCGGGGGGCGCAGGACTGATCTGAGGCAAAAAGTTGTCGAAATTATATTTAGCATGTTACATTAAAATATAAAGTTATAATGACTCAATTAATGGGGTAATCAAAAGTACAATCCATATTCTTGTCCACATTTAAAAATGTTGTTATTTAGTAACCACACCTCTAAAACCTTTCAACTTCAGTAACTGGGCAGCTTGAGTGGGTGATCTCAGCAACAATGAGGACGGACTCTCCAGACACTGTTGTCGTTTTATACAGAGATTTTTTTCTGCACCTTGACTGTTGGTTTTAAATTACTCATTCTGACTCTCTGTCCACTGCACAGAGTGTGCAGAAAGTTTGGTGATGTCAATGGGTCACAGGCTCGATGTAATCATTGCAAGCAAAGGATGTGCAACAAAATATTAAGTCTTGTTCACTTTAATTAATTTTAAGTCTATCTGTTCCAAAACTTTTGCTCACCTAAAAATGTGGCGTTCTTTTACAAACAATGCTATATCTTCTAAGTTATGGATCAGATCCAGATGTAAATACCTTGAAATAAAAGCTGAACTGCTGATCTCTCGTCCGAAATTCATCTTTTGGTGTCAAACCCAATATATCTAGTCTTCAGTAAAAATAAAGGAATCGGCCACATTGTTCCAATACTTTTGGAGGGGACTGTATTTAGGACAGAGAGTCCATAAAAAAAATTACAACAGATTTAATGTAAAGTATCTGTACAAATGTCATACGTTTCCTTATCACGCCTTAAAATTCTGTGAGTCTCCTATATTTAATATCCAAAATCCAATATTTAAGACCTCGGATATATGTCACCCAAATAAACGTTAATTTAAAGAACTCCTGAAGCAGCAACATAGGAGAACAACAAAAAAGAGGAGTCAAATAATAACAATATAAGATCAATTTAGAATAATTACTCTGCAAATACAAAAAGAAAAAGAAAAAAAAAGACAACGAAAGGGTGAGAATGAAAAGTTAGATTATCTGGGATTATAACAGGGGTCAGCAACCTGCAGACCGCGGCCCACAGGCCTGTGCTATAAAGCTGGATTTTCTCTTATCGAGGTAACTTCTGGGTTAACCCTGGATTTTCTGTCCTATGAAGCTGGTTCACTTCTTACCAGGATGAATCACCATGGTAACATATGCTGAACGGCTAACCTGCTCCAGAGCAGGTTAAGATCTGGATAAAAGATCAACAAGTAGAAAAACAACACCTCCTGTCCAATCAGCTGTCTTGGAAAAGACCCTGCCCATTTTTAAAAGAACCTGTGGATGTTGGTGCGCAGAGTGCTTAGGACAGAGAGCTTTTAGGGAGAGATTCAATCCTTTTGATGCCCATAATGACATTTAGATCAAGATATTCAGATTTTCATCAAATAGGCTGAACTTCATTTGTCAGCTGATGGATCCATAAATAAATAAATTCAGTTGATTTGATCCAAACGTCAGAGACAGAGTGAGGAAATAAAGCCTCACTGACCGCTTTGAAGGATGTTTTTGTTCTTGTTCCCAAGTCTGTTTAGCTCCACTGTTTGCATCTTAAATAATGATGTTAATAATAATGGTCACACATGGCAGGACTGTAGAAACAGGAATTTATGGAACGCACAACTATGTGGGAGTTAAGGACTCAATATTAATTTTATTTATTAATATTCCAACACAAAACACGCTCAGACGGGTTGCTGAGCCTCAAAACTGAATGTAAAATCTGGACCAAAGGAAGGTCACCGAGGAAGATCTCTGCTCCAAACGTCTGTGCTGTGATAAAGTCAAACTGAGTGATCAGAATGCTGTCTGTTTATATTGTCCTATGAATTAATGTTGGATAATCTCATGAATTTACACATTAACAGAGTCACAGTTTGCTGACAGCATTTCTTCCTGGATTTTGCTGCAGTAACAGTGTTGCTTTTAGCCTGGATGACTGGTTTAAATTCTTTGTATTTCTAAAGAATAACTGTCTGCTCCTCCATGGTAAAGTAGGCTGCACCGCAGAGTGTCTCCTGTTTCTTCATGTTTGTGATTGGTCAGACGCCACCCCTTTAATGTGAGCGCGCACAGATCAAGGCTGGAAGACTCTGGATTCACTGAGCGAGTTGATATCCAGCTTTGTAGTACCGCTTATCAGGATTGCAAACGTCTCGTCAAGTCAACCCAGGTAACAGAGGAAGAATCTGGATGTGTTAATCCAGCTTCATAGTACAGGCCTCAGGTCTGGACCCAGATGCCATCTTATAGACCCTGACCTAACATCAGTAAATTAAGAGGGGATTTGAAATTTGACGAGATGTTTCTATTTTCACCACTGCAGCTTTTACAATGTTTACGGTAATGGTTGAGCAGAGCTGGAAACACACAGACCAGTTACATTCAAGTTAAATTAACAGTTACTAAAAAATGTTTCTACATACTTTTTATTATTTTTTAAATACAGCCCTGCTAAACTTTAATGACATGATAATAGCATCATACCTATCTGCTGTCAATGTTTCTGTTTACTTAAATGTTACATGACCATAAATACAATTTCTACAATTTCATTTAGCAGACGCTATTTTCCAAAGCTACGATCAACACAAGCAAGAATTTAAACAAGAAGGAAAAACCTTAGCAAGTGCGAAGAAAAGCTTCAAGTTAGTTGGGCCACAGGTACTCTGCAAACAAGTGCCCAAAGAAGCACCCCCCCTTTTCCTTTGTAGTATTTCATCTAAATAGTAGCCACAACTAAAATTCAATATGGTTTAACATTCAGCAACATTCAATATTCAGTGCTTTCATTTATTTAGAGCTCAGTCTGAGAGCTTCTGATTGATTCTACCCCTGAGGACGAAGAGGAGAAGAGTTAGATTAAGGTCCTAGGTGTTCCCTGAACAGGTGAGTCTTTAGACCTCTCTTACAAGTACAAAGGGACTCTGTGCATCGTATGGAATTGTGTAATTCATTCCACCATTTGGGAACAACAGAGGAGAAGAGATTTAGAGTCATGCTGGGCTGGGAGCACCAGGCGTCTCTCACAGGCAGAGCGTAGCGGGCGGGAAGGAGTGTAGACCTGGATGAGGGACTCTAGGTAGGAAGGAGCCGTTCTTGTCACTGTTTGTATTATATTATATAAATATTATCAAATATACGTGTTTATATACAGTGTTTAACAAATCTATTAGACCACCTGTCATGAAAACAAGAAAACCAGCATCATGAAGTGCTTTCATTTGAACTCTTTCTTTTTCAGAGAGTCTCCAACAAAACTACAGGAGTGAAGAGTTTCAAACTGATTTCATGTTTTTTTCCCCCAAAAAAACAAAAACAGCACTGGATTTTTCTGGGAATTCAGAAATTAACCATGAATAAAAACAACAACAACAACAAATATTTTGATTGCCAAATTTTATATATATTTATATATATATATATATATATATATATATATATATATATATATATATATATATATATATATATTTGACGTGACCTTTTTGAATTATAAAAAAAATAAATAAATAAATAAAAAATTTGAGAGTTATAGTCTCAATAACTCTGGACTAAAAGATGTTTGAATGGAGTTTAAAAGAATTTATGATTAAATTATGTAAATTGATTATACTTTTTCCAGAATTTTAATAAATGAAATGTGCACATTCTTATTATATCTATTTTTTTCCCCTTTTCACATATTTTTGCTCAATGACTTGTTTGCAAATGAAAACACTGACGGAGGCAAAAGAATGAATAAACCTATCTCTGGCTCTGCTGGGTTAAGAGAATTTGATGTATTTTTTACAGCAGCAATTACCATTGTTTTCCTTGTGTAAATCTATTTCAAACAAAATGTGAATGAGTAATCCTATTTAAATGCAAAACGTTGCCCACTTGAACATGAACCAATAAAAACAGACTATAAAAAAATGTCTTCTACGGATGCCTCGTTGCTCTGTGATCAAAGGCTGCAGAGACTGTGCTATTCTTCCTGTAAGCTTTAATGTATATTTATGTTCAGTTGATATTAGGATAAGCCATAGTTCTTACTGTCTTCAGATGGTTTGACGTCCATCTTGAGCTGCAGATGAGGTTTGGCTGCAGAGAGGAAGGCAACATCCAAATCCCAGTCGGACAGCAGAGACAGATACATTTCAGCATCGCTCCGGTCCCGAGAAAGGTAACTGATCCCAAAATTCTGCTTCCTGGTTTGAAAAAACAGAAAAAGACATGCTGACACACACACAGACGGTGAGGCTCAAGTTAGGGCGAAGTCTGAAAGCTTGTGTGTGTCTGTTCTTACCCGTTCAGATCAAAAGCTCGAATGAGAATGTGCTGCAGGACCTCCAGTGACGTAATCTGAGGATCGACAGCGAAAGAGCGAAACTCCACAGGCAGAGTACCGTCACATTTCTAAAAAAAAAGACCATATCACAACATCAGAGTCATCAAGAAGAAATGAATGAACAAAAACATGGCTCTGTGAGGGACACAATAGAGTTTTTCAATCCCATATGATGCTCCAACACCACAAAGTACATAATGACAACATATATCACTACAGACTGCAGTTTTCTGCAAGTGTTTTGCAGTCACTATTGCAACCCGCAGTGGTGGTTTCAGCACTGCCTCTGTCAGGGAGTTCACTGGTGTTTGTTAATGTTGACACCCACAGTTGGGCAGTAATCCAGTCACTATGGTAAAGCACAGAGTGAATAACTAACCTGTGGGAGGTCTTTAGTTGGTCTGTAAGCGTTGGTCTGGCGGTCGGTGGAGGACTAACTATCGGTAAATCACCTCTGCCGAGATCGGCTACTCCAACGGTTACACACATCCACAGTAATCCAATTCCTGACCCAGATCTCAAAGACTATCTGACTCCATCACGCGGACTTAACCAGAGCAAAGAAGTCCTCCACTGACCGCCAGAACAATGCTCTCAAACCGACTAATTACCTACCGGAGGTAGTTTTTCACTCTGCGCTGTACCATCAGGATTGGATGACTGCCCAACCGTGGCTGTCAACAGGCAGTGTGTTTACACGCAGTTTATTAAAATGCATGTAAACAGCTTAGCCATGCTGAATATGGACTCCACGTAGCTCATTTGACACACCTAGATAATGCAGTTGCAATTGAGCTGCGGTTGGATTCAGCAGGACTCGGTGAGTCTGGGTAATCCTCGGCATTCAGCTGGATGAGGAAGTAGGTGACCATGATAAATAGGGTCGCTGTGTTCATATGGTCTGAGGCTCCAACCCAACAAACACACACCATGGCACATACATAAAATAAAAACATGAAGACCTACAGCTGCATCCACCTCAGCCAGCATCATGAGGATGTTGTTTTCTCTTCAGGTGAACTGAAATTAGTTTGATACACACTCAGCTTCACTCATCAATAAAGGACACAGCGCCGCCTATCGAAGCAGAGTGAGATGTTCTCAGCCAGAAGTCTGATTCTCATTACTGCATGTATACGCAGACACGTTATGACCATAGCTGGACTACTGTGTGCATGTAAATGTACTTAATAACAAGCACCTTGAACTCTTTGACAGAGGTGGTGCTGCAACCACCACTGCAGGCCACTACAAAATGTTTTGCCTATGTTCAAACAAACACTGGGGACTTTGTCTAACTGTTGCCCTTCAGGGTGTGCTGTGAAAGCTGTCAATTAAACTCAGTTACTAACTGAATAACAGAACTGAAAACTCAAGAGTTGGCTTTATAACAACAATGTTTTGCCATCATTCAGTGGGTAGTCAATCAGCTGTTGGTCAGCTGGTTTTCTTTTTTTGCTTTCACTTTTACTCCACAATGAATAGGATTGACAGTTTTTGCAAAATGATGTAGCTAAAAGCTATAGTCTTGTAAGCTTTTCACATAGGTCTTAAATTCTGGGAGGAGACTGAGATACTGTACATCTGGAAACTGCAAACAGTGCATGTTTATGTTACATGTTTGTGAGAAAGATTAAGCTCCAGGTGCATAATATGAGACGGTCAATGACATATGAAGCATGCAACAAAAAACACTTTTTTCCAGTTTATATAAAAACTGATTCGGTCAAAAAAAGGTTCATAAAAAAAATTAACCCATTTTCTATCAAAATAAAGATTAACATTTTCTCATTTCCTTACACACACTTTGACTATTTTCAATCAAAATGCCACATTTGCTAGATGTTGAATGGACGACACTACATAAGCAGAGCAGGTGCCACGAAAAGCTCCAGGTAACGTATGACGTCATGCAGCCCTGGTGCGCACAACCACGCACGTAAATGCTGAACAGGCAGGTGACGTCAGACCGGGTCTGTGAGGGCTCACTGCTGTTAGGTTACATATCGACAAAAGTTAATGAAATGAGCCCATCGCAGTGTGTTTAAAGTCATTCACACAGCCTCATATCAGAAGGAGACGGGTTTTATTATCGATGGACTCCTGTGTCTGTCACAGTCCGCAGTCACCAACATCAACAACAACACAGGCGGTAAACAAAGCGGCTAATTATACAGGTGACGACGGAGACTCGGTCAGAACAAACACTAACATACACCCACAGTCTCAGGTGTGTTCACCTGTCGACATGTTTGTTTACACAGCAGCCGGAAAACATGACCGGTCAGTTCAATAACTAGGATAACGGGAGGGGCTAGCTAACTAGCAGCCACTGGCAGGCTGACTGCTTGTCCATCTTACCTTCACTTTAACACGAACCACCTCCCTCTCCTCCTCTCCGGCCATCTTAAATGGTCCGTTTCGTAAGGATGGTTGTCCTGAGTTTTGTTCTTCTTCTAATCCGACATGGTCATAGAGCTCATGAGAGGGGGGAGCAGCGGCCAGCCGACCTCCTCTGGTTTGTGATCTTCTTCTGCTCCAGTTTCACCAAGATGTATGACCGCATAACACATTTATTACCGCCATCTAGTGGACAAACCTCTGCATTTCTTCATCTGATGTTCAGGTGTTGCACCGAAATCTGTGACCTGTGGGCATTGTCTGTCTGTGCTTTGTCGAGAAAAAGTAATAATCAAAAGTGGAGAGGAATAGGAGTTACGCCTACTGCGTACTGCAAGCTCACTCATCAGAGTAAACACTTGTAAATTCCTTCAATATTGTCTTTAATTCCTTCAAATCGTTCGACTGTACTTGCTTTGCTTGTAACCCACGAGTAAACGCCGTTTGCTATGACTTCCTACTGATAAAGAAATCGCGACTGTTTTGAACCTGTAGTTCTTTGTGCCTGCTTGCACGAGACACATTTGCAAAAAAAAATCTTTCAAATAAACGTTTTGTTTTTATTTTTTTTTACTCTAAAATGATCAAATAAATGTAATCCCACTGTACCGGTTCAATAGTGAGTACATTTAAACATCAATCCTCTGTTAATCATTGTTAAAAAATTAGGTCTTTTTTCAAAACTCAATAAAAAGGGATAAAAATGTGCCATATGTGACATGCAATGTGTGACCAAACTGTATATGCACAATTACTCATTAAAACACATAAATAACTCATATGAAGGTCTTTGTCATCCCCTCACATTGATCTGGATTCAAGTATTGCTATCATAGATCATCACATGAATGAGAAACACTGAGCTCACATGCTGAAAGCAGCCATCAGAATCTGTGACCCTACTGTACATGCATAATAAAACCTTAAAACACAAATAACTTTGTTATGGGTCTTTGTCACCCCCTAAACTGGATCTGGACTAGAGTTTTGATCAAATTGAATCATTCAGCTGTCAAAAACACGGTTTTAGAACCAGTTATTTGGGCTGTGGTTCAGTAGGTAGAGTTGTTGCCTCAGAAGATTGTGGGTTCGGGGTTAGAAGTGGGTATACGCAATGCTGACTGAAAAATAAGTGGGTATACGCCGTATACCGGTGTATACCCTCGACTACACCACTGCCTGCCGGGCTGAAGCTCCTACAGACACAAATGTGTTTACGGCTACACATTAGCACAACACAACGACGTGTAGTAAAAGGGTGAGGATAAAAGTTTGTAAGTCAGGTGAGACATCAGCAGATAGGCTACCCATTGTAACAAAGTATCAAACAAAGACACAATTAAATGCCTGCCTAAATGTGGGTTAACAAGATATTGGCTAGAACAGAATAAGAAATGACCTTAAGGACATCGTGGAAAAGGTGAGCTCGATTTGCTCACCCAGTTATCCAGGAAGAATATCACTACTATTGGTATTTCGTGTGCACATTACATTATTTCGTGGGCACGAATTATTATTATTTTTGAGCATGTCAAGTCTGGGGCTCCGTATATTTCACATCTTGTGAATTTATTTTTTATCTGCCAGTAACGGGCTTCCATAAACAAGCACCTATATTTTATTTGACAAGTTTACTCCTATTTTTTATGGCAGAAACATGGTTTCACAAGCAAGTCTTATATATATATATATATATATATATATATATATATATATATATATATATATATATATATATATATATATATATATATATAACCCTAACCCTAAAACCCCTAACCCTAAGACTCCTGGCCCTAACCCTAACCGGAACTCTTAGCTTTAGACTTCTAAACCAAAGACCCCTGACCCTAAACCTAACTGGAAGTCTTAGGGTGGGACTCCTAAACCTAACCCTACTCCTAACCCTAACCAGACTCCTAACCCTAACGTTTCCCTGGTGGGGACCCGGGTACAGACTGCAGAGGAGGCTGAGCAGAACTCAGTAGGAGAAGAGAGATTCTGCCACGTCACTAATTCTGCACATACAGTCAGTAGCAGGAACCAAAATCCAGTGTTGTCGAATGTGACTGTTCTAAATCCACATTGTTTTTTTTTCTCTTGAGGTGGAGGGTGTGGCGACCCCATCAATGTCTGATGGGGAGGCCCTGTTGGGCGCCGCGGCCGACCTGTGCCGCCCAAGCCAACAACCGGCCCCCCGAACTCAACTCAGAAGGCCTAAGAGGCATGAGAACACCTCCCAAAAAACTGGAGGTGCTCTTTGTGAGCAGAGGAGCCAGTTCTGGTGCTAGGTGATTCCAATCTGACCATGGCATCAGACTCAAAGGTGCTGATCTTCTTCCGTGCTACTTCACACTCAGCTGCAAACCACCCCAGTGCGAGCTGGAGGTCAGTGTTCGATGAGGCCAATAGGACCGCATCATCTGCAAAAGGCAGAGATGGGATCCTAAGACCCCCAAACCTGACACCCTCTGCCACTTGGCTGCGCCTAGAAATCCTGCCCACAGAAGTAATGAACAGAATCGGTGACAAAGGGCAGCCCTGGTGGAGTCAAACCCTAACTGGGAACAAGCTTGACTTACGTTCCATGTCCCAAAAGCCAGTTTCCATAAGCGAGGATCGGGCCGCCAAGGCCTCCACCTTTGACTGCTGCCCAATCCACACAGCACCAGACCCCTACGGCTTCTCTTGCCGGTGGTGGGTCCACAAGAGGATGAACCCATGTCACCCTTTCAGGCTGGGCCCAACCAGGCCCCATGGATGGAGGCCTGGCCACCAGGCGCTCGCCTGCGGGCCCCAACCCCAAGCCTGACTCCAGGGTGGTGCTCCGGTGACCCTCTGGCCAGGGTGAAGTGGTTCATGTTGTTACTCATCATTAGGGATCTAAGACTGCGCTTTGTCTTTCCTCTCACCTAGGACCAGTTTTCCTTGGGAGACCCTACCAGGCACAAGCCCCCAACAACATAGCTCCTAGGATCACTGAGACACTCAAACCCCTCTACCACGATAAGGTGGCAGCCATAGAGGGGTCCAGAGGCCCCCACGTAATAATAATCCAATGCTAATGCTACTAAAGTCAGGAGTGAGACAAGTGTTATAACAACAAAGGCGTCATAAAGACAGAGGTGTCATAAAGAAAGATGTGTTATAAAGACAGGTTTTATAAAGACACAGGTATTCAAAACAGGTGTTATGAATACAGAGGTGTTATAAAAACAGGTGTTATAAAGACAGATGTCATAAAGACAGAGGTGTCATAAAGAAAGATGTGTTATAAAGACAGGTTTTATAAAGACACAGGTATTCAAAACAGGTGTTATGAATACAGAGGTGTTATAAAGACAGGTGTTATAAAGACAGATGTCATAAAGACAGAAGTGTCATAAAGAAAGAGGTGTTATAAAGACAGGTTTTATAAAGACATAGGTGTTAAAAAAAACAGAGGTGTTTAATACAGAGGTGTCATAGAGACAGGTGTCATAAAGACAGGTGTCATCAAGATAGGGGTGTTATTAAGACTGTAAGACAAATCATCTACAATTGGAAGGCCTTCAACATTACAGCAACTCTGCCTAGAAGTGGACACCCATCAAAAGATCACCCAGAAGCACCAGAAAAGTAATAAATCAGGTAGAAGCCAACCCACATATCACCTCCAGAGAGTTGCAGACCTCCTGGGTAGCATCTGGGACAAATGTGCATGTGTCTACAATCAGAAGAAAATTGAATAGCCATGGCATTCATGGGAGGGTTGCCAGAAGGAAGTCTCTGCTCTCAAAAAAGAATAGAAGTTATCTGTTTCAACTTTGCCAGAGAGCACTTGGACAAACCCGAGGCCTTCTGGAAGTCAATCCTTTGGACAGATGAGTCCAAAGTAGAATTATTTGGTCACAATCAAAACCACCATGTTTGGAGAAAAGCCAACACTGCATTTCAAGAGAAGAACCTCCTCCCAACAGTGAAGAATGGGGGTGTAAATGTAAAGGGCCGGGGCTGCTTTTCTTCTTCTGGACCTTGACGACTCCAGGGAACCATGAATTCTCAGGCCTATCAAGAAATTCTTGAACAGAATCTCCTGCCATCAGTCAGGGAGATGAAAATGGATTCTGCAACAAGACAATGACCCAAAGCATTCCAGCAAAACTACAAAGGAATGGCTTCAGAGGAAGAGGATCTGTACTCTGGATTGGCCCAGTCAAAGTCCAGACCTTAATCTGATTGAAATGTTGTAGCAAGACCTTGAAAGATGGTACATGCCAGGTGTCCCTCCAACCTCTCTCAACTGGCAGAGTTCTGCAAGGAGGAGTTGGCAAAAATCCCCATAAGCAGATGTGAGAGACTGGTTAGTGGGTACAGAAGACGCCTGGTTGAAGTAATAGCAACAAGAGAAGGAGCCACAAGCTACTAACTACAAGGGTTCACATACTTTTGCACATATTAAATTATCAGTTGTTGTCAAAAAATCCCCTTTTGTTGAATTAAATAATGAAGATATATCTTTCTGTGTATGTCCATTATTTGAAAATGTTTTAGTTACAAATTGGGATTTGGATGCGCATTTAATAAGGCTATTTTTTATTTATTTATTTTTTTTTTACAAAAACAGTGACCGTGTCTCCTGGGGTTCACAAACTTTCATGCAGCACTGTATCTATCTATCTATCTATCTATCTATCTATCTATCTATCTATCTATCTATCTATCTATATATATATATATATATATATATATATATATATATATATATCACTGAAAATACTTCTGTACAATTCTTCTTTAGTTGAACTTCAAAATTTTAATTTTTTTAAACCTACCACATGTTGTTTGACATTCTTTCATTTCTGTTTCTGTTCCATTCCACGGAAGAACTCCATGCACTGAAACACATCTCAGTTTGACATTTGTCCTGCTCTTTGTTTTTTTGAACATACAACTCCCCCTCAGTTCATACTCACACTCTCTAATGTTAAACAATTAATAAAGGTATCAAGACAGGATCCAGGAGTTCTGTATATACAACTAATCAATATATTTTCAGTTTTCTCTACATTTATTTCTACAGTTACATATTCTATCATGTTTTCTATTGTTGTTGACATTTTCTCCACAATTTTGCAGTTTATTTAATCAATTACAAATAGGGCAACACCTTAACCTTTTCTATTTTCTCTGTAGTGGTAAAAAGTCTGTATCCCTCAAGCTCAACAGTAAATTCTTTTTCTGTACTGAGCCATGTCTCTGAGACAGCAATAACACTAAATCTTCTGCATTGTTTTAAATAATACTTGATTTTGTTGAAATTGCTATAGAGACTTCTGCTGTTGAAGTGTATGACTGACAGAGTGTTGTCCATTATTATGTTACTTTTAAATTGATAACCGGTGTTATACACACAATTGCAGTTAAAGTTTTTGTAGAAGTTATTCTCAGGATCAATATCATTCTCCATTCCATAAATTTTATGTCCTGAAGAGTCAGCAGTTTGCAGATCCATAATATGTGAATCATTATTCACACATTCTAGTGGTCCAATCTCTCCGATGCCAGCGCAGTTCAAGGCTTTAAATGGGGAGGAATAATCCTCATCCTCTCTCACAGGAGGAGCTATACTGCAGGCAAATGAAGCATTCCAACAGAAATTTCCACATCAGGGAAATCATGTTAAAATTTAACAGTTTAACACACAACTCAAAAGTCCATTGCCACATTTTCGGCAGATTGTACGTGGTCGTGTGTGTGTGTGTGTGTGTGAGTCATCTGCATTATTATTATATATTATTATATATATTATTATCAACTGCATTATTGCCCAAAATAATCACAATCACACAATTTTACCAAATGGTGCAGCTGGAAAGTAAACTGGGTGACATGTTCTCTTATTAATTTAAGACAATGGTGAGAACAATTCTCTTTAATTTCCTTTGTAAGTGTATGAAAATCATCCATGGAGGGGGGCACCATATAAAAGCCAGCCCAGGGCACCACACTGGGTAGGGCCGGCTCAGGTAAGACCAACTCCCGTCAAGCCAAAGATGAGGTATGCCCTGTTGTATTTCTCGTCTTTCTAAGTATTAAAGTTTTTTTATTGTCATGCCAACACATGCAGACACTGCATGTTCTTCTCATTGCAAATCAAACATGCAGGCAATCCTTCAGCATTGGCAATGAAATGATTCTGTCCACTCTTCCTTAAATCTTTTGTTCTCAACAACAATCTTTTTCTTTTTCCCTTTGGGATCCATGGCCCATGACACACCCTCATTTGTTTGCAACAGCCACCTGCACTGTGTGTCACAGGCTATGATGCAATTCTGCTATTTGGTGCAATTCTGAAATTCAGTATTTATTACATTAATTTTTACAGCATAAGAATATTTGTGTCAGGTTTCCCCCTAAAGAAACCATATTAATAAAAAATAATTCTTTGTCCATTTTCACACATTTTTGAAATAGCTCCGGGGAGCCACTAGGGGAGTTCTAAAGAGCTGCATGCAGCTCTGGAGCCGCAGGTTGCCAACCCCTGGTCTAGCAGGACTGTAGGTCTCTGGTAAAGCTGAACGTATGCAGTAGATGTAAAGGCCTCTTATCTTCACATTATTATGCACGGTGAAGACTTCCACACGCAGCTGCAGACTCTTGCTCAACATGAGAAAATCCCTGACATGTAATCAAGCTGCTGTAAAGTCCTGCAGTCTGTCCTTTGTACTTTATCCCGTGGTGCTGCTTACCTCACTTCTTACAGCTCATGTTCAGCAGTGATTAATAAAGATGCTGGACTTGCGTCTGTCTGAGACCCACTCCTGAAAACTCTTTGATGAGCAGAGAAAAATAAATACAACTCACATTGAACACATAACTTCTTTTTCTGTGGCTTATAAAATCATCAGCAGCTTAAACCTCTCAAATACATCTGGAAAGCAAATTTCTGTCAGACTGAAGAACAAAACTTAAGTCTGATTTTATTCTTTTGCATTTTGATGATCATCTAGATTCATTATCTAGAAAAACAGACCACGGTCAAGTTTCAGTTTGGAGTGTAAACAGCATGAAAAATCTCCTCGTCAAAGAGTCTGTTTCAGCTCAGAGAGACGGTGCAGAATTCAGTTTGAATTCATTCAAACACATTAATAAAACATAAAAAGTACTGTCAAGTACACTTCTGACTCAGGCTATTAACTAGCAGCTTCTTATGGCGATGCAGAAATCTAAACAGTCCACAGTGTTTTTAAAAAGCAGAGGCTGAAAGGTTTCATTCAGAGGCAGTCCCCTCAGCCAGCGCCTCTGGAGGAGCGTCCAGCAACTCGAACATGTCATCGATGACCTGCCACAGACAATTCTCCAGAGGAAAGTCGTTGTCCACCAGGTTCACCAGGAAGTAGTTATCGTGGATGTACTTGATGATCATTCGTGACGGAGACTCGTCCTCGTAGAGTTTGGCCCACTGCTCGATCCACAAGGCGAAGGCCTCATCCTGGGGGAGACAAGAGGACACGATAGGTCAAGAAAATGGTTTGATGCTGAACACAAACTTCTTCCTGACAGGTTTCAGAGTTCAGACCAATGTGCCATCAACTAAAGACCTTGTTCAGTCTGGTTTATTCATCTGTGTTGAATCAACACTGTTGGCCATTGGTCTGCTTATCCCTGGCTGAATGCAGACATCCACATGTTCAGCCATGTGACGGACTCCTGTGATTGGTCCACTGGGCAGCATCATATTTTCCGCCTTTAAATCTCTAAAATCCCAGAGGAGCATTAGCTGTGTTTTCATTCTCCTCTGGAATCTCCTTTCTCTGTATCTCTGTAGAGATCATGATAACATCAGCCAATGTGATGTAGGGTCAATGCCCAATGAACTTAAATTCTGGGAATTTTCATAGTTCGAAACTTTCCATGGGAATATATATTATCTGCGTTTACCTGATCATACACATGTACGAATATGAAATATGTTGTGTGATATAAACACAAGTATGTAAACATGTCTAATGCAATATTTTAAAATCAAGTTGAAAAAAAATATCAGAAACAAAATTTCCTAGGAATTTTGTTTTCAGAAAAATTCAGTTTAATTAATGGCAACAAAACCCTGGAAATTTCCAATATTCCTAAGCTTAAATTCCCATGAAAATTTTCAGGAAACTCTCCTGAAACTTACAGTAAGATTTCCTCCCTTTTTATGATGCATGTATTTGTAATAGCCTGTCAAGCAATTTTTATTTATTTAGCGCCCATTAAGTAAAAAACAAATTCAGTTAAAAAAAAAACACAAAAAAAGGTTAAGTACTTACTTAAGTACGCTTTTCTAGTCTTACCGACCACTCAAAGCGCTTTACACTGCTAGCCTCATTCACCCAATCACACCATATTCACACACTGATGGCAGGCTGATATTAAGGCAGAAGCCTTCAGCTATATCTAATACTGTCACACAACATTCAAACACCACTGAACAACAGCTGGAGCAACTTGGGGTTCAGTGTCTTGCTCAAGGACACTTCGGCATGTGACTTCAGGAGCTGGAATCAAACCCACTTCTGATTGTGGGATGACAACTCTACCACTGAACCACAGCCGTAATTTGGATGATACTTTCTGAAATACTGCAAAGTGCAGCTGAGGTGGCGACTCCAATTCTCAAGGAAAGTCCTAAGAACTGCGTGGCAGCATGACTGGAATCAGAGATGACAGAGGTTCCTCTGATGTTTTGCATTGCAATTTCCTGACTTGACAAGTTGGAAAGTGTTGTGAAGGGATTTATGGGTGCGATTCTGCTGAGGTAAACTTTCATGGTCTAGGTTTTGATCTTTGGTTCTAAATGTGCAAAGGTTATGAAACTAGTCATGGTAAAGAGGTCAAAGGATAGGAAAGATGTGTTGGGCTAGTGGTGAAAGTTGCAAAACAGGTCCACGCTGACCAGTGGGAAGACAAAGTTGTGGGTGGAAGACTGTCGATGATGGAATTACGGAATCGATGAGCAGGGGTATAAGAGCTGGATTCATAAGTTGAATGACAGAGCTAAATACAGAGGAACCGAAATAGGTTGTCTACAAACGTGCCAAGCTTCTGAACTTCTGAAAGAAAATTGAGAAAGGCGCATTGGTGATGGTATGGGATGACCAAGAATGTGAGCTGCTCTGAGGACATAATTGTGTGTGACGAGAATGCCAGGTAAGACGATGGATGAAGAGCACGAGGATAGGAAACTAGAGCGACCTTTGTTGATGTCAACCACTGCGAGGTTGTCAGAATGATGGATTTACAGAACCATTGGTGGCACCAAAGGATATCAGCTTCATCTATGGTGTAGATCTTGAAGAGAGAGGAAGATGTGGTTTGCTGGTGAACTCACCTAATAACCATCTTCCATGTAGTAACCACCGAAATTGACAGAAGGCGTGGCATCTATAAACAGATGACTGGCAGCTGAAGGGGTCGAGTGATTCTCGTTGAAGAAAGAGATTCCACTCCAGTTACTCAAGCGATTCAGCCAACGGCACAGTTCTGCTTGGCCTGGAAAAATTGAGAGTAATTGGAGTCAGAGGAGAAGATAGAAGAGGCAATGAGCGGTGTGTGGAGGAAGTTTGAAGTGAGAAGGCAGATGTGTTTAAGCTTGTCTGACGGAAGTGAGGCTTGGAACTAGTTAGTGTCCAGGGTGATACCGAGAAAATCCAAAGAGGTGGAGGGGCCCTGTTTAGTCTCTGATGACCATGGGACCCCAAAATCAGAGAAAACAGCGGCCAGTGAAATCTTGTGATGTCAAAGAGTTGTGAGAACAGGTTGAGTGGGCTTGCCCTCCCCTTCAGAAGGAACAAATGTGAAGGAAGTTACGCTGTTGTTGCATATGGCGTGGCCTGATTGATGCATATGTCTTGACTTTCTTATCGATTCCACTGGTCATGCGAAGGATGAAGGAAGGAACTGACTCCGCCTGGAGCAGAGGATCTGGTAGAACCAGGGTTGACAACAGAGAGAAGGCATAAAAATACAGTGCTACTCAAGGCTCATTAAACTGCTGGAGACAGGCTGTGGCTTATGAATCAAGGTGTATGTGGTACTGATAGAAGCCATTACCTCCAAAACTGAGAGTTAATCTGAAATAAGAGACATGTAATCATCTGAATACTGGTGACTGCCAAGAAATTGGGAACAATGTCCAGCCATGAAACCGGAGAAAGCGCAAGTAAACGATGTAGGAATAAGTTCTTTGAAACCGATGGAAACTTTTCTTAATTGAAAGGGGGTGTCTTGAAACCCTCTTGAATTCCATCAAGATCAGATTGACAAAATGAAAACAGGATAAGGATTGCAAGATCTGTGTAATTACTGACAAGTATCTGATTGCCAAGATTAAAGAATACTAAAGAAGGATGTGTTATGAGAGAGCTACGTTGGCGAATGGGAGAATTAGCCTCAGCTAAGGTAAAAGTGAGTGGTTCTCACTGGGTTGAAATCAGTTGTGAGGTAATCTCTGTGCCCAATGCTCTGGTTAACGCTCCCTGTCATAGTTGTCACGGATGAACGGTCCAGGGCAATGACATCCTGGTGCCCAGTGCCTCGACTGAAACAGACTGCAGCGGAAGAAGAAAGTTGTCGGCAGTGGTAAGCTAAAGAACGCAGTGCTGTCCTTGAAATGTTTGATGTAACTCCTCATGTGACTGAGCCCACCCACAGCAGAGGGCACACTCCGCTGTGGTCATTACTAAGAATTTTATTTTTTCAAATGTGGGTGTCATTGATGTAGCTTTAGCTGATTATTTCTGTGTTTTCTTTGACCTGTCTGTTACACCCAAACTGGCAGTTGGGTCTGCAGTTGTTCGAGGAAGACTCATAAATGACAGCACAAGGGCACAGTTCAAGGAAATGATTTGGTTTGAAAATACTCCGTGTTCTAATGCTGATGATCTGTTGAGCCCCTACAGATTGTTTTTAATGTTTTGGATACCATTGCTCCTGTCAAGGCTAGAATGGTTAAAAATAGGCAAAAGGCACCATGGAGAAATGAAGACCTGGTCAGGGCACAGAAAAGGGAGTGCCGGAGAGCCGAACAAAAATGGCGCAAGTCAAAGCTCCAGGTTCACTATGAGATTTACAAAGAAAAGTTATCTGTGTTCAACCAGACTTTGCGTAGAATAAGGGAGACTTATTTTTCCAAAATTATCAAAAACTACAGTAACAACTCTTGTGTCCTGTTTGCTACAGTAAATAGATTAACAAACCCTCCAGTTTCACTGCCCTTGGAACTAGTGTCTATATCTAAGGAGGTCCTGTGAGCGGCAGGCAAACATGAGCCTGTTGAACAGTTTTTGTTGTCATTAACTTAAATGGAATGTCCAGTCCAGTCTGATATCATAGTTTAAAGCTGATGACACCTGGCTGGAGCAAGGTGGTGAACCAACGGTGACAGGGTGAGAGGTGGAGAGTGTTGACACTGATGGGAAAGGGCTGACATCCGTTGGAGAGAAGGGGTAGGAGTACCGCGGCAGCAGCATGGAGCTGATGCTGAACTGTTGCAGCTTCACTTCTTTGTTGAGGGTGGAAGGCTGAGAGACGCGATGATTCTTCAGCAAACGGTAGCTCTGAATCCTAAAGAGGGATGAACTTTGCGGAACGTGGACCACTGAAAAGATTGTGAGGCAACCCACAGGATTAGGTGGATTACCTTGCTGGCTGGTCTTTGCGTGGTTGGGAGTGGAGTTCCAAGGTGGATTGGTCTGATGTCAAGTATTTTTGCAGTGTCCAAGTTGCATTTGTGTCCTCCTGGTCCCCCGAAAAGATCTTTAAAGTCCATGGATCCTTAAATGGTGAGTAAACAAAGCTATGCAAAATGTACGTTTCTAAACGGTTTGGCGTCTTGCTGGTTTGGCTAAAAGCCACGTGCTACGGCGCACAAAGAAAAAACAACCAGGACTAGTGGATTAGGAGGGTTTAAATACTGGAATGGGTGGGGTTGAGGTGTGGTCCTGCTCCTGAAAATCTGCTAAAAGCTCCACTTAAATGAATGCTGAAAGAGGTACTGGTGAGCTTGAGGGTCAACTGATAGTTTGAAGAAACACGTCCACACTGCAGGATTTCAATTAAACACTAACTCTTATTTTACACTGTTGATGACACAGCTTAACTTCAGAGCTTTTCATTTGAAACTCCAGACACAGAAGGGACGTTTCCTGTCAGACTGAGATGTACCTTCCAGTACATGAAGCTGACCGGGTCTGCAACTGTAGGCTGGACGATCTCTCTGCCAGGAAAGATTCCCCACGTCACAGCGTTGGGCTGCATGTCGGGGGCGTTAGTCAGGTTACGGCCCTGCACACAAAACACACACTCGGTAAGAGAAGAATAAATACACACACAAACAGAAAAACAGGAGCTTTCTGCTGTACTCACGTGCACGTTGACGATGTGATAGTTGACCCTTGGCTCGTACTTCTTCAGGACTTTGAGAAGAGCTGTGACGTTTTCACTGGAGGTAAAAAACTCCAGATACGCCTGATAGAGGAACAAAAAAGAAAACAACAGACTCAGGACACACATCAGAGGCAAACAGACCCAAAGCCCCCCACACAAAACACTCCCCCACCTTCTGGAAGACGTATCCTCCTGCAGGGCCCCAGCCCACGATGGGGTCCGTGGAGGGTTTCCCGTTGATGTTGGGCTGCGAGTTGATGGTTAGGACTCCTCGTCTATTCACCTTCTCCAGTTCCTCCTTCAGCAGGTTGGTTTCTGGGGCCAGAGGCTCGTCGTTCCATGGCAAACACATCACCTATCGGGAGAGGAGAGGTTAGCTAAGGATAAACATGATGAGGTTAAGATGGTGACTGACTACTTTTTTACGTTTCATGGAATAAAAAAGTCACAGAGGAAGACTCCCCCATGGTGCCCAGTCTACCTTGTGTCCACTGTGGTTGGCCTGTGCTGAGATGTAGCAGGTGAAGACCTCAAAGACACTTTCTTCATTCATCAGCTCCTCTCCCCACATCTGCAGCAGAGCATCTTTGGAGGATTTGCTCTTCAGGTAGAACAGGTAGTAGTCGTTCAACTCGCCGAAGGCTGGAGACGACGAGTTCCCCCTGAAGGAACAGATAATTCATCAACTCAAAGAGGAAACTAACACTCAGCGTGTGGTATAATAGACCCGTTGCTGAGCTCACCATCTGCCGTTAGGGAACTCGTCCCAGTCCTGGGTCCTGTAGATGTAGCTCTTGGGTCTGGATGCCCAAAAGATGGGTCGAACATCTTCAACTTTTCGTTTTGGATGAGCACTCACTGCCCAGGGGAGAGGCCGTCTACAAGAAGAGAAACAAGATCTGAGAATCTAACTCACTTTGGATCAGGATGATGGACGAACCAGGAGCCTGAGACTGGACGAAACATCCTGCAGCTCTGAGACACAGGACTTCATGTACCTGTAACATTTAACATGCAGATCTGGAGGTCTGATCGGCAACAAACATCATGACTGACTGGACGTGACATGCTGTGTGACTGACCTCGGGTCCTCTATCCACAGACCCAGCTGTCTCAGCACCTCCACGGGGGCCACCTCTCTGTTCAGCGTGTAGAAGTGAAGCCCTGGAACCTTCCCGCTGTCCAGCAGGACTCGGCACATCTCCACCGCCTGCTGGATGCCGTAGTTACGGATTGCGGCGTCGTTGTCTTTGATTGGCTCAATGACTTTAGTGATCTCCTTGGGGACCTCGAGCTTCGACAGTTTGACCAGCTGACGCAGAGACTGGTAACCCTGGAGGAAAACAGGATGCACATCAGAGTCCAGGGACAGACACCCAGCAACAGAAATTATATTTATTCAAAGATTTTGGCTGTAATGGCATCATTTCAAATGCTTTATATCCTTAATGCTAACAATGCAGGCATGGCTTTCCTGCAGCTCTGAGTTACCTGGATGGGGAAGATTCCAGGTAAGATGGGACACGTGATGCCGATCGCTCTGCAGTCATCCAGGAACTTTAGAAATGTGTCAGCTCTGAAGAAGAGCTGAGTGATGACGAAGTCTGCTCCTGCGTCCACCTTCTCCTTCAGGTGTCTGAGGTCATCTTCGTAGCTCTCTGCCTCTGGGTGTCCAGTAGGGTATCCTGGAAACATCCAGATAAAACCACGAATCACTTGGCAAGGCAAGTTTATTTGTAGAGCACAATTCATACACAAGGCAACTCAAAGTGCTTTACAGCAACATAAAAATCACAAGATTAGAAAGAAAATGAAATAGAATAAAATAAAATAAAAACATTCCATACAACATTAAAATAAACAATTCAAATTAAAGTCTATTCTCTGGGTGACAGGAAGCCAGTGCAGAGACCTGAGCACAGGACTAAAATAGTTGTATTTCCTGGTTCTGGTCAGGACTCGCACGGCAGCATTCTGGATGTACTGCAGCTGTCTTACAGCTTGCTTAGAAACCCCAGTGAGCAGGCCATTACAATAATCTAACCTGCTGGAGACAAACGCATGGATTAGTCTCTCTAAGTCAGGTTTAGACAGTATTCCTTTGATTCCGGTGATACTTTTCAGATGGTAAAAACCCGCTGATGTTATTGATTTGACATGGCTGTTTAAGGTGAGGTCTGAGTCCAGTATTACCCCTACATTTCTGACTATTAACCTTTAGAGAGAGCGTCTCAAGGTGACTGATAACACGTTCTCTTTGTTTTGGTCTTCATGACTGAGCACTCCTGGTTCCACTTACCTTAATTTTCGATCTTCTTTATATTGCCGTGATACGGTTTATTCTGTGTCACTTGTGCACCTGCAATGTTGGTCGGGCAGTTAGCCTGGTGAGCATACAATATCCCAGAGATACACTGCTTCAGCTTAGCTGTACCCAAGAGTGAGACACGGCTCTAGAGCTACCAGATTACATTTTGAGGTGCACTCATGGATCAAGCAGGGCAAAGACTGACAGACAAAGGAAGCGTGGCAAACTCCTTGCCCACAAATTCCTCTGCCCCCGATTATTGGGGAACGTCCAGTCGCTAAGGAACAAAGTGGATGAGCTACAGGCAAATGTTCACTTCCAGAAGTCCTTCTAGAACTGCTGTATCTTGGCCTTCACCGAGATTTGGCTCACTTATCGAGACTGAGATATCGGCTTATCAATCGATGGCTTCAGCGTTCCTTTCTGTCTGGATTGACGTACAGAGGTAACAGGAAAAAAGCAAGGCGGTGGGGTGTGCTTGTCTGTTGATAAATGATACTGTAGCTCTGTGACAGTCTGCGAGCGCATCTGCACACCAGATGTAGAACTTTTGTCCAAATCATTGCCCCTTTACCTCCCCCATGAGTTCCCCCAAGTTTTTCTAACACCTGTGTAGATTCATCGGAGAGTGGAACCAGCTTCTGCCTCCAGCAATGACTCTGAAGCGGTACAGAAACTGTCTATGTCACCTGATGCACCAAATTTCATATCAGCCGACTTTAACCATGCTTCTCTTAAGAAGTTGCTAAGAAACCTTTACCAGTATGTCTCCTGTCCAACCAATTGTGACAAGACACCTGATCTTTGTTATGGATCAGTGAAAGACGCTTTTAAATCTCTTCCACCTCTCTTAGATCTGCTGACCATAACTGTGTGCAAACTGTTATAAAAAGGGAGAAGACAAAGATTATGAATGTAAAGGTCTGGTCAGAAGATTCTTTGCTTTGCTTGCAGGAATGTTATAACTGCACTGATTAGGATGTTTTCATGCAGTCTTGCGGCAGCGACTTGGATTTACTTATGGATGTAACCTGCTCTTATGTTACCTTTTGCAGGGACATCCCTTCCAAGCGGGTTAAAATGTATCCTAAAAACAAACCATGGGTAAAACAGGGAAATCCAGCTCAAAAAATAAGAAACTTGATTTTTAACAGGGAGATGCCTCTGACCTGCATTCAGCTACTAAGGCACTGAAGATTGACATTGTAAAAGCCAGGGTGGACTATAGACTACTACTAGGGGGCAAGATGGCTGCAAATAATCTTGGCTCTGCTTGGGCTGGTATGAAGACTATAGCTGGCCTCCAGAACTCACGAAGCAGCACATCTGTTACTGTAGATGGTTTTAACTCAAACACTGAACTTGCTAATGATTTCAACTGTTTTTATTGTCGTTTTGACACTCTTGATTTAAGAAAGGAAATTAAGGATTTGAACCAGAGGTATTGACTCGAGTCACATGACTTGGACTCGAGTCAGACTCGAGTCATGAATTTGATGACTTTAGACTCGACTTGACAGGATGTTAAAAGAATTGCAACTTGATTTGGACTTGAACAGCAATGACTTGTGACTTCACTTGGACTTGAGCTCTTTGACTTGAAAAGACTTGCTCCTTTCACCAAAACACAAAGATCAAAATGTATGTCATTAACGAACGCTCTGCAGCTCTCTCTCTCTCTCTCTCTCTCTCTCCCTGTGCGCATTTGTTTGTGTGTGTGTGTGTGTGTGTGTGTGTGTGCGAGCTGCAGGCACAGCATCCAATCAAATTACAATAATCCAATTGTAGCACAACAACCAATGAAGAAGAAATGGTAATAGAGTGCCAATGTAAAGATGACAAAATAACATCTTATTATGAGATATTTAAAGTAATTCTGGGCTTATCAGTGCAGGTCCGATATTTACGAATGCCCAAAGTCCAAGTCCACCTTTGTCGAGTCCAAGACAAGTCCAAGTCCATGCTAGTTGAGTACGAGTCAAGTCCAAGACAAAATAGGTCCAAGTCCAAGTCAAGTCCAAGTCCACAAGGCCCGAGTCCAAGTCCAAGTCTAAATGAGATTGAGAGTAAACACAGACATGTTATACCGACTATATATCTAGATAGATATATAGTCGGTACAACATGTCTGTTCAGATATTCACACACTTTTGAGACCACCTACTTGTTGGTAAATTTGTGATGCTAAAGTTATTTCTACTATAGCACTATGATTTATAATCATCAGTAAGCATGTGCAGTGTAAAAACACTGTAGGATCAATTAGATAGCAATTTCACTTAATAATGTACTTTTTAATCTCCAGATACAAGACAACATGTAACCCCGACTCTGACTAGGCTGTTGTATTTGTGATGATGAATAAGTGCAGTGTAGCCATACTATACAATCAACTGAGGTAATACTATTTACTTTAAATATAGCCTTTTCACTTTAAAATGAAATTAAACAGAAGTGCAACTTCACATTTCCCCAAACTTTTTATTACAGAATAACATTCTGTGTCCATCAAAAAATTACAGCTTTCAAATCAGAAGTGCAGTATTAACCTATTTTAATACAACCACAATTCAACTGAATCGATAGATAACCATGGAAAATCATATGAATCGAATCGTTGTAAAAATGAATTTTTCCACCCTTACATTTTTCACAAAATGATACAACAGTGTGGTGCTGAAACATGACCTGGATGTTAATTCACCTGAACAAACTTATCAATGAGGCTAGATTAACCGTTTTGTACAACTTAAAAGTTTTATTTTTTTGCATACTGTAATCCTGTCTACAACAATTCTGTGAAAAGAATTAACAACCAAGTAGCCAACAGAATACCTCATGTAAAGCATAGATCACTCTCTCGTTTGTACAAAAATACATAGCTACTGTAAATCCATATGAAGCAAAAAAATAAAAATAAAAAAAAGGTAAAGACACATTTTTGATAGCCTTTCCAAGCAATGCAACATCAGAATGTTTGAAGTCAAATCCAAACTAATCTTCAGAAGTTACAGAAGTCTATTGTTGCACTTGAGAAATATTAAAGAGGAGAGCATTCTGGATCCTAGGCTTGCTCTATTTGGTCTCATAAGAAGTCCTCCAGCACTAAAACCTCTTTCAACTGGAGCTGAAGATGCAGGGACAGTAAGCACTTTCAGAGCAGGAGCATGCAAATGTGGATATTTGTCCTTGTTCCTAAACCGGAATGTGAGGGCATCCTCATCTACTGGAGTTCTCTGAATGTCTTCCAAGTACTTCATTACCTGGGTGACAACACTTGCCTCAATGGGAGCGCTTTGCTTCTTTTTATGAGTTTTATACTTTGCCAGGAGTCGTGGAATCTTGGAGTATGGGGAGGAGAATCCTGACATGGTTCTGCTGTAGATCCCTCCTCTGCTTGGGGAATTTCTAGGTCATGGAGATCCATCCTTTCTGCTTCAGCAATTAAGCTTTCTGGAAGAAAGAACACATAAGTGCGCACCTTCTTAAGCACCTTGAAAATATTATGTAATGTGAATACAAGTGTTAGCTGAAGCAATCATTGAAGTGGCAGTAGTAGTAAAAATTCCTTGTTATAAGTTAAATTTATTTAGCATCTTTTACATCTGCTACATTGAAAAGTGCTACAGTGAAATTATGATTAGAAAGTGCTGCATATGTATGTGTATGTGTGTGTGTATATATATATATATATATATATATGTATGTGTGTGTATATATATATATATGTATGTGTGTGTATATATATATATATGTATGTGTGTGTATATATATATATATATATGTATGTGTGTGTATATATATATATATGTATGTGTGTGTGTATATATATATATATATATATATATATATATATATATATATATATATATATATATATATACATACATATACACAAGAACTGCCTGGAGGAACAAGGAGGTGCCAGCAGAGTGGCAGCAAGCATTTGGGGTATTCATACCAAAAGAGGAAAATTCCTGTACCATCAACCAGTTTAGAAGTATTGCCCTGCTCAATGTGGAGGGGAAGATCTTCTTCTCCGTCCTAGCCAGGAGAATGACCAATTTCCTCATGGCGAATGAATACATTGATACAAGCTGCCAGAAGGCTGGAATCCCTGGTTTCCCTGGGTGCATTGAGCACTCCTTTATGATTTGGGAACAAATTCAACAGGCAAAGAGGGAGAAGCGGGACCTGTACGTGGTGTGGCTAGATCTCGCCAACGTGTATGGCTCAGTGCCCCACAAACTGATAGACTTCGCTCTGGACTTCTTCCACGTCCCAATACAGGTTAGGAACATCATCTCCAGATACTTTGACAATCTGCACATGTGCTTTCTTCTGGAAGACTGCACAACCGGATGGCAACAGTTGGAGCGAGGAATCGCTATGGGGTATGCCATCTCCCCCATCCTGTTTGTGACTGCCTTTGAAGTCATCCTCAGAGGGGCCAGGCAGGTTGTCGGAGGCTTCAGGCTACCATCAGGGGAGAGGCTCCCACCGCTAAGAAGCTACATGGATGATGTCACAACCATCCTTCAGACGGCGCCATGTACAACACGACTCCTTAAGCAGTTTGATGAGCTGATTTCATGGGCAAGGATGAAGAAAAAGGCAGCAAAATCAAGAAGTCTGTCAATAAGGAAAGGAGTGCCCCAGGACAAGATCACCTTTGTTGCATCAGGAGAGCGAATTCCACAGCTCATTGAAGCGCCACTCAAGAGCCTGGGGAGACAGTACACAGCAGACTTGTCTGACAGACAGATGGGAAGGCAGGCCAAACAACTTGCCAAGGGACTGGCGAAGATCGATCAAAGCCAGCTCCCAGGGAAATACAAGGTGTGGTGCTACCAGCACACACTATACTGCCGTGTGATGTGGCCTCTGAAGATCTGCGAGGTCCCCATGACAGAGGTCAATAGGATGGACAGCCTAGCCAACAGATACATCAGGAGGTGGATGGGATTGCCTCGCTGTTTCTCAGATGCTAGCCTCTTTGAATGGAACATGCTGGAGCTCCCCATGAAATCCATCAGTCTCGGGTACAAGCAAGAGAAGACACGCCTTGTGCTAGAGATGAGGGACTCTGCTGACCACTTAGTAAGAAGTGCAAAAGTCCCAATCCGCACAGGCCGCAAGTGGAAAGTGCCTGTTGAGGTAGGGAATGCCATCTCCAGCCTGCAACACAAAGAGGTGATGGGGATGACCCAAACAGGTCGTTCTGGCCTAGGGTGGTCTGCTTCTCAACAGTTCTGGTCTAAAGCCACCGAGAGGCAGCAGAAGACTATGGTGGTGGATGAGGTTACCGGAGTGGAGCAGGAGCACTTCCATGTAAAGGCAATATCGCAGGGCAGACAAGGAGCCTGGACAAGATGGGAGGATTCTGTGCAGAGACGCATCAGCTGGGCAGACATCTGGAGGACACCGCAAGGCAGACTGAGTTTCCTGATCAAAGCAGCGTATGACACCCTCCCATGTCCTCTGAACCTTTCTCAGTGGTTTGGGAGTGAAGTAGGTTGTCCGCTGTGTGGTACAACAAAGGCTAGCCTCCAGCATATTCTGTCAGGATGCAAGGTGGCGTTGACCCAAGGGCGCTATAGATGGCACCATTACCAGGTGCTGGCCAAGTTGGCAGAGCTTCTGGAAGGATGTCGGGTGGCAGCAAACCGCACTCAGGGAACAACAAGGCCCACGCTAGCAGCCTTTGTCAAGCCAGGTGAGACGCGCAGAGCACCCACACAGGAACTTACCATCCTGGGATCAGGGAAGGAGTGGCAAATGCTGGCAGACCTAAGAAGAAAACTGGTGTTCCAAGAGAAATCACAACAACTGCTCTTAGGCCTGACATTGTCATGTGGTCTGCAGTGGAGAGAATAGTCCACATGATTGAACTCACCATCCCTTGGGAAGAGGGCATGACAGCAGCCCACGAGAGGAAGCACCTCAAGTACTCTGAACTGGCAGCGGAGTGCCAAGAGGCTGCCTGGAGAGCCAGGGTACATCCTGTGAAGGTGGGAAGCAGGGCCTCTGTTGGCAAGACGTTAGTACAACTGCTGTGCAGGGCTGGGGTGTCAGGGTCAAGCTTGCAGAAGGCAGTGAAAGAGCTGGGAGAAGAGGCTGAAAAGGCGAGCTACTGGTTGTGGCTCCGGAGGAAGGAGAGCGGATGGGGGATAACCCCCCTTTAAGTGCAGCTGCAGGGAGTGGTGGGGAGACGTCCCCTTTCGTCACTGCCCCCCCATCGGGAGATGTACTGGCATAGGGGGCGAAACATCCATGAACGGCGGCCTCCAGCTGATGACCCTGCAGCTGCCCGCACTGGCACTAGAGGAGGTGCGACAGGCCAGAAGGCCGAAGCAGGGACCAACATCTGACCTGTGCAGTGACCTAAAGTTTACTATATTGTTATTATAGAAATAGCACTAGTAATAACTAATACATATCCTTACAAGAGACGCACAAACCTGTCAGTGAATTTCGTAGTTCCTCCCTTAGTCTCTTGATGGCGAAGCTGCTGCCACTGGTCTTCACATCCATGTCAACCCAGCTCATTCCAAACTGAGGGTCCAACATCGCAGCGGACATATAGATTTCATCACTGAATGGCTGATCATGGCTAAGGTCCCAATCTGCCATATAAAGTGCAATGAAGACTCCTGTGGGAACAACCCTGCTGATTGTGATGATGTTTTCTCCTTCTGTTAATTCTGTTGCTTCAGCAAAAGATCACAGAATTAAACAGAGTTCTCTCAACTGGGCCCACTCTCTTGTTGTGATCACAACATTCTTAAAGTCCACATAGAACATCTCTGTCAAAACAGTGTGATCCAATTCTGTGACAGCCTGTACTTGCTTAAAGGTAGAGTTCCATCGAGTTACGATGGCCACTGGGATGCTTTTGCCACTGCCAAAGACTGACACAAACTTGTCTTTGAAAACTATGCTGCTGTGCAGTAGGGTTGCAAGCTTCGACACTTTGGAGATTGCTTGAGAAAGGCACTTCACTTCTTTTAATCCATCACCGACTACTAGCTGAAGACTATGGGCAAAACAGGACAGGCGTTACCGGGTCCATTGGGGAAAATCCTTATCCAGCGGTTCACCAACCATGTCCTCGTCATCCTTGCTTTCATCTGAATCCTCTGCCATGACAACTTTAAAAGCTCTTTTCATGTTAGATGCATTATCGGTGACAATAAATTCTACCTTATCACTTATACTGTTCTCTTCTAATATTTCATCAAATACAGCTACAATGTTTTCTGCACTGTGACGACCTTTGAATCTTCTGCAGTCAAGGAGGAAGGACTTTAGAGTGCAGCCATTAGCTGTGGAACTACAAGCATGAGCTGTTACTCCCAGGTAAGAGCACAGTGTGCGATCTAACCATATGTCAGCAGTTACTGAGATGAATTTCTGATCTGTCAGACTGGATTTGATACACTCCTTGACTCTGGTCACAAGTTGAGGTATCTGTTTGTAGGTGATGGTAGATCTTGCGATTCGGATGTACCTTTCATCAACCGTGTGCAGAAAATTGCACTGAATGCTGATTTTCCACAATTGATAGAGGCAGGCAGCAGCCAATGATAAGGTCATGGAGGATGGCTTGGTTGATGGCAACTTGCCTTGATGAAGAAGCACTATACACTTGAAGGTGCAGCCTTTGCTGCTGGAGGGAATCAATGGTTGGTTGTGAACTCGACTGTTGCTGGCCTGCCCAATACTCCTGAAGCCTGGAGAGAGAAATGCAGTATAATCTATTAGTACTGGAATTTAATAATAGGCAAAGAATTAACTTAATTTATGGGGAGCTCTGTGTGCCACTTGGTCATTAAATCTCCTATTCACAACATAGAGAAAACAGTAACAGTAGACATATATAGTATATCAATCACAATATAGTAATTTAGCACATGGTAACAGAAGTTACACCACTCTAATAAAGTTCTTAATGATGTCATGATACAAGATGCTGATGGTACAATTATAGTCTTAGAGGTAATATCACATTTTAAATTACATCCTAATTTTAAAGTATCTTTGATACAATATTTCGGTCCTGCTAATGAATTGTTATTCAAAGCATAGTTTGTGAAACTGTAGTTTAGAATACTGTAGCTTCATTTTAAAACAAAAAATAAAATACATAAAATACAAAACGTATGTAAAATATCTGGTGCACTTTGAGAGTAGGCTATCAATCACGTATCGCATCAAGAAGCTGGAATGACAATTTGACAATTTCAAGATTTTTAATAATCAATATGAGCATTTTAACAATGATTTGCTCCATAACTGAAACACTGAGAGGATTGAGAGGAGTCTTCGTCTCATTTGTCACATTTAGCTGCAGTTAACTCTCAGTTTATCAATGAAGCTGCCACAGTCAGTCCACCAGGCATCGCCTCTGCATTGTAATGATCTCAGTCATCATTGTTGCAGGCTGTGTGTAGCTCAGGTCTGGAGGTATTTATTGTAAACGTGCTGTTTATTAACATGTCTGACTGTTAACTGCTAATTTGGCAAAATTGGCATGTTTGCTCAAGCATACTCAGATACTATTAAAATTGTCTACAAAACAGCTTTCACAAAACAAAACTTAACCAAAATATTCCTGCGCCGGATTTTCGTCCCACATTTGGTTTGTTGAAATCGGGTCATGGTAAACCAAGGTAGGTAGCTAGTCCACACATAAGCTAATGTTAGCGTTAGCAACATGGCTATTTTTAAAAAACAGACTGAACCCCGTTAGTTTTCCAAAAGTAGAGAATACGGCTATTGTCGCAATAATTAACTTTAATTACAACCCTGGTGGTTTTCTTAACATAGTAAAAAAAACTGAAATGCAAAGACATGAAGCATGCTTGCAGTTTGAGAGGGGGGAAGCACTGGCCGTCGGTGACTTACCTTGCAAGGTGGTGCCTCTGTAGATGTCTCATAAAGTTGGATGTAGTTCCACAAGTTTCTGTAACACTTTTGGAGCAAAAATTGCACGTAGCCTCGTGCTTCCTCTTCGCGAGTTGTCTGTGATTGGATTATGCAAACCGTATGATGCCACCGTTAGCCAACATAATTCCGTTGTGACTGCATGTGACTGCGTTGCAGTGCCTGGCGTTCAGAAATAAGTACCAATCATATGCCGGGCTGCTTGGTAACCATGGTTACCAGGCACCCAATGTCAATGGCCAGTTTTGATGGATTTTGAATTCAACCAATAATCTGAATAGATTCTCTTGAAGTTTGTTTTGAAGGAGGACATTCATTTCAGGGAAGGAAAAAATATACATACAGGACTCGGTCGAGACTATTATAACATTTAGTGAGTCCCATAGCCAAGTCCAAGACAAATCAGAGTCCAAATACCAAGGAGTCCAAGACAAGTCCGAGACAACAGAAAAATGTCTGGAGTCCGGACTTGAGACCGAGTACTACAGCACTAGTTCACGGTCCCAAGTTGCAGGACAAAGAGATACAAAAGCAGCTTTGTTCCTGTTGCTATCACTGACTTGAACATGATGTTGTGATAATTGCACATACCCATTTATTTATCAGCACTATTCATCTGGTCTTATCATGGCTTTCATCTTGGTTTAAATGTTATTATCGCTTTTACCTCGGATTTTACTCTCCGACTGATTGATGATTGATGGTTTTATTAATTTTTATAGATGTAAATATCTTTAAAATAATATTCTCATTTCATTTAATTATGGTCGGTGGAACCGGAGTACTTTTTAAACATGTTTTAATGTCCTAATAGTGTGTTAATTCTGACCGTTTATGTCGTGTTCTGTTTTTTCTTGTGACTAAATGTAAAAGTGGATGCCATCCTCCTGCTGCAAAACAAATCTACCTACAGGTACAAATAAAGTAACTTACCTATTTATCACTTATTATTTAGACAGTGCGCTGCTGAAACTATTTGTTGCTAAAGGTGAGCAGAGAAACCTACCGGCCACACAGATGTCAAAGTAATCATCAAACTCTGATCGGATGTGCTTCACCAGGTCGATGGCAAAGTTGAAGCCTTCCTCCTCTTCCTCCCAGTCGGTTCCGATGGGATCTGTGGAGACACCAGGTTATTGAGCCCAAACCAACCAGGATGCCATGTGTTTAATAAACCTATGATTATCAAGTGTCTCACAGAGCCTGACTTAAAAAATGGAGCTTTCCCTTTAATGGTGTCAACTTTCCAGTAAATCAGACATTAAATTGTGAGTGTCATGTTGTTTCTTCCTCTTCCTTGAAGATGAACTGTGTTTCCTTGTGTTGTTGACAGAGGCATGTAAGGACTTTATTATGAACATTTGCCAACAGGTTTGTTCCTTAATGCTTCAGAACAAACAACAGACATGACAAACATTTAGCTGCTATCTGTCCCCTCACTGCAGGTTTCTGTCCTCACACTCCAGGTTCAGTTGCTTTGGCTCTGTATAGTTGTGACAGATTTATTTCTGAGTTTTCACTGCACTGCTCCTTCCACTCCTGTATGTAAGTAAGACGGCAGGCCAGGCTCTCACCTCCCCTCAGAGCCATGATGTTCTTCAGGCCCAGGTGTCTGGCCTTGGCCAGGTAGCCTGTGATCTTCTCTCTGCTCTGGTTGCAGCAGGTCAGGTGCAGGATACTCTCCAGACCACAGTAGTTGACGGCCGTGCTGGCAATCATCATGGAGGAGGTTTCTTTGTCTGAGCCCGGGTCCCCTGCTGGGTGCCAGGTGATGTCTATGAACAGAGGCCCCCCGGAGCCCATACGGTCGAATCTGAAGAGAGCAGAGCAGAAGACGGAGTCAAGACGTAGTTTGATAAATGTTAACAGATCTTCAGGTGTGTTCAATAACTCTTCTTAAAGCTGAAGAATCGTTTGACTGTCAGAAGTATGAGAAAGCAAGTCGTACTTATGGGATCAAAGGTTGAAATAATCATCTTATCAGAGGAAGGCTGCAGGAAAATGAGTCAGGGGCCTCATCTCTGAGATGTTGATCATAATTCTGAGATATTTAAGGAGAGTTATTTAGTTTGACCTGCCTTGAAATAAGGTTGACAGCTCCACTGGCTGTACGGGGAGGGAAGAACTCCAACGAGAACCAGCGGTCCCCAGACTCTATCCTCCTCCTCATCTTGTCCCGCAGCCTGTCTGACCGGTCTGCGTCCAGCACTGGTGTGGAGCACCGGGAGCTCTCCTTGGAGCTCTCTCCTCCACTGTTGCTGGCTCCACTGGAGTCACTCTTGCATGGCTGCCAGCTGCCGTCCCGTTGCTGAACCTGGTTCACTTGGTTCACCATGATGGCAGATCACACTAAAGAAAATGATACACAAAACAAATCCGAAACTTCAGTTAGGAGATACTTTGACAGAGAACATAACACCAAACTCTATGTTTAGGGACAATAAACCATCTGACAAATACACCGTCACCCATAAAGTTTGGAAGAAATCATTTCTACCTCTTCTCATTAAAAGAAAAGAAAACGGTTTAAATTTTGAAGATGTTATTCTTTCTTATAAGAAGACATTTTAAGTCTTGCCTCTTGCTAAGCTAACAGTCAATCATGATGAAGCCTTTTAGAGCGACACATGAGGGGGCCAATCAGGTTTTAAGGGGATTTGTGCTGACCCTGTCCTCCCCCGAATGCGCCCCTGCATTGAAACTGCGACATATCATATGGCGCAGCCTTTTCGACAACATGCAGTCCCACTGCCCATGACATGGAGCTTTAGATCACTTTAAATTCCTGTTACATGGATTTAAAGAGGAAAACGGTCTGAAGGTGAAAGTTTTCGCATATAATCCTCTATAAACGCCCCCCAACACATCACATCCTACACTTCCCAACAGAAACCTAAAAAGTTTAAAGTTTAGAGTTTTCCAGTCGGTGTTAGTATAGTTAGTAGCATGAAAAGCTCGTATAACTGATATGACCATGAAAACAGTCTGATTTTAGAAACCATGTGAGTTAGTAAGCCTTTAGAGGCTACATCAGCGATGCTAGCCCATTGGTTGTAGAAATTAAAATAAATCGCTCTTTGAAGTTAAACTAAGGAGTTCTGAATTAATGCCAGAGAAAACGGATTAAACTGCCTCTCCTACCTCCTCCAACCGGTTGTCTATGTGGAGCCTGGCTGTCTTCCATCCAGGACAAAACATGAGAGTCAACAGCAGCATGGGAGACAACGGAGCTCCAACCCACGGTGCTGCGTTTACTGCACAACGGAAAACAGAGCTACGTTTTATACAGCGACCAGTGCTGGTTCGAGAAACACAATACTTGACATAAATAATTAATTTGACTTTCAAAGCCACTAAAAAAAAAAAAAAACAACAAAAAAAAACCTACCTGTGTATTTTTGAGATATTATCTTGGAATACGAAAGGGAATTTAGTATCCCAAAGACACTACATTTAAATTTTCTCCGGTTTTTTCTTTAATAATTAATTAATAAAAACAAGATTTTTTCACGGTCATTGTAAAAAACGATTCTTTAAAAATCATGTGGAAGCTTAAAGCAAGAAGTTGTCTGACCAACTCATCTCTTACGCTTTTCCTAAGAGGCGTTGAATGCGGGATCAAACATCACATCTGATATTATGAAGAATCACAACTGCGTGTTTATTTTAATGTCTATTATATTGCACGTATTACTTATCTTTTCTGATTTATTGTACATTTTCTATAAAATATAATACTAAAAAATCATATCAATTTAAAATAACTTGCAAAATATGTGAACTGTTAATATAAATAGAGATCAAACCAGCACCAAATATAGCTAATCAATCATTCTTAACTATTACGAAATTTCATAGAGTTGTATTTGTATGAGAATGCCCTCATCCTTTCATTTTTTTTCTGTTTTTAAAACAATTACTTTTGCGCAAACGAGTCGCAGTTGTGACGTTTCCTTCCTTTGCGTCACATGACAGACGTATGCTGCATTAAAGTACCATTCAAATTATAGAAGTTTGTTATCGTAACTGACAATGTTTTGAACGAACTTTTAAAAACAGAATACCTCTAAAAAGTTTCAGTTTGTAAGCGGCTTTTTTATGTGATCTTAAAAGTGTGTTTCCCAGATTTGTCCACAGTTTACTTCTATAGAAATACGACTGTTTTTTTGTGGACCCTGAACACAGCATGACACAATAACGAAGATGGCGTGTTGTGGAAACTGTTTTTGTTGCCAGTGTTGCTGCAGAGAAGGAGAGACACGTACGCCAGAGGAACTGGTAAATTATTGTATATTTGTTGGGCAATATGTGTTGGTGGTTTTAATGTGGGTCATGCTTCCTCCGACTCACCTGAGTTCACCTCAGTGTCCTGCCCTAGTCTGCCCACTCCACCCTGCTCACTGACTCAAGTCTGTTTTGTCTTTGCCAAGAAAACTACGAATGCCTTAAATTTTACTTTCAATGCAAAATAACGAAAGGCTTTAGAAATCAGTAATAGCACCTTAACTTCGCCCTGGTTGCTATCGCTCGCTGTGTTTCTTCATACTCATAGAGCTGAAGCCTTTGCACTGAACCCCGTTTAAAAATCCTATAAGCGAGAGTTTCCCAGACAGTAATTCGAATGTACGTCATGCTTCTCGACGTTTTTTCAACTTTTCTAATTATTTAGAACCCTGTCTTCAATTCGGTGTAGAAATTACCCGTCGGTTCCCTGTTTTTTTTTTTTTTTTTTTACACGCATTCACACCTTTAATGTACGATAAGCCGATACAAGTATCGACCAGATGCTGTACTCACTTTGGATTTAATTTAATAAAAAAATAGATAATAAAAATACTAATGAGCCGCATTTACTTAAAGATCATAACAATGGCACAAAACTATGTGAGCTTACTTCATGTAAAAGGTTTTCTTTTTTTTTAGTAGTAATCTTTAATTAACAGAATTATGAATGGAGTTTGGTATTTTTTTTAACGTCAGACAGCATAAGCAGCTTTTTAAATTTTTTCTTGCGCTATCATCCTTTGTTAAATTAAACTGCATGTGATCACACTGTTTGGTTTATTGCTGATCAGCCGTCTCTGCTTTGCTGCATCTATTAATGCTTGATTTATGCCTTCCATGTTTCCACCCAAAGACAATTCTTGGGGAAATCCGAGAAGAAGAAGAAGAGATCCTGCCCAGGAAGGACTATGAGGTGAGGAACTTTTTGTGGTAATAGAAACACTTCATGTGTAGGAAGTGGTGTAAGCCAGTGTTGTTGTTTTCGTTCTTTCTCTGGTGCTGGTGAGACTGTGTGGATATCTGACTTTGGTTTTAGTTTCAGTCAGTGTTTGTTTTGACTCTCACAGAGTTTGGATTATGACCGCTGCATCAACGAGCCGTACGTGGAGGTCCTGGAAGGGATGGACCACAAAGTAAGAGGGACAGAAGGACGTTTTGCTGAGAAAGATGGGAATAGCAGCTTTTTCCAGACAATGAGCAATGGGCAATATATTTTATTAGTAATGGTTTATATTTAACAGATTTAAGCTGATAATAAATGCATTATTTCAATGGATTATTATTAAAAGCCAGTCTGTGCTCTGATTTGAAAGTCATAATAACACTAAAGAAAATAACTTTTACAACATTTTTCATTACTTTATTTATTTATTTATTTTTTGTTTATCTGAACCGTTTTTTTTTGTTTTGTTTTGTTTTGTTTTGTGTTTTTTTGGACACCAGAAATCAGGGAAGTATGAAGCAGTGCGGTGGCTGATGGTGTTTGCTATTGGAGTCACAGTGGGTCTGGTAGGTGTAAATTAAAGTATCTTGGAACACTGGATGATCTCTGATAGAATAAAAAACCTGTCCCACAGTGTAAACAGGAATCCTCTTCAGTCTCTAGTTTATGTTTTATCCAATACAGGTCATGCTTTGATATTTCTGTAGTTTATTTTTTAGATGGTTATTGTTTCCTCCATCAGATCATATGACTCTAATGTGAGCTGTTTGTCTCTTTCAGGTGGGCCTCTTTGTAGATTTCTTCGTGCACCTCTTCACTAAAATCAAGTTCTCTCTAGTTCAGGATTGTATCCTTTAACAGACAAACTGTCAAACAGTGTGTATCTTAACAGGTTTCATCTTCTCTTGTGATCTGCAGTCATTAAGTGAATTCACAGTTTGGATAATCTGCATAATAAAAAGCAGCTTGTTCTAAACTTTAAAACAGAATCAGATAGATAAGATGTGGAGGCGAAATGATTTTAGAACAAGTGTCCCAAAAAGCAAAGTTTCTCTGCTGCATCCTCTGACATGTGTCTGCTTTTCCTGCTGTGGTGTTTTTTGAGAAAACAGCAGCAGCAGATAGACTGAGTGCAGAGCTCTAAAGAAGCAGGATGATGTGCAGTGTGAGTCTTTATTCCTCCTTCACTCAGCGTCTGCAGCCATCGAGAAATGCAGTGATAAAGGCTGCCTTGCTCTGTCTCTGCTGGAGCTCCTCTCCTTCAACGTCTTCTTCGTCTTCATAGCCAGCATGCTCGTCCTCATTGAGGTGAGATCTGTCTCACTCACTCGCTGAGGTTTAGTAGCATTTAGGTTTTTCAGTCACGCCTTCTTGATTTCCTTTACAAATAAAGAAAAGCTAAGTGTGTTTGAGACTCTGTCCTCTAAAGTGATGTGATGGCGTTAACACATTCACTCCTTGGTGTCCTGCTTTCAGCCTGTAGCTGCAGGTTCAGGGATCCCGGAAATCAAAAGCTACCTGAATGGAGTGAAGATTCCTGGGATTGTGCGGCTGCGAACTTTTCTCTGCAAAGCTGGAGGAGTTCTGTTCAGCGTGGCTGGAGGTAAGGATGAAGAGAGGCACTGATGGACCCAAAGACACGCTGATCGTTTGATCTGCACGTCTGCAAAAGAAACCAAACTGAAAGACTGAAGTGGCGAAAACTTTAACCGTTTCCTGGGAATACAAAATTTAACTGATTTCTGGGCGACGGCCATGAAAATGTTATTAAAACACTGTATTTGCTGTTTGTCCTATAAGGTCTGTTTATAGGAAAAGAGGGTCCAATGATTCACAGCGGAGCCATTGTGGGAGCTGGTCTCCCTCAGGTACACAAACAAACACGCACACACACACACGTCAAAGATTAGAATAGTCTTTTTAATGTTTCTCTGTTTTTGTTTTATTCTCCTTTTGTGTTAAGTCATGAAGTCTCTCACTGCAGTCTTTTTTTGTTTGTTTTATTTTGTTTTGTTTTAAGAAGGTTTTTAAATTGAGCACTTTACTATACTATTATACTCTTTACTATATTACTACATGCTGACTGAAAGTCCATTTCTAAAGCATTTCACGAGCCACTGTCCCATGAAAACTCAAAGTTTCCAGAAATATCTCTGGTGTTGATTGAGGTGATGATGTGTTTCACTCAGATTAGAGGAGTATTATTTTGTTGGCTGATGTTACCTGAAGCTGTTTAAAGTGTAAAAAATGGAAAGGTTAAATGTAAAACTTCTATGTCCGTCTGCTTTTATTCATGTTTTGAGGGTTTTTTTGAGGATATATTTACAAACAGCTGTCACCAATCTGGGTTTGAAGGTGTCAGTCCTTGCTTGCTGTACGACTTTTAACTGGTACAGGTAAAAGAGAGCACATCAGCCCTGAACCGGCTTCCCTTCACTGGCTACCTGTAGACTTTAGAGAAATCATGTTTGTTTTTAAATGCTTCAGTGGTGAGGCCCTGCCTTACCTGTCTGAGTTTTCTCTGGAGCTGCTCCCTGATTGTGAAACCCGTACACACAGAGGCCCCTTCACTGTCCATATCAAAGCTCCTCTAAAAATCAATTTTTAGAGACTAAATTCCTCTGTCTGATCTTATTTGCTTTTATTTGGTTTTAATATGTTTTATTTTATGTGTGCGTGTTTCTCTTATCTGTTTTATAAATTAAGATGTGACCAAAGCAACTAAAATCCTTTTAGTCGCTGAGTTGGCACGGATTAAACTGAGAGCAGGCTTTGGTTCCGTCTTTTCTTAAATTTGGCTCTAAATTCAGACTCATGTGGAGCAGCTGATGTATTTGACCCATTTTAGCTCTGTCCGCTCATCAAACGTGTTTTTCTCTCTCAGTTTCAGAGCATCACTTTCAAGAGGATCAAGTTTGATTTTCCTTACTTCCGCAGTGACAGGTAAATCTGTCTCTCTTTCCTGGAAGTCCAGTTACGAACACTGTCTCACTGCTCTGTCTCTGCTTCATTTCAGGGACAAGCGGGACTTTGTGTCAGCCGGGGCTGCAGCTGGAGTCGCAGCGGCCTTCGGTGCTCCCATCGGAGGAACTCTCTTCAGTCTGGAGGAGGGCTCGTCCTTCTGGAACCAGGCACTCACCTGGAAAGTGGTGAGCTGAGAACTTTGTTCTAAACGGAAAAAGAACAAAATGTTTTCTGTGTTTTCTTTTCACTTTGTTTCAGTTTGAAGCTTCAAAACTAAATGGCACAATCTAAATTGAAATAAATCACAGAGCCACGTCTCAGATCTCTTCTTATCTGTTCCAGCTCTTCTGCTCCATGTCAGCAACTTTCACACTCAACTTCTTCCGTTCGGGGATCAACTTCAACAAGTGGGGCTCCTTCCAGCTGCCTGGTCTGCTCAACTTTGGAGAGTTTAAGGTACAAAGTTTACTGTCAGATTCGGCCTCCTTTGAATAAGACACTTATTCATTATTTCAGTTTTTAATCTGTGTCATGTTAATGTTTTTCTGTGCACTGTTTGAACTCTGACTAGTGTCCAGATGGAGATAAGAAATGCCACCTGTGGACAGCTGTGGACCTGGCTTTCTTCGTCATGATGGGTGTGGTGGGCGGCCTGCTGGGGGCACTCTTCAACTGCATGAACAAGAGTCTGTCCAAATATCGTATCAAACACATTCACCCTAAGGCAAAGTTCATCAGGTGAGTTCTGCTCCATGCTAAAACCAAACCTGTCTTTAGATTTAAAGAGCAAAACCACAGAAAACAGATGCTGACCTGATTTCTGAATGTCTCCAGAGTCCTGGAGAGTCTTCTGATAACAATGGTCACGTCCCTGGTCGTGTTCGCAGCCTCCTTACTGTTAGGAGAATGTTGTGATCTATCCACCCCAATGAACCACAACTCCACGGTAAGCATCCATTTTTTTCCTGCAGATGATTCATGGGGAGGCAAATTGGTGGGAATTATTTGAATTAGTGGGAATTATTTGAATTGGCTCATGTCCGTTCACGGTTTCTACATTAAACTGAGGAAATGAACGATATATAAAGAGGTAGATCTGCATGCAAATGTAGCAAACAGGCTAATCTAGATGAAGATATGCTTTATTAATCCCCTTGGGGGAATTCATTTTTTCCCTCTGAATGATACACACACACACACACACACACACACACACACACACACACACACAGCGTTTGGGGATACTATGCATTGCTCAAGGGCACCTCAACACCACGCTGACACCTCTCCAGCTGTCAGCCCAATTTCAAAATTTGGTCCATGCATGACTTGAACCAGCAACCCCCCTGCTTGCCAGGCCAAGTCCCTGTGAACTGAGCCGCTGCCAAATCAAACATTTTTGCCAGAGCTGCAGGTTTGCTTGGACAGTCAGTCAATGATTAGATTTCCTGTTTTCCCTGAATGCATCCTTCCTCTTTTATTTAACAACCAAACTGAACAGACGTTCATCAGAAGAAAAACAGTTTGTCTCTGAGCTTCATGCTGCTGAAGGAGGACAGAGAGAAGCCTCTGAGGAACTTCCTGTTTACAGTCAAACTCAGACTCACCACATATACATGAACAGGCGCTCCACCCGTAGATTAAAAAAGAAATTAGGTTATTGATATCAAATATCTGAGGCTTTGATCTTCTCCTCTTGGCTGCATGTTTGTCACGTGCTACTGGCTTCACTGGAATATCTGAGCTCATCATTTCAAGGATAAATTTATTGTCAGATGAGAGCTGATGGGACTGTATCTGCTTCCACAGAAAGCAGGAAATGTGTATAAGAGCTTTTACTCCTGAGACTTAGCTTGTAAACAAACTGTGAAAACCTCCAGGTTTCATTGAAGTGCTGCAGATTGAACATCAGTCACTCTCTTTTTGTTTGTCATCTCATGTAAAATGTTTGTTTTTTTTCAGGTGTCTGGCAGTGAAGACATCAACTCAACCGTTCGTCAGTTCTTCTGCACCAATAAGACCTACAACGACATGGCCACGCTGTTCTTTAACCCGCAGGAAGCTGCCATCCATCAGCTCTTCCACCAGGATGGTGAGACCACAAACACTCACTTTTAAGGGCTCGTACTTTGAAATTTAACTCTTGTTTTCTGCACATTAGGGTCATTTAGTTTATCTGAAAGAGGAGCAGAAGGAGTCATAAAAGCGCTGAGTTGTCCTCGTGTTAACCTCTCCCCCTTCCTCTCTCTCTCTCTCTCTCTTCCTCTTAGGCACATTCAGCCCGGTCACTCTGTCTCTATTCTTCCTGCTCTACTTCCTGTTGGCGTGCTGGACGTACGGCGTGTCCGTTCCCAGCGGTTTGTTTGTCCCCTCTCTACTCTGTGGGGCTGCGTTTGGGCGTCTGGTCGCCAACCTCCTCAAAGTGTACGTTTACATTTCTCTACATGCACGAATACTGACGGGGATCAAAATACCAACTTTAAAGCCTTCAAACATGTGGTTTTATATTAAAACGTCTTTTTCATTCACCTCAACAGCTCTGTGCAGCTTTCAGCCTCTTCAGTTTATTGTGTCAGTCTTGAAGCAAGTTGACTCATCACTTTCTTTATTTCCAGTAGCAGTGCTCAGATGAACTCAATGCCCTCTACCTGCTCAGCAGCAGACAGCAGACGGACACAGTGCCACTCTGCTTTTAGACCATAGCACATCGTTGAGCTGCTTATGAGATGTTTGGTCACATGGGTCAAAAGAAATGTAGAAAGAGATGTGAAACACGAAACCTAAAGTGAGGCCTGCTAGCATCCCTGGGGCGGCTGTGGCTCAGTAGGTAGAGTTGTCACCCCACAATCAGAAGGTTGTGGGTTCGATTCTCATGCCGAAGTGTCCTTGAGCAAGACACTGAACCCCAAGTTGCTGTATGAATGTGGTGTGAGTGTTAGTCTTAACGGTGGCCATCTGTGTGAATGTGGTGTGATTGGGTGAATGAGGCTAGCAGTGTAAAGTGCTTTGAGTAGTCGGTAAGACTAGAAAAGCGCTATATAAGTACTGGTCCATTTACCATTTACCATCCCTGCTGCTCCTGCAGGTTCACGTCCAGCATGCTAGAATCTGCTGACTCTTGGTTTTTCTTCTTCTGCTGTTTTCACCAGCTGTGAGCTTCTCTCAGCTGACAGTAATGACTGTTAGCACATGCTGCCATCAGTTTGTATCTACTATGTTAGTTCTCATCCTCCTCTCCTCTCACGCTCTTGCTGGAATGATTCTAATGTGTTTCTGTCCTCTGGTAGGAAACTGGGGATGGACATCTACTCTGGGACCTTTGCTCTCATCGGAGCCGCCTCCTTCCTTGGGGGCGTGGTCAGAATGACCATCAGTTTGACTGTCATCCTCATTGAATCGACCAATGAGATCACATATGGGCTGCCTATCATGATCACTCTCATGGTAAAATGATCATGTTTGTTCTTTATACATGTCTATAAATTAATACAGTGACTGACCATCAGCAGTCTGCAGGAATCGGTCTATCTCTGATGAGTTCAGTGCTCTTTATGATAGAATAAAGTGATGTCTGATCAGTTTAGAGTTCAAATGGTTTTATTTTCACCTTAGGTTGCAAAGTGGACTGGAGATTTTTTTAACAAAGGCATCTACGACATTCACATCCAGCTGAGAGGAGTGCCGCTGCTGGAGTGGGAGACCGAGGTCGAGATGGACAAGTGAGCAAGATATCTTTCTTTGCTCACCTGAGAAAAAGTCTGTGTGATGTCGGAGTGAGGGGTAACAGTCTAGACCAATCACAGCAAGAGCTCGTGGAGACTAGAAGCTGATGAGAAAAGATGAGATGAGATCCACTTTATTAATCCTGAAGAAAACTGTTACACCAGAGCACAAAGTACAAAAGTTTGTAAAAGTAAAATAACAAAATGTAAGATGTTAGTGAGTAAAATTGAGAAAAGAAGCATCTGTTAAATAAAAAAATGTGCCAGAGTGGAGATTCAATAAACAATTGTTTAAAGTAAAAATGCAGAAAATGCCTCAAAATAACAACAATGAGGACATGAGAGTGAAGCAGATGAGTGAAACATGGTTGGATATTGATGAGGTTAAACATGAATTAACTACTGCATAAAATTATTGCACTGTGAAAACTATTACACATATTTATAGTAATCAATAATTATACTGTTGCACATGAGCGTGGTCTATGATCATCTTAAGTTCTGCTGGAAACGACCGGGTCAGCTGACTTTGGATAAAAAGCTTCACATTAAAGATGGAAACTGAGAGCCCTGTACCTGTTTGTGTTGTTTGTGTGTTTGTTGTTTTTCTCACCTCTCCCAGGCTGACAGCCAGTGACATCATGGAGACAAACCTGACTTACATGTACCCTCACACCCGGGTCCAGTCTCTAGTCAGCATCCTGCGGACCACCGTCTACCACGCCTTCCCTGTGGTTACTGAGAACCGACAGAACGAACGAGACTTCATGAAGGGAAACATCCTGGTCAGCAACAACATCCGATTCAAGGTGTGTCCCCTACCATTAAAGTGGAAGAGCTCGTAATGTAATCAGCGATACGACCACTAGAGAGGAGTAGAGTTTTGATGACCACTTTTCTGACCTGGAGTTTAAAATGAAGCCTGACTGACTGACAGGTGTATTTTAATACGTTTGTTTACATCAGGCCATAGGAAAAGCTGCATGTCTTCTTGATGGACATCTTTATGTCGTATTCACTCTTTCCTGTGAGCTGCTCAAAGAGGACGGGATTCGATAAATGACTTTAACCTTCTCTTGTAGAAATCCAGTGTGATGTCTCGGGCGGGTGAACAGCGGCGGCGCTGTCAGTCTATGAAGTCATACCCATCCAGTGAGCTGAGGAACGTTTGTGACGAGCAGACCGCTGCATCAGAGCCCACGGAGGAGGGAGAGGACCTGCTACAGCAGATGTTAGAGAGGAGGTACACACACACACACACACACACACACACACACACACACACACACACACACACACACACACACACATACAGCTACATACAGCATTTAAAGTCAGTGTGTGTTTTCCTGGAATTTTCTGAAGCAGATTTAAAACATGAAGAAAACAAACAAGCATGGAATAAATGTTGAATTCTTCTTTTGCGTGCATCAGCTGAGCTCTTCTTTATGGATTCATAGCTGAGTGAAAAGTTGCTGATTTTCTTAGTAATTTATACTTTTAATGAGAAGTCAGTCAATCAGCTGATTGATTGTGGTAAAGTAAGCAGTGTGCTTTGTTGTGGTGTCCAGCAGAGGGCAGCACTCAGCTGCAAACAACCTCAGAGTCACAGATTGAGAAATAAAGTGATTGGTTATGAATGCTTGAGAAAACTAAACTGTGTTTTCAAACCAGCCATCCTGTGATAGTTTTACCTTTCCATCCACAGACACGCTCCGTACCCAAATCTCTACCCAGATCAGTCCCCTAGTGAGGAGTGGACCATGGAGGAGCGCTTCAGACCCCTCACCTTCCACGGCCTCATCCTGCGCTCTCAGCTTGTCAACCTGCTCATCAGAGGAGTCTGCTACTCCGAGAGCCAGTCGGTCCGTCACACACACACATGCACACACACACTCACGCACACACAAATATCAATGTCTAATCAGCGTGGGGACCCTGAGGGACAGAATGCATCCTCAGCCTGTGACCTCAAACATCAGCCTGATCCTAAAGCTGGTCTGTTCTTTAAAGATATTTCACTGTGTTGTGAATCAAAGTGAGTCTCTCTTCCACAGAGTGCTACACAGCCACGCTTATCCTTCACAGAGATGACAGAAGACTACCCACGATACCCCGACATCCATGACTTGGACCTCACTCTGCTTAACCCCCGCATGATAGTGGTATGACTGGTTTTCTGCACAGAGGGCTGGGCTTTGAGAAGCATTCCATTCACCTTCCACACTTTCCAAAGAGAAACTTTTCAATGTCAAATCTGGAAGGAATACCAATCCAGCCAACATCTCAGTACTCTAAATCATTAAATTTAGGGGATATTCAGACTAGAGAAAATTAAATCAGACAATTAAAAATATAAGTTTTTTTGTTTTTTTTTTACATCTTTTTTGATCCTCGGCAGGTTTGGGATCCAGAGAATTTCTAAGTTGTGTAAATTATCTTTGGTTTATGCAGTTGTTAGTCCCCATGTCCAGCATTATCTAATTTCAGACTATTATACAGTTTAAAGTGGAGTCATTTTCATCTTTGTGAAATCGGTGTGTTTCCTTATTTTCATTTAGTAGAGTTCTGCTTCTTTGTCTTCAGTCAGATTTTGGGTTTTATAAGACTCTGTCTTCATGTTCAGTTCATATCCTATTTATATCAATGTTCCTTTTTCAGATATCAGTCCATATATATTGGATATCGCGCTTTTTTTTAAGACAAAATTTCGGTGTCGGCAACGGCCTCAAAGATCCTGTATGGGTCAGGCTCTGATTCAGACATTTGTTCCTGAATTAAACCTTTTCTTTGCAGTTGATGATGTCACCACTTTACAGCATTTATACTAAAATGGCTCTTGAGCCACACGTGACCATGAACAGACATTTGAAAGAAGTGTGTCTGTATTTTTGATTTAAAATAGTTTGTGCACCTGTTTTATCTGCCTTAGTTTTATTCAAATGTTTGTTTGCATACGGCGCCTTTTATCACTTCCCACCTGAGTCCTGCGAGTATGTTACTGTGAGGATTTAAGTCAGTGAATAAAAACTGAACAGTGTCATTGTATATTTCAGAAAATATCCTGAGTGGATTACAAACTGTGTTCTTCTTTTGTACCCAGGATGTCACCCCCTACATGAACCCGTGTCCCTACACAGTGTCCCCTAACACCCGGATCTCCCAGGTGTTCAACCTGTTCAGGACGATGGGCCTGAGGCACTTACCTGTGGTCAACGCTGTAGGAGAGGTGAGAGGTGACATTAAAATGAGTATAAATGTTTGTAATCACTGTTTGATTAGACAGCTACTCTAAAGTCTTCAGATTGTTTCTGTGTTGGAAAGAGTTCAAACTTTTTAACTCCTACAGAGGAATTAAAGAGAGAGGAAAAAAAGCTCATTTTCTCTGAGAGTCACTGGCCCTCATTTATCAAACATGCGTTCAACTGAGAAATGGATGTACGCTCATTTTCAAGCACAGATCAGCATATATCAATCTAAACGTGGGCGGATGGTACACTCAAATCCCACACCAGGTCTAAGTTTGTGTACGCAAGTCTCCTGTCAGAGGGGAGCGCAGTGCAGTGAGGAAAATGAGTCTGTAGAGAATTCTTGGATCATATGAGTGCAGAGCATTTTCAGACAGACTGACAGAGGTTCACAGATTAATATTTGGATAGCTGAATTAAATATGACACCAAGAAAGTTTCAAACATTTCTCTCTTTTTCTACCAATCTCTGTAAAATACAGCATTAATGAAAGAGCAACACAAGCTGTCAGCTGATTTATTCATATAAAACAAGCATGTTTCCTTTATGGATCTTTGAACATGAGAAAAACACTCCCATGTCCTCAGAAAAGTCTCAGCAGAGATTATTCAGAGGAGCCTGGATCAAACTTCAAGTTTCATAAATCACACGTGAACGTGGCCGTTACCTCTTTTCTTCAAACAAACCTGTACCAATTTCCATGCAGGACTGATAAATAAGGGCCTGTGTGTTTACGTGGACTCCAGTACCCTGGTTTTGATCATATGTTGAATATACTCACACACAGATAAACCTGCTTATTCCTGATTTTGTAACCATGAATTATTTTTTTCAGGCATCATTTTAATATCTGAAGTTTCAGCCCAACATGTCTGGACTTTTCCAATCTGCTTTGTCTTTCAGATTGTGGGAATAATCACGAGACATAATTTAACACACGAGTTCCTGGTGGCTAAACTGAGACAGCACTACATCACCATCTGACCAAACCCCACCTGAGCTACTGTCCTCAGCATTCACCTTGTCCTGTCCCTTCAGCATGTGGGCATCCCCAAAGCAAACTGCACATGAACACTCACACACACACACACATACACACACACACACACACACACACACACACACACACACACACACACACAGCTCTGTTAGGGAAACCAGCAGGTTGTATTTCACTCAGTAGTTGTATTTTCAGCCTCACTTTGCTAAAATCCTCCACAGATACAAACAGATGTTCTGTTGGAGCTAGAGCCCACTTTACGACCCTGATCTATTTCACCCATTATCACTCGGTAACATAGTTTGTGTAACTACAGGTGTTGCATTGTAAAAAAAGTGAAGCCAAATGTCCTTCTGCAGACCAAAACACAGATTTACCTTTCATCAGCACTCCCTCCGGTGTGTCTGGTCCACAGCAGAACTAATCTTTATGTGGGTTTGAAGACTCATTGGTCAACAGAGCTGTCAATCATGTCCTCTTGTTCCGTCTTATTGATACTTAAAGACTGTTTTGAACTAAACAAGAAGATTTAAATAAACACCTGGAGATTAATCAGCATAATAAGAAATGATTTCATCATCAGAAAACCTGTTTCAAATCAAGTTCATAAGCAGACGTCATGTCCTGTTCTGCTGCCAGCCACTAGGGGGAGCTTCAAAGAGTTTGGCTTCACTTTGAGGAGCTGTAACATCATCCATCTTTTTACACAGTATGAATTTTAACTAATATTCTTTTGTCAAATTAGCTGAGCAGGAAATGTCTGTTAGGAGCTTTTTAACTGGTTGTAAAACAAAGTGACATTGATAGCGATGTCCCTTAATGACATTTAGATGCAAAAAAGACCATCAGCAATCAGACCGATTGTTCTTCTCATTTAAACAGCAGATGAAACTACTCTGGGATGTTTAGGACAAGAAACAGTGGCTCAGTTGGTAGAGTTGTCGCCCCACAATCAGTAGGTTGTGGGTACGATTCCAGCTCCTGCAGTCACATGCCGAAGTGTCCTTGAGCAAGACACTGAACCCCAATTTGCTCCCACTGTTGTTCAGTGGTGTATGAATGTGGTGTGACTGTGTTAGACATAGCTGATGGCTGTTAGTTTCAGTTGGCCATTCAGTGTGTGAATGTGGTGTGATTGGGTGAATGAACTAGCAGTGTGAAGCGCTTTGAGTAGTCTAAGACTAGAAAAGCGCTATATAAGTACTGGTCCATTTACCATCCATCCATTTATAAAATGTTCATCTTTGCTCTAAGATCAACACATGGTCTCCACAGGAGCTCATTATTTTCTGCTCTAATTGAACCTTTCTTATCCTTTGCACAGCTTAAGATCAAATTTAAAGTCAAATGGAGCATTTTATTCATGCTTTAGATTTAGTGATGTCAGTTTCTGCTGTTTCTGCTGGTTGGAGAAACACAAGTGTGAACCATGAAAAGAGCCTGGAGTCTGGATGAGATGATGCACAGAGCGCTGACAGTCTACAGGTAGAGTCATAACAAAAGCTGTTTTCTGTGCACCTGGAGGTGATTGTTCAGGTCTTTAAACTCTTCGAGCTGGGTGTTTTTAATGCTTGCTTATTTAGATGTTTTGCTCGCAGAGGTATGATGCCATGTTACATGATGAACACACTTATTAACGTGTTGCCGTCCTGGACAGACAAGCTGTCAAAGCTTTCCTCTAACCTCTCGCCCGTCTGTCTGTGAGGCAGCAGATTCTTGTGGGTAAATCAAGAGCAATAACCCAGAGACATTTTTCTCTGTGCATTGAAATTTTAAGTTGTTTATTTTGTAATGATGTGTTTTGGATGTATGAGTTCAGGACAGAACAACAGGAGCCGTTTCTTCTGTCGTTCTTTGCGCGCTCAGAAGTCATGCGTGATCAAACCCTGATTTCACTCACTGTTTTCACTCACTATGTCAGTCGCCTGTTTTGGTCCATGTGCCCTAAAAACCTACATAGATACGTCTGTTTGCTTCGCCACACACTGCTGCTCCAGATTAAAGCTGAACTGAGTGAAATACCACCTGCACAGGTTTACAGACTGAACATGTTATGACTTTGTAATGATGCTTTATCATCTCTGTCACTGTAGCACTTTTATTTTTGACTGTTGTCTGTACATTTTGATTTACTGTGGAGGTAACTGGAATATTCTGCACTAAAGTGGGCTGATGTCCCTCATGGCCTGCGTCTGGACTAAACCTCAGTGGATGTTCAGAGAACGTGTAAACTCATTCCAGGTTGGAACGATAGTAAAGTTTTTAACCACTGCAGCTCTTTGTGAAAACCTTAGCATTGTTGATTTGAACTTGTGATACATAGATATGATTTCAACCTACGTCCATTAGTTCAGAGCTAGAAAATATCTCGACTGAGAGATCCAAACGTCTTACAGTCTCAGGTTATTCAGACCAAGTCTTTATGTCAGGATCTGTGGGGATGTGCTCAAAGTTTTTAAAGGATGGCTAAGCTCCTGTATTTAAACCAATACCTGGAGTCTTCCCTCGAGTCCTCAGCTACGGGTTTTTAGCAGCACATTAGCTCCACACTCTGCACATAATCTGATCCCTTTGAGAGACTGAAAATGAGACTCAGAGCAGATGACAGGAAGTGAAGGCGGCTTTTAATAAGGACCACTTTAAGTCAGAGTGATGGAAAACAATGGCACGTACACACACTCATCAAACATTCCTTTCCTGTTATTTGTCTCTGCTTGATGTTTTATTTAAGAGATTATTTTTATACGTTTTTATTTTAATGATTTGCCGCCTGTGCTGTGAATGAAGCATCATGCCATCGTGTTCTTGGTGGACCGAGGCGGTCCTCCATCATATAATAACTCAGTCATTTACAGTAGGCAGTGCTGGCTGGTTTGAATATAACCCTAACCCTAACTTATTCTTTTAATGTTAACCACTTTAAATACTTCATACAGCACAGCAGGTGGTGGGCAGATTATGAGATAAAGAGAACAATGATTTGTACATGTCCTGCATTAATCCAGAGCCAGGACTGTTTGCCAAATACTTTGTTTGTCCTGTGAGTACTTGGACAGCGCCCTGTGCTTGTTTGATGGTTTGGAGCTTCTACAAACGTAGAGAAACTCGCACATTTGCTGCAGATGAAGAAGCAGAGAGAGCTCTGTGTTGTGCCTTTATTATATTTCAGATAAATAAAGGTTTTCTGTTTTGTCAATCACACAAAGTTTGTCTTCTTTTTGGCTTTAATAAAGACTTTGAATGCTGTTATAAGCTATTCACAGGAGAAAGATCTGGGATGAAAGTTTAAAGAAAAATACTTTGACTGTAGTTTCTGCTTTTTGACCCTGCAGTCTCTGGGTTTTATATTCAAACATGTTTAAATAGGTCAGAACAGCTCTGTAATATGGTGGTGATTTCAAAAAATGTCCTCCATGTTGGATTTGTGCAACGTTGATACCTCATCTAATGTTTTGTCAGTGGTTAGTTTAGCGCTAAATTTCTTTTTGAAAAACAGAAAAAAAGAAAAAAAAAACTTACTCATAACTTAATCCATTACGCATTATTACAACAGGAAGGAACCATCATAGAAACCTTTGCTGCAGATACAGCCTTTGACAGGAAAAATTTGTCTTTGGGGATTCATTTAATCACTGGATTAAGACTCTATACACGGCTCCCTCTGCTACTGTCACCACCAATGGATTAACCTCACAAAGTTTTACACTGCACAGGGGAACAAGGCAGGGATGCCCTCTCTCTCCTTCTCTATTCACCATCTTCATAGAACTCCTTGCTGCAGCCATCCCCCAGAATATCCACATTAAAGGAATTCGAATGCCCCAAATATAGCACAAAATAAGTTTGTATGCAGATGACATTTTACTATTTTTACATGATCCTTAATTGTCTCTGCAAGAAAGAGTAAGTCTCATCAAATCATTTCCCAAGATCTCAGATTACTCAATAAACTGGAACAAATCCTCCATCCTTCCATTATGCTGTTTATACAGAAACGCCGTTTCAGCCGACCTAAAACGCAACTTTTTTAAAACGCCCTCCAGAGTGGAATTTTTCTGAAATGCTGCAGCTTCCGTTGCCGTATAAGTGGCAAGCCGGCGTTTTCGGTGAAAACACTGACGTCACGCTCCATTTTGCACATGCTCATTCAGATACTCATGCTCCTGTCAAGACTCACGGAAAATAAGTGATCTGCCCTTTCAGAACATGCTGACTTACTTCTGGCACTTCCGCACTCTGTCTCGTGCTGTGTGACGCATGCTCCCTCCTTCTCTCATATCTGTTGGCCCATGCACTACTTCTCAGGATCCCATCTGGTGTTCCGGGGTTTCTTACAGCTGTCACTCTTTAAATTGTACTTAGAACAGCACAGCACCTGGACTGCTATTTAATACTGTCAACATTACCTGTCTGCCCTCTTCCCTGTCTGTCCTCTTCCCTGTCTGTCCTCTCCCCCCTTTTTTTTATCATCTTTTGTCCTCTTTCCTGTTTGTCTTGTCTCATCCTATCAGTCACTAATTTCCCCTCTTCACACTGTGGTATAGCACGGCCCTCCCCTCCAGCTCACATAGGGGAATAAATAAAGTCTGATTTGATGGAGTAGCCCAGAGGGAGGGCTGGTGATGGTCACTGAATCATAACTATTTATGTTTCACAGCAATGATAAAATGCACTGATCTTTTAACATTGACATCGGACACAGTGCTCAACTTGAAGAACATGAAAAAAAAAGATGTTTAAACTTTTTAATGCATTCATAAATCAGTCACTGTAAATAAGACTACTTTTTTCATACAAAAAAACTTATTTGAAAAAAACTCCTAAATGTCAATGTGAAAACAGATTTCTAGTTATTTTAATGAAACAAAATATTTAATACAAGAAATATTGTTTGCATATTTATTCACCCCCTTAAAGTCAGTATGTAGTAGGTGAACCTTTGGCTGCAGCCACAGCTTAGAGACTGTGTGGATGGGTTTCAGTCAGTCTTTCACATCTGTACTCTGCAGTTTATCCCCATTCTTTTTTGACATACTGTTCAGGCTCTGAAAGTTGTGCAAGTAATCACGCATGAAAAGGTCTTTTTAAGTCCAGCCACAAATTCTCCATAGGAATCAGGTCTTGGCTCTCTGAGGAACATCCTCAAAGCACGATGCCAACACCTCCATGCTTCACTGTGAGGCCAGCCGGCTGGGAAACATCCCCACAGCACGATGCTGACACCGCCATGCTTCACTGTGGGGATGGTGTGTTTTCTGTGATTTACAGAGTTTGGTTTCCACCAAACAAGATGTCTTGTCTGATGACCACAAACCTCAAATGACCTCCACAGAGGGTCCACAGTTTAATCTTCAGGTGGGATGTGTCCGATCAGCTGGTTGGATTTCTATCAGCGTGTCAGCACGGGAAGCTCGGTTTTCTGTGTGTGAGAAACCTTATAACTTAAAATCAAGAGAAAAGGTTCACACCATTATGCTTGTTGAGCATCAGATTGCCTGTAGATATTACTAACAAAGCATGCTTCATGAATTTCAGCCTCTAAAATATGATAATGAGAAACACAGTGTTAAATAAAACTCTGTTCAGCCTCTCAGTGTTTGATAAAAAAGAGTTTCAGAGGAAGAAAGTTTGTAACTCGGGATGAGGTTTGGAGGAGGTTATCTTAGCACATGTCAGGTTATTCTCTTTGATGTAATATTTAATTAAAATACCTGGTTTCTTTTATTTATCTGTTTTCACCTGCTAGACATAAAAACCTTTGATGCAACATGGTTTCAAAGTTTGCTGTGTAACTCATGCTGCATGCTGAGCTCCGTTCACCCACACAATAACATCTAACAGCCCTGGGACTGTCAGCACATCCTGGACAGGTGCAGAAACACTCACCTGTAAGTGGCCATTAGCAGACCTGAGAGCAGCAGGTTCTCCAAACAGCTCAGGTGCCGCTCTGTATTAACTGAAGCTGACACGATCTTTGCAGAGGAGAGACTGAAGGCCTGAAAATGTCTCCAACATGAAAAACCACTCACTTTTACTTTAGTCACGACTCTAAATTAGGCTTTTTACATCAATTACTATCATTATTGATGTAGCTACAGCTTTAAATGCACATGTCTTCTACACTAACTCCTGGGATCTAATTTAGTATCAGTTTTACCACATCAGTTGCCTTGTTTTTGGTTCCTGGAGTCAGGAGTTAAGGACAAGAGCCCAAATCTCTCTGCTCGATGTGGCCTTTTTAGAAATTTAAAGTGTGATTTTTCACCCATTAATGCAGGAAATGTGTTCACTTTTTCATCTGGACTACATCAATAGTTTGGGCAGCATGCAAGTCCATGAAAAAAAACAAAAAAAAAACATGAAGGACTCTGTAAAACATTTCTGTCCGATCTTCTGCGTGTTTTCTGAGGAGAACTTGTTCAGTGAATTTACAGTAAGCTCACTTCTAGTATGATGTTATATCCACATACTGACATAACACTTCTGTGTTACCATTATTACACTGTCAGATCGTTATTGGCCGATATGTTGGGAGGCAGACGACGGCAGCCTGCAGTGATTGAAATAAGTTCAGTTTTGAGCAATATGCTGTAAATTCAGGAATGATGCACATTTTACAGCATTAAAGATCCAAAACAGATGCAACAAGAGGAATGAAGTGGAAAAAAAACTGGAGAACCTGCATCAGCAGCAGACATCTTTTTACTGATATTTTGAGGTTTCTGTTTGACTTTGCATTGTCTTTGTATTTGCAGCATGAAACTGTTGCTGCATGTGTGTTTGATTTTATGTCAAATGATAGTCCATTCTTTCCCATTCTCTGATACGTCCCAGATTCATGTGTGATTTTTGCAGTTTCAACAGAAGCAACACATCCCAAAGCTGTGTATCTAACATCTTCCAAAGTCTCTACGAGAGAAAATAGCTTTAAACACTCTCCCGAAGCATTAATAGATACATATTCTACAAGCACAAGCCAAACATATTTAGAGTCTGAATGTTTTCTAAAGCTCTTTAGTCTTCATTTTAAGCTGTTTCAGTACACTAACCCATCCAAATGTGCATGCTATTTTAGAACAATCTTGAGATTCAGCAGAATATCTGCCCTCATACGTCCCACACTGAGGGCTCCACTTGATTCAGGTCGCTGAAGGTGTGATGCTAAACTGGCTGCTGCAGGTCCATCACCCGTCAGCTCCTGTGGTTAGTGGCCTGTATCAGATGCACTGACAATGAGGCACATATTTTTCAACATGCAGTATATTAGCCAAACACCTCTAAAACAATCTTTTTCAGTGCATGTAAAAAATAATCTCCTCTTGCACGTATTCCCTATTGAATTTATTAGAACAGGCATTTTCTTCGGGATGCTGTCAGTCATCAGCTCTGAAAACAAGCCTAAAGCAGTTTAAGACATTAAGAATAAAAACAGAAACAGTCTGGTTTGTGATGGCTTCATTAGTTTAAGTGGGTCATAAAGAAGCATCTGTATCAGTTTAAATCTGTTGGCTTTAAAGCTCCCCTCAGGGACTTTACAATCTCTTTCTTCATCTTTCAAGAGCAACAGTGTGCAAAACTATCATGCAGGTGTTTCCACAGAGAGGCTGTATGTACTCTTCGTGCCATTATGTTTACAAAGAAGTATAAATCTGTTTCATGCTAAAGAATGAAGTGTTAATCTGAAGTATGGGAGTTCAAATGTTTCCAGTGGCTGTAAAAGTAACTTCTGTGTAACTTTCTTCACGTCAACGTCATCGATCATGTCAGAAAGATGTATTCATACGGTGAGCAATCTAAACACTCAAACAAATGACGACAGATGATCTTATCTATGAGAGCCTCTCATCAGGAGACCTGAGCTGACTAAACGCCTCTCACTCATTTAATCCAGCCTGTTATAAACCTTCACCTTTGACCTGCGGGGGGAAATTCAGATTCAGAGAGGTGTGTGTCGGGGGTGAGAGCAGGTAGCTATCTTTCACAAGGTTAGTGAGAGAAGAGCATAAAACACTTCTGTGTAATTGGAGATGATCCGTCAGTGATGGTGAACACTCGCTGCTCTCAGAGACGGGAGGCGGTGTCAGTTGGCAAACATCACACCTGATGGTTAGCATGCTGGGTTTAATGGGATGAGCGGCAGAGGTGAAGGTGCTGTGACACCCTGACTCACCCTCACTTCCCTCACCCTCCTCTCTGTCTCTCAGTTTTTCTTCCACAGTCGGCTGCTTTAAACTCATCCTGATGAGTTTCTCAACCGTCTCTCAGCTGCATCACTTGTATTCCCTCTGTTGTGTTGAATGTTCAGTGATATGTTCAGTCACAAGGTCATGATTAGCTTTCACTGTAAAACTCTGAAACATCTGACCTCAATCTGTTGAACTTTTACCTCACATACATTACAAATATACACAATCTTAATTCCAGTGAAGTTGGGACTTTGTAAAATGTAAATAAATATTCACTCATTTTAAATGTAATGTCTGCAACATGTTCCCAAAAAGCTGGGACAGGATCAACAACAGACTGGGAAAGTTGAGGAATGCTCCAAAAACACCTGTTTGGAACATTCCACAGGTGAACAGGTTCCTTGGAAACAGGTGAGTGTCATGATTGAGTATAAAAGGAGCATCCCTGAAAGGCTCAGTCGTTCACAAGCAAGGATGGGACTAGGTTCACCATTTTGTGAACAATTGTGTGAGCAAATAGTCCAACAGTTTAGTAACAATGTTTCTCAATGTACAATGTCAAAGAATTGATGTATTTCATCATCTACAGTCCATAATATCATCAAAAGATTCAGAGAATCTGGAGAAATCTCTGCACGTAAGCAGCAAGGCTGAAACCAACATTGAATGCCCGTGACCTTTGACCCCTCGGGCAGCACTGCATCAAAAACCAACATCATTGTGTAAAGGATATTACCACATGGGCTCAGGAAGACTTCAGAAAACCATTGTCAGTTAACACAGTTCATCACTACATCTGTAAGTGACAGTTCAAACTCTACCATGCAAAGACAAAGACATTTATCAACAACACCCAGAAACACCGCCGGCTTCTCTGGACCCGAGCTCATCTGAGATGGACTGACACAAAGTGGAAAAGTCTGCTGTGGTCTGATGAGTCCACATTTCAAACTGTTTTTGGAAATCATGGACGTGGTGTCCTCCAGGCCAAAGAGGAAAAGGACAATCTGGATTGTTCTCAGGTCAAAGTCTCAAAGCCAGCATCTGTGATGGTATGGGGGTGTGTTAGTGCCCATGGCATGGCTAACTTGACCATCTGTGAAGGCTCCATTAATGCTGAAAGGTACATACAGGTTTTGGAGCAACATATGCTGCCATCCAAGACACGTCTTTTTCAGGGAACTGAAGTTGTTCATCAATCAAGAATGGTAAAGAATTCCACCTCCAAAGCTTCAACAATTAGTGTCCTCAGTTCACAAACACTTATTGAGTGTTGTTAAAAGGAAAGGTGAAGGAGTGATCACACGAGTGGTTTTTGCTCCCTGACTATTGGTAACTTTTAAACGCTTACACCCAGTCTTTTTAAATATGTTTGTCTCGGAGTAATCTTTTTGGAGCTGAAATGAGTAAATCTCATAGAACCCCAAATCAGCCTCAGCTGACCAAACACTTCAGCGCGTATGATGAAGATTCTAGCAAGGCTGACGCTAGTAGTGCAGCAACAGCTGGGGCCCAACCGTTAACTCTGAACATGTTCATCGCTGAACTCGAGAGACTCTGTAAAGATGTAACGGCTGAACTCACCACCTCCCTGAATACTGCCATGGCTCCCATCCAAGCAGCTCTTCAAAAGATTGTGGATACCATAGCCTCACACACAGCTACCATTTCTGCAATGGAAACGGCCCTCACATCCCACTCAGATGACCTGACGACTCTGCAGCACGAGGTGACCACACTAAAGTCCAAGGTGGAGACCACCACCCAGATGAATGAAAAATTGCAGCTGGCTGTTGAGGACCTGGTATCACAATCCAAACGACAGACTCTCCGGGTGGTGTGCATCCCCATGGAAGCGGAAGGAACGGATGCTCAACTTTTCATGAATACACTGTTAAAGGAGGTGACCAGAGACGCTTTGCCGGATTCTAGCTTTGAATTGGATCAAGCTCACCACAGCCTGGGGCCAAAACCGACACAAGGATTCTGGCCCTTCCTTGTTTGCTTTCATAGGTACATCAAGAATCCTTGATGTACCTGTGTAATGAATAATTAGATTCACCTGTGGTTGCAATCTTGTCTGGGAGAATTTTGTCTGCTTTTTCCCAAATGCTTTCATTGGGGTGTACTCATTTCTGCCCTGTGATCTTTACAGATTTGTTAAGACAATTTCATTTTTGAATGTGCAATTTAACTAATCTTGCTGTAAATCAACTGCACACATTATTTTGCAGTGTAGATTGCTGTTTAAAATGTTGAGTCTGAAAACTAAAGGTTTTCTGAAATATCAGTTGGGGTGTACTCAATTATGATGTGCACTGTATGACCCCTCAATCTCTATTCCCCACTCTGCTGTCTTCATTCAGTTTGAGCCTGTGACTGTCTTATTTATCAGAGATTGTTGGTCATCTAAAGCCCTCAGGCTCTCCAAATGATGTTGTCCCTCCTCATCTCTTTAAAGAGGTTTTCCCCACTGTATGTTCTTGTAATCATTAATAGCAGTCTTTCCTCAGGTGTGGTCCCTGACCTGTTTAAACATGCAGTAGTTTGGCCTCTGATTACTGTCTACTGTTCTTTCTAATTTTAGGCCAATTTCCAAACTGCCTTTTCTTTCAAAAGCCCTGGAAAAGATAGTTTACATTCAGCTGATGAACTTTCTGGAAGAGCATAGCATTTTAGAGGTTTTCCAGTCCGGTTTTAAAACCCTTCATAGCACTGAATCTGCTCTTTTAAGAGTTTTTAATGATATCTTTTTAGCTACAGACTCTGGTGACTGTGTTGTCCTTGTTCTTTTAGATTTAACTGCAGCATTTGATACCGTGGATCACCAGATCTTGATTTCTCGCCTGGAGCACTGGGTGGGCATTAGGGGCATAGCTCTAGGGGGTTCATAGATAACTGGAAATCTTTCTGGGGCGAACCTGGTCTGATTAGCTGAGACGGCATCCATCCTACTTTGGATGGTGCAGCTCGTTTAACTAGGAATCTAGCTGATTTTATTAGTCTGCCAATCTGACAACTCAGAGTGGAGACCAGGAAGCAGAGCTGCAGTCCTACACGCCCCTCTGCGTTTCCCTTAGAGACATACATAGAGACTGTGTCTGTTCCCCGACCAAGACCCTTTACCTGTAACATTAAAAATAATAAAGGAGTAAATCACACGCTTTCATGTCAGTATTAGATTCGTTTGGTTTCACGCAGGCTGTGAACCAATCTACTCACTGCTTTAATCACACCCTAGATCTTGTTCTGGCACATGGCCTGGAAGCTGTCAATTTAGCGGTTGTCCCACAAAATCCTCTTCTGTCCGATCACTTCTTAGTCACTTTTGAGTTCTCGTTAATGGACTTTACACCAGTCAATAAAAATATCTTAACTAGGAGCTTGTCTGATTCAGCCATATGCATTTTCAAGGAAGCTTTTCCAGCTGCCTTGGAGTCAGTATCTTACCCTACTGTAGCAGAGAGCTCCTATGCTCCCTCTAAACTTGATCAGCTTGTTGCTGATACCACAGGCTCTCTTCAAGCTGTTCTCGACTCAGTCGCTCCACTTAGACAGAGGACTCTTAGACGACAGAGTTCAGCTCAAACTCGTGAGCTCATCCTTGTTTGTTAAAACCCACCTTTTTTTCACTGGCTTTTAACACACACTTCTAGTCATCACGCCTTCTTTTTACTAATGTTTATTTATTTATTTTTAATATTACGTTCTTTGTTTTTGTAAAAAGTGTTCTTTTATCTATTAGCGTTCTCTTATCTCTTAGTGTTCTTTTATCTCTTAATGTTCTTTTATCTCTTTTATGAAATGGGACCTGTTATATGTTTTATTTATTATCTTGTACAGTACTTTGGTCAATGTAAATTGTTTTAAAGTGCTTAACAAATAAAGTTGGATTGTATTGGATTGGAAAAAGGAACAAGTGCTACTATGGGTCAAGAAAACATGGAACATTTCATACTAGGGTCATCCCATAAGGATCTTTGAGGATTTCAGTGCCTCACTTGCTAAGAAACGAGCATCTTTCAATAAAGTGAAGTCTCTTCTTTATGAAGATGGGATATGCTTTGTTCTGATCTACCCTGCGTGGTTACGGGTCACCATTAATGAACAGACTTGATATATGAGACTGTACAGATGAAGCAGAGTGTTTCCATTGCGATCACAGCAGTAAGTGAAAATAGGATACGTCTCTTTTCACGTATCTTCCAACTTTATAGCGTTCTCTGTATACTGGACTGTAGTTATAAGCAGACTGGACTGCCTGTACGGCGTTTCACTGTAATTCACCCTTGCTGAGAACGTAGTTGTCTTTTATTAATGAGATGTCTGTGCAAAGTTAAAGAAACATCAAAAGCTACACAGGTGGAGCTGGAAGTCTCAACCCCTCTTTCCTGCTAAGTTCATTTATAAAACTTGCAACTGAGCTCCTAATACATAAGACTTTTATTAGACATATATATATATATATATATATATATATATATATATATATATATATATATATATATATATATATATATATATATTAAATAGCTAGCTAAGTGTGATCTCACTTGTGTCTCAGAATAAATTTATAGCTATTGCCATAAGGTACTTCCATACCAAAGGGGACCTTTGCCTCATGACTTGAAGTCAAAACCATAATTTTTTGGCAAACCCTCCCTACTAGTTGTCTTACATGGTGGTATTGATATCAGGGCTGGCATTATAGGTTGGACAACCCTAAACATTTCTTTAAATAAAAAATGTATAAAATTGTGTCAATTGTGTCTTTATTAAATGAGCTGATTTTCTGTTGGAAAAAAACAAACAAATGAAGTTATGAAACTTTCAGCCTCATGTTACATGGATGTACCAGAGAATGACTTTTGGGACAGACTTTAGATTTGTTGTCTTTTATTTATCCACCGTTAATGTCACTGGCTTTAAAGCCTATAAAAAAGAAAGCCTTAGCACTGCAGTCCACTGGTGTGTCAGAGCGCTGATCTGTGGTCCATCAAATAAATGGAGCAAAAAGCAAACAAGCAGATCAGAAGAAGAGAAAATAACAACAATCTGTTCTAATTTTAATACAACCCTAATTGCAATGAAGTTGGGAGGTTGTGTAAAATGTACATTAAAACGGAATATAATGACTTGTAAATACTGTTTAACCTATATATAAATATTTGAATACACAACAAAGACAAGATATTATTGTTCAAACTGATAAAGTCAAAAGTGGCTAACCCTACCTTCTAAACAGGGTATCATACTACAACATCAAGAGGCTTTTAATTCGAAGGAAACTTTCGGACTCCATCAAAACTAAAGCTAGGATTCAAACTGCAAACGACATTGTTGGATTTTTTTTTCCAGTTTTCTCCTTGTCTGCAAAGTTTTTGACTCTGATTGTCCCTCAGAGATGGTGACAGAGGAAGAATTGAGGGGAAGGTGGTAACGATGTGGGGGCCTTCAAGGTGGATCAGCCAGTTAATATGTGGGCATGTTTAAGGCCCTGTATGCACATGAAATATAAACATAAAATAAATATATGATAATCATAAATAATTTTGTATTTTTGCTTTTTGTTCTCACACAGAAACATTTTGATTGGCTGGAACACACAAACTTTTAGAATGACTTCTGGGGAGTAACTGTTCCAAAGCCAGCCCATTACATTGTCATGTAGATGAACAAAATGTGGATCCTCTGAAGATGATGGTATCATGTCTCTGTCCTAAATATTAGATTCCTGGACCTGTAGTCGTCATGAGTCAGAGAATAACAACAACAATCAGAGAGCACAGAGCTGATTGTGCTGCTGACTCCAGTGTATTAACACATTTTTGTATATGTTTTTGGGTTTCCTGTTTTATTTTGAAATGTCTAACCCTTGTCTCTGTGTTCCAGATTTGTTCCTGTCTGCCCTGCCCCCGTCTCTCACATCTGATTCCTGATTGTCTTCCCCAGCTGTAAGTCATTACCACTTATTACCTCTTGTATTTAACCTCACATGTCTCACTGTCTCGTCACCAGTTCGTCGTACTTCTTTGTCTACGTCCCAGTGTTGTTCCATGGTCTTGTCATAGCCGTTTTTGAACCTTGCCTGTTTCTTGTTGTAATTATTTAGCCTCACGTTTACCAGATACCTTTGCCTGATTGTTTACCTGTGCACCAAGCTCTGACTGTCTGACTGCCACGCCTGTGTACTGAACTTTGCCTGTCTCATTGAAACCCTTTTGCTTTCTGGAACTTGATCTGAGTCTGCATTTGTGTCCAATTCTGGGTCATAGTTCATGACACTTTGTGATTCATTTGACTCCTGAAGACAAAGAGGAGAAGGATCAGATTAAGGTCCAAAGTGTTCCCTGAACAGGTGAGTCTTCAGAGGTCTCTTCATAGTAGAAAGGGACCCTGTGGATTGTATGGAGTTGGGTAATGCATGCTACTATTTGCGAACAAGAGGAGAAAAGTCTGGTAGAGATTTAGAGCCATGCTGGGCTGAGAGTGCCAGGCGTCTCTCACAGGAAGAGCGTAGCGGGCGGGAAGGAGTGTAGACCTGGATGAGGGACCTGGAGGGACTCCAGGTAGGATGTGTGCCGTTTTGGGCTGGTTAAAGACCAGATGTGCTGCTGCATTCTGGATCATCTGCAGAGGTTTTAATCTACATGCAGGGAGGCCAGCTAGAAGAGAGCTGCAGGAGTCAATGTGTGAAATCACAAAGGCCTGTACCAGGAGCTGTGTGGCCTGTTGTGTCAGGTAGGGTCTGATCCTCCTGATGTTATGGAGGGCATATCAACAGGACCGAGCAATCACTCATGACACCCAGATTTCTGGCAGAGTTTGTGGGCGCAAGTTGATTTGTTTCAAGCATGACACTGATGTGTGGTTGAACAGAGGTGTCCCTGGAAAGACAATGAGCTCAGTTCAGTCGGTCAACTCATGTTTTAAAAGGTTTATTGCCGCAGAAAATATATTTTCATGTTTGGCGCCAGGCTTCGATCTCATCACTCCTTGCAGAAAGGTTTAAAGGTAAAATTGAGGAGTGATGAGTAAAACATACAGAACATAACCCCCTCAGAGCCTGCAGGTGGATGCTGGGGTGGTGGTGGTGGTGAAAGAACATGCAGCAACACAATGCAGGTCAGCAGCAGCATTGAAAGGCAGAGGGGGAGATGGGAGATTTTCTGAGTTTAAATAGACTGCAGAATTGAGAGGCAGAGAACATGATTGGAAGAAGGTTATGACGAGTGGGACATGTGACGTGAGTAGCAGCTCAGCTCGAGTGGTCCGCCTGAACTAGCTTGCAGGTGTCGCTCCATTTTTGGACAGATTTAGCTGAAGGTGCCGTTCCTTTATCCAAGTGGAGAGGCAAAGTTAGCCTCATATAAATAGATGTAAATATCATAAATCAGCTACAGAAATCATGACTGTGTGAGCAAAATTATACAATGATAGGTCAGAAGATGTTTTACTGTCTGAAGCGCTCATTATGCTCTAATTATATCACTGTAATTTCATTAGTAAAGCTGTTTTATAAGCCGTATGATCGATCTCTGACTCAGTTCACTCTCCTTTTCTCTCTTCCCTGTTTTCATAATCTCTCTCTCTCTCTCTCTCTCCCTCCTCCCTCTGCTCATGTCAGCCACACTCACTTGTCCTGAGGTGTGGACGGAGGCTGAGATCATTAGGGGAAATTACTCTTGTGTTGCATACCAGCTCTGATAATAAAACTGTCACAAGGGGGGACAGCGTGATGGCTGTAGCACCACAGCGATTAGCGAGAGAGAGAGAGAGAGAGAGAGAGAGAGAGAGAGAGAGCACCATCCTTTCCTTGCTCTCTTCACCTTCCTTCTTTGGTTGTATAATCTTTTTAATGACACTTAATGAGCAGTGAAATGTTTGGTTGTCTTACAGCAGCTTTAACTTTGTTAGGCCTCACAGATCAGACCATCACCTCCTGACTTTCAGGAGCTCTGTCATGTCTCCATTTGTTCATGTTAAAGTCCTACGACGGGCCGCCATCAAAAGGAAAAGTTAATATTTCTGCCCTTCTGTTGTGTAATTATCCCTCATCCAGGAGATCCTCGTCCTTCTGGGCTATAAAATTCAGATTCCTATCTCTGAAGTTCAGGGTTAACACCACTGACTTTCAGCTCAAGTAAGTGATGCTAACAGCTCAGCTCCACAATCAGAAGTAAACAAGGAGCAAAGTGCATGCAGATGCAGAGCCTGATGGATGTTGTTAAACTTGATTATTAATGCATTAGGCTTTGTGAATGAGACTAAAAGAGACCAAAAACACAACCTGATTAAGGGATGAGAGATTTGGATGGATAATCTCTCTGCACTACACACTGCCTGTATGCTTTGCTAGTTTTCAGGTTCAGGAAGTGGGAGCACAGCTGAAGGATTTTTTAAAACTTAATTATTAATGTACAAAATAAACTATGGGATTCCTTCTTACCTTTCAGTTATTAATGTGCAAAGATGGTGACTGAGACAATGCTCCAGATGGAGCGTCTTCTATAAATCAATCAGTGGTGAAGATCCAGGGAGAATAAAACAACAGATGTTTATATTTTTACAGCTGATGGAATTATAACTCTGTCCATTAGGTAGCAGTAATTCACCTCAACCAGAGTGCAACCCGCTAAAAACAGAAAAAGAGGACCAACTGTCATTTTCGCCATATGGGACACAATTTGTGAGGATTTTGTCTTAAATTCTGTTCCCTTTTTTGTTCCACTGAATGAAAAATATGCCTCCTCCTCCTCCTCCTTCACCACCTCCTCCTCCTTGCTCTGCAGGACTCTTCAGATTGGTGAGAGACTTTGGGATCTAAACTCACTGGGGTCTAGAGGGATTTTATATCTTCATCATGGATGCCTCCAACCCAGAGCAGGAGTCACACGCTGAGTCTGATGTTTCTTGTGTTGTACATCACTTTGGAAAAAAGCGTCTGCTAAATGAAATTGTTGTAGAATTGTAGTTTCCTCCATCCTAGAGATATTTAGTTTTTGTCCATCAGATGTTCTTCACAGACTGTTTGTTTCCTGAAGTCGAACATCTAGATTCTACATTCATATATATATATATATATATATATATATATATATATATATATATATATATATATATATATATATATATATATATATATATATATATATATATATATATATATATATACACACACACACACACACACACACACACACACACACACACACACACACACACACACACACACACACTACCGGTCAAAAGTTTTGGAACACCCTAATTTTTTATTGCAGTTCAAGTTGTGCAAGTCTAATGAATATTTTGAAATGGTACAAAGGAAAGCACTGAACAGCCAGAGGTTAACTAAAAGGTTAGGTTACCAAAAACTGAAAAAAAAAAACCTGAATAATAATAACAAAAATGCCTCTTTCAGGGAACATGAACAATTTAAAGCTGTTCTGCAGCAATAAAGGATGAATCAGCCTTGGAAGCTGCTGCTATGAATTCCTACAGGTGTTCCAACTTTTGTTTGTGTTGTTAGTATGTTTGTGCTGTTGATGTGTTTCTCTTGTTGTTGGTGTGTTTGTATTATTGTTGTGTTTGTTTGTTTGTGTTTTTGTAAGTGTATATTTGTTGTCGATGTGTTCTATGTTATTGGCGTGTTTCTGTAGTTCTTGCTTTTGTGTTGGTGTGTTTATCTTGTTGGTTTGTTTGTGATGTAAGTGTGTTTGTGTTGTTGATGTTTGTATGTTGGTTTGTTTGTGTTGTTGTAAGTGTGTGTTTGTGTCCTTAGTGTACTTGTGTGGTGTTGTGGTGTACCACCAGCAGAGGTCGCTGGAGAGCAGGGCGGGGCCAACACCAGCTGGGCAGAGTGGTTGATCAAGCCTACCTTCCCTGCCAGATCACCCAGAGCTGGAGAGAGCCCAGGTGAAGGCAATCAGTAGTCAGAGGCTGCCAGGGTGAAGTTAAGAGTAAAAAGGCAGGCAGACAGGAGGAAGCAGGCAGAGAAAGAGGACAGGGAAAAGTAAAGGAAACCTGAGAAAGCGTGTTCTGACACCTCTTTTCTCACTGTGCTTGCAGGAGGGTACCAGCCTCACCTAAAACTGGACTTAGACTACCCCAGTTCGGGAAGAACTTAAGTTTGTTTTTGCTCCCCTGAGCTCCCCTTTTCCCCAGAGTTAAATAAATCCTGTTTTGTTGCATGAACTCTGTGCCAGCCCGGTGACTCCGCTATAGCTACAGTATTTTTGTTTTGTTGCGTTTGTGTTATTGTAAGTGTGTTTTTGTTATTGGTGTGTTAAGGCCTGTTGCACAAAACTAGGATAAGGGATTAAGCTGGGATATCTTGGTTATCCTGGCTCAACTTATCTGTGATCTGGTTGCACAAAAGCAGAGGCCTATAACACGAAGCAGGATTAATGTCTTAGCGAGGTAACTTCAGGGTTAACCCTGGTTTACTGAAAGCACAAAGCCAGTTCAATTCTTATCTAGATAGATCACCATGGTAACCTATTCTAAACGGCTAACCTGCTCCAGAGCAAGAGAAGTTTGAGGTTGAATCTGAGTCTATAAAATGTCCCACCTACTGGCCAATCAGCTTCTCAGAAACAGGCGAGAAACAGACTGCCCTGAATCAAACTTAACCATACAGTTAAAGTTAATATACCAGGAAGGGATACTCAAAGCAATCAAGCTTCATTTATAAAGCTCCTTTCATACATTCAAAGACAACACAAAGTACTTGACAAATAAAAGGATGTAATGCTTGATGTGAAACAGCTCATTATTCTATCATGTCATTCCTACACTTCATTCATTGTGTTTGAAGGCTTTCTTTATTAAAGAAGGAGAGTGTGTACGAGTCCAGCTGCTGATCTGTAAACTGATAATTTGGGTCAGACATTAACTCTGTATTGTGGTGATAACTTTAATCTTAATTTAAACATGATGATACGACATGAAACAAACCACTTTACCAGACGCAGAGATGTTTTGTACTTATTTTTCATTTGCCACCACGTCTTTTTCACTCCAGAGGGATGAAACTGGAATGAGATAATAACTGCAGTACACACAACTCATTTTCCCAGTATATTGTTAGGTGAGATACACGAGTGTGATCAGTGTCATATTGGGCCATTGAAGAATAACTTACTCATTTACACAGTCTGTTATATGCTGCCATGCATTCGCTCTTTGATTGGCAGTTCTTATGTTTTTGTCTGTATTTTTGTGTTGTTAGTGTGTTTGTGTTATTGGTGTTTTTGTGTTGTTAGTGTGTTTGTGTTGTTGTGTTTGTGTTATTGTTGTTTTTGTGTTGTTGGTGTGTTTGTGTTGTTCTTGTGTTTCTGTCTGTGTTTTTGTGTTGTTAGTGTGTTTGTGTTATTGGTGTTTTTGTTGTTGGTGTGTTTGTTTTGTTGGTGAGTGTGTGTTATTCGTGTTTGTATTGTCAGTGTGTTTGTGTTGTTTGTGTGCTTGGAGGAGGACTGTTTCTTTTCTCCAAAGTTTTTATTTGATATCTCGGCCCCTTGCACATTTGAATCTTTCTTCTCTCTCTTCCCATCTTACAGAACCTCATGTTATTAAAGCAAACCATTAGATGCAGGATGAAGGTCAGGTCTATATTTAAGCTCAGCTTTTAGAGGTAAGAGACGTGCTTCAAGCATTTAAATGAGCAGCTCATTAATCCCAGCTGTTCTGTTTTTCCTTTATTCATCAGACCAGCTTCAGATTAGTGTTTTACCTTTATTATCCCGCATATGTGTGTGTGTGTGTGTGTGTGTGTGTGTGTGTGTGTGTGTGTGTGTGTGTGTGTGTGTGTGTTTCTCTGTGTATGTGTGCCTTACTTTCTCTGTTCTGTTTCTAGACCATCAGAGACTGTGGGGGTCCGGGCAGCCCGAGGTACAACCATTGATATCTGTCAGGACACGGTGGGAAGCCGGGGGAGGTGGGGAGGGAGGGGCTAAAGAGGTTTTAATGACATTGAGAGCAGCTCTTTGAGAATAATAACTGCCAGGCATATGTAGAGTCAGACACTGGAACATATTTCAATGATGTTTGTTGCTTTGGAGAAAAACTGATTAGAAAACCAGTAAAAGACTCTTTTCTTCATGTGTTAACCTTTTAATGTAATGCTCCTCCAAATAACAACATTTCATATCTGCCCCTTGTAAATTACACGGCTAACTAAACAAGTTTAAACTGAGGAAAATACAACAAACAGGGTGACAGCATTTTAAAAGAATCCCTTTAGAAAACGTATTTCATCATTTGGCTTAATATGAAGATTATCCAGTTCATCCAAATTATCTTCATGAAAGTTAAGCTAGTGACTAGAGTTTTTCTGATGGGGAGGCATGAAAGAAAGTTAGGGTCCATGTCCAAAATGTGGAGATGTGATGGAGGGTCAAACAAGACCAGGACCAGTGACTTTAGATAAAGATGGATGTGTGTCTAAACCTCTTCAAGCTTTACAAAAACAAGGCCTAAATATCTCCACCTCAGGGAAGTCGTTTCACTCAGCTGGTGTGAAGTATATCAACACAGCCGCTAGGGCCCCAAGTAGAGAGAGACCAGCATCTTTTCTCCTATTGTCCAGCTCATGCAGTTTTGTTTTGATGTCCTCTTCAGGGCTGCATATATCAGTTCATGTTTTTGTTACATGAGGTGCAACAAAACTGTAGAAAACTTGGTAAACTTCCTTTAAAACCTCGCCAAGACAACCTCTGGTAACATTATCTCTTTTCTTCCCCCTTGCACGGATGTCTACCCTGGTCAATCAAGACCTCAGCTTTCACATCTCATCAGCCAGTGGCCGTGCAACCAGGAAGGCCCGCCCTCCTCTAGCTTGATAAACACAATCAGGATGGTGTTGTCATAGCAATGGTTCAGCCCATCTTGGATTCATTAACACGGAGGAGTACATCTTTAGACAGTCTGGAAGACAGACCCTGACCCTCATCAGAGATTATCACCATAACCAATCATCATTTCACCACACTGACTGCATGTGTGGTTCTTTATGCATAATGCTAAAGATGGTGTAAGTGTTCCATACTGCTGAGAACACATTATAAGAACAGATGATGTTTTTGACTTTCTGACCCTCTGTTTGATGCATTTGGTCTTCAGAGGGAAACTGAAGCTTTAGCTTTTAGCTAAAGGTTGGATATATTTTGATGTTTGAGTTTTTATTTTTTTTCTCTCCTTGGAGGTTGGTTTACACTGCTACTAATCTGCTTTTCTTTCAAAATTGTTAGAAATCTTGTTGGGACCTTGCAGTTGTTCCACTCAGTTGTTTCCACCCAGCCTGAAGTTTCAGCCCATTTATCGTCATCACATTTTAAATTAAACAGTGGTTGTCGTTGTGTTGGCGCGTACACATGTTGAAAAAGCAGCTCCACTCAGTGGCTCAAACACACTCATGAAGCTAATTAAACGTCACAGGAGGAAAGTGTGAAAAGAATAAAGGGCATATTATTCCCTGTGCAACGGGCTGAAGGCAGACCTAATGAGGATTAAGGCCTCAGCCATCATTTAACAGACGCACAGAGTTAATTAGAGACCATAATAAGATCTGTAAGTGACAGAGCTCTATGACTCATTTATTAACATGTGGGTGGACACACACAGCTCCGATCTGTGTAGACCTGCAGCTCTGACCCACAGAGTTGAGCGTTAAGGTGTTTTATTATCATATCTATTCCATATTAATGTCAGCACTCAGACTAAGGACCTATGAGGGTGGAGTAAAGTTGGGCTCTGGTTTATTTTGGATCAGGGGTTAAAAATAGCATGAACTCACACTAAATATATGCAGCACCATTGCTGCTGCATGAAAATAGCCTTATCTGTGTAAAGGTGCCACGAGCGGGGTCACAGCTCCTGTTTCCATCACCGGCAGCAAGAGGAAAGAAGCCATGATGTAACCCTGAGGGGGTCTGGGATCAGTCCAGGACAGGATCAGACCACATGAAGGTTAAACCCTAATCTGATGCTGCTTCAGACAACTGCAGAGTGGAGCTGAAAGCAGGTGAAACAGAGAGAAGGTGGAGCAGAGTGATGGTGAAGTTGAAGCAGTAAGGGCTTAGCAGTGTTTAGGCAAAGTAGAGAGATGTTGGAGCAGAGGGTAGGTGAAGGTGGAGCAGAGTAAAGGTAAACCAGATTGAAGACGAGGGTGTAGTAGAAAAAAGTGAAGCAGAGTTAAAGTGGAGCAGCAGAGTGAAGGTGGAGGTGAATGAAGGTAGAGCAGAGTAGGGAGAAGGTGGAGCAGAGTTAATTTTTTCTTTCTTCTTGTAGAAACCAGGCTAGTATCTACAAATTCACTCTTTTATTCAGTGGTGTTTACAGACTGTCTGAAGGGTGGGGATCAAAACAAACATCATGGTCTTTAATGATTTCAAAGGGAGGTCGGTCACTCAACAACACTTCAGCCCTGAACCTGATGTCTTGGGTTCTTTACATTAAAGGTAAGCTGTGGGATTAGAGAAACAATGATCCGAGTTTTTAACTGCTCATCACTTCACCCACAGAAATACCTGCTCCTGCAATGATGCTGCCTAAAAACAGCCACCAGCAAATGTTTCTCCAACAAGTTAACCAGTAATACAGTGGAGGGGTTAGACGGTTATTTTTGGCACAGTCGTCAATGATTACCTGAGGATGGAAATGAGTGGGCTGTTAACTCAAAGATGTGGCAGGGGAAGTTACAAACAACAATTATTCCTTTTTCAAAGCGGCAAAAACTAGAGATTACTTCCAAAGCAGTTCATGAAGTTTTATTTTTAACCTTCTGACAGGACACAGAAGCAGCATCAGCCTCATTCAATCAAAAAGCAGAGGCCTTGGAATGGATCCAGGAGGAACACCATGAAACTGTATGAGCTTTATGGTTGATCCAGTTGTTACAGATCTAAGAATGTGGATGAGTTGAAGCTAAACTTTTCAGACAAACTTTTATTTCATGATGAATTGAAAAGCAGAGTGATGTTGAGCATTGTCCAGTGAGGAGAGACAGTGGAGGACACTTCCAGCTCGTTGTTACTGATTGTCTTATCTGTGAGAGGAGGAAGTGGAGGGACGGTGCTGACAGGATGGCATCCTCCGCTGTCACTCACTGTTCCATCTTTTATCAGGTGTAACATTCCTGCTTACAGCAGAGGGAAAACAGAGAGACAGCAGAGAGACAGCAGTGAGACAGCAGAGAGACAACAGAGAGCCAGCAGAGAGACAGCAGAGAGACAGCAGAGAGACAGCAGAGAGCCAGCAAGGAGACAGCAGAGAGACAGCAGAGAGATGAAAGAGAGACAGCAGAGAGACATCAGAGAGACAGCAGAGAGACAGGAGAGAGACAGGAGAGAGACAGCAGAGAGATGAAAGAGAGACAGCAGAGAGACAGCAGAGAGACAGGAGAGAGACAGCAGAGAGACAGCAGAGAGACAGGAGAGAGACAGCAGAGAGACAGCAGAGAGACAGCAGAGAGATGAAAGAGAGACAGCAGAGAGACAGCAGAGAGATGAAAGAGAGACAGCAGAGAGACAGGAGAGAGACAGCAGAGAGACAGCAGAGAGACAGCAGAGAGACAGCAGAGAGATGAAAGAGAGACAGCAGAGAGACAGCAGAGAGACAGCAGAGAGATGAAAGAGAGACAGCAGAGAGACAGGAGAGAGACAGCAGAGAGATGAAAGAGAGACAGCAGAGAGACAGCAGAGAGACAGCAGAGAGATGAAAGAGAGACAGCAGAGAGACAGCAGAGAGACAGCAGAGAGACAGCAGAGAGATGAAAGAGAGACAGCAGAGAGACAGCAGAGAGACAGCAGAGAGACAGCAGAGAGATGAAAGAGAGACAGCAGAGAGACAGCAGAGAGACAGGAGAGAGACAGCAGAGAGATGAAAGAGAGACAGCAGAGAGATGAAAGAGAGACAGCAGAGAGACAGCAGAGAGACAGCAGAGAGACAGCAGAGAGACAGCAGAGAGACAGCAGAGAGATGAAAGAGAGACAGCAGAGAGACAGCAGAGAGACAGCAGAGAGACAGCAGAGAGATGAAAGAGAGACAGCAGAGAGACAGCAGAGAGACAGGAGAGAGACAGCAGAGAGATGAAAGAGAGACAGCAGAGAGATGAAAGAGAGACAGCAGAGAGACAGCAGAGAGACAGCAGAGAGACAGCAGATAGACAGCAGAGAGATGAAAGAGAGACAGCAGAGACAGCAGGGAGACATCAGTTAGACAGCAGTGAGACAGCAGAGAGACAGCAGAGGGATGGCAGAGGCACAGTACTAAGACAGCAAAGAGAAAGCAGAGAGACATCGAATGGACAGCAGAGAGACGGAAGAAAGACAGCAGAGAGACAACAAAGAGACAGCAGGGGGATGGCAGAGAGACAGCAGAGAGATGAAAGAGAGACAGCAGAGACAGCAGAGAGACATCAGTTAGACAGCAGTGAGACAGCAGAGAGACAGCAGAGGGATGGCAGAGGCACAGTACTAAGACAGCAAAGAGAAAGCAGAGAGACATCGGATGGACAGCAGAGAGACGGAAGAAAGACAGCAGAGAGACAACAAAGAGACAGCAGGGGGATGGCAGAGAGATGGCAGAAAGACAGAAGAAAGAGAGCAGGGAGACATCAGAGAGACTGCAGAGGAATGGCAGAGGGACAGCAAAGAGACAGCAGATGGACTGCAGAGAGACGGAAGAGAGACAGCAGAGAGACGGCAGAGAGACGGCAGAGAGATGAAAGAGAGACAGCAGAGAGACAGGAGAGAGACAGCAGAGAGACAGCGGAGAGACATCAGAGAGACAGCAGAGAGCCAGCAGAGAGACAGAAGAAGGACAGCAGAGAGACAGCAGAGAGCCAGCAGAGAGACAGCAGAGAGCCAGCAGAGAGACAGCAGAGAGACATCAGAGAGACAGCAGAGAGACAGCAGAGAGATGAAAGAGAGACAGCAGAGAGATGAAAGAGAGACAGCAGAGAGACAGCAGAGAGATGAAAGAGAGACAGCAGAGAGACAGCAGAGAGATGAAAGAGAGACAGCAGAGAGATGAAAGAGAGACAGCAGAGAGATGAAAGAGAGACAGCAGGGAGACATCAGATAGACAGCAGAGAGACAGCAGGGAGACAGCAGAGAGATGAAAGAGAGACAGCAGAGAGACAGCAGAGAGACAGCAGAGAGATGAAAGAGAGACAGCAGAGAGACATCAGAGAGACAGCAGAGAGATGAAAGAGAGACAGCAGAGAGATGAAAGAGAGACAGCAGAGAGACAGCAGAGAGATGAAAGAGAGACAGCAGAGAGACAGCAGAGAGATGAAAGAGAGACAGCAGAGAGATGAAAGAGAGACAGCAGAGAGATGAAAGAGAGACAGCAGAGAGATGAAAGAGAGACAGCAGGGAGACATCAGATAGACAGCAGAGAGACAGCAGGGAGACAGCAGAGAGATGAAAGAGAGACAGCAGAGAGACAGCAGAGAGATGAAAGAGAGACAGCAGAGAGACAGCAGAGAGACAGCAGAGAGATGAAAGAGAGACAGCAGAGAGACAGCAGATAGACAGCAGAGAGATGAAAGAGAGACAGCAGAGAGACAGCAGAGAGACAGCAGAGAGACAGCAGAGAGATGAAAGAGAGACAGCAGAGAGACAGCAGAGAGACAGCAGAGAGATGAAAGAGAGACAGCAGAGAGACAGCAGAGAGACAGCAGATAGACAGCAGAGAGATGAAAGAGAGACAGCAGAGAGACAGCAGAGAGACAGCAGAGAGATGAAAGAGAGACAGCAGAGAGACAGCAGAGAGACAGCAGAGAGACAGCAGAGAGACAGCAGAGAGATGAAAGAGAGACAGCAGAGAGACAGCAGAGAGATGAAAGAGAGACAGCAGAGAGATGAAAGAGAGACAGCAGGGAGACATCAGATAGACATCAGATAGACAGCAGAGGTAAAACAGAGAGACAGCAGAAGGACAGCAGAGGGACAGCAGTGAGACAGCAGTGAGACAGCAGTGAGACAGCAGAGAGACAGCAGAGGGACAGCAGTGAGACAGCAGAGAGACAGCAGGGGGATGGCAGAGGCACAGTACTAAGACAGCAAAGAGAAAGCAGAGAGACATCGGATGGACAGCAGAGAGACGGAAGAAAGAGAGCAGAGGTCATCTTTCATGGCCCGCTAAACACAACCTGATATGTCCTCACTGAGTCAAAGATCATATTTTACGTCAGGAAGTTAGCAATGTTTATATTTTCCCATAATTCTTTAACCTTTCAGGGAGAAAAGGAGCCAAAGATTACCTCCCTGTTGGCTCTTATCTCTTCAGCTGCTGCCTTTCTGATGTGTCATTACTTTGGATCAATGTGTAGCTAAAAACTGAATCATTCAGGTCAATGGTGCTCTTTAAGATATCAAAGCCAGCAGCACCTCTGCTTCCCTTTGCTCTTTCATTCCTCACTCTTCATTCTTTATCTCTTGTCTTTCTTTTCACCTGTGTTCCTCCACACCCAGCCTGTTTTCAGAAGGCCTGTTAGTTAGAAAATCAGATTGGATGTAGTTGATATTCTTCCTGTATTATATTTTTGATTTCTGATTGATGTTTAAAATGAAGCTCTCACTTTTTGGTGCCGTTATTCTGAGTTTTTTTCTGCTATAATAAAATGACATTATTTTTTGGTCTTTCATATTTTCTGTACCAGAGCCATCTTAACAACATTACGGGCCCCGGGGCAAATCAGTATGTTTGGGGCCCCTTGCATGCTGACTTTTTTAAACAACCCAAAAAAATAAAAACCTTTTTCAACAATCTATAGGCCCCCCTAAACCCATGGGGGCCCATCCAGCCCACTATGCCTACATGTCAAGATGGGTTGATTGTGGCTCACATTCTTCATCCAGCTGATGGCTAAAGAGGACCAAATGTCAGCTGGTCTAAACAAACTTTAAGAGTGTGATGGAGCCGATCCCTCTGTACGAAGTGAAGTCTGGGGTCCTTTAATGGAAGCAGAATTCTGGGACTCAAAGCCAGTAGAAAAGGTTGACCTGGAGTTGTGTAAGAACATTTGAGGAGTCCACAGAAACTGTCCTGACCACGACTGCAGAGCAGAGCTGGACCAACTCCCTCTGCTGACTCCAATTCAAAAGAGAAGGATTCAATGAACCAACCACCTGATGGACTCTGAGCCCGACTCAGACAAACACAGAGCTTATCATGAACAGCAACGCTCTCTGAACCCAGAGGAAAACACCACAATACAGGAAATAAGATCTGTTTTTCAAAATAAGAGCCTACAAGTCATCACCAACTCCCAACTACAGAAAATAGAGCAAAATAAACAGGACAAATATTAACCATCAGAGGAAGCTGGAGACTCATCAATCATCAAATTAGAAGGTTATCAAGAATTAAAAACAGAATTTAAATATGCAAAGATCCCTTAAAGAGACAGGCACTCTCTAAATACAGACTCTCTGATCATAAAGTGGCCATTGAAACGTGTGGATTCAGAAATCAGTGGTTAGAGAGGTCTCAGTCTGTAGGCTCTGTCACACAGGACAGGCAGAAACTGAGATCCATTTCCTCATCACCCGTCCAAACTAGACAAATATTAGAGACACGTTTTTACCCAAATTTACAGATTGAATCCCTGAATTTCTTCATCTGCCCAAAGAGGAACAGATCCAAAAGATTCTGGGGGAAGAGAGCTCTGTTCAACTGTCAGCTGAATATGTGACAGCTTGTCACAGAGTGAGACAGGCGTCAGTTAAAGATGATTAATAAGGTGTTATTAAGGAAAGAAAAACAAACATCTGTATCCATGTAAACATAGATCATTGTTTGTTTGTTATTGTTCTTTCTATTGGTTTGGTTCTGTTCAGTTTGGTTTTCAATCATTTGATTGTTGTTATTGTTTGTTATTGTTTTCTTAGTGATTTTAACTGTACATTGGCTTTGGCAACATGGTCAAAAAAAAACAAAAAACAAAACAAAACAAAAAAAAAACTTCATGCCAGTAAAACTTATTTTGAATTTGAGAGAGAGAGAGAGAGAGAGAGAGAGAGAGAGAGAGAGAGAGAGAGAGAGGACACATGGTCCATCCCATTCATTACAGGTGTTTGATATAATAATGCTCAAACTGATTTCTGTAACTCATCTCTCAAACCACTGGACTCATAAAGGCTCTGTTACAGATCTGACAAATGTCACCAGCAGGCATTTTAAGACAACTTAAGTAAAAAAAAACTAAGATGTATGACAATATATCACTGAGTTTATTCTGTCATAAGAAAGACGACACATAGAGGAAATAAAGACAGACAGAATGATGTTTTATCTCATCTGTCTAAGTTAGCTACAGAAGATGAAAAAGGCCTGAAGATGTATTAAGAGGATCATTATAGTCAAATGTTAGCCATGGATGTTTAAATGTTTATGATCAAAATTCAATCATCAGTGTGTCAGATTTTTTTTTTAATCAGATGTTTAAAATTTGGTTATTTAGCATTTGAAATCAGTTTTTCAAATTCATAGAAACAATTTAAACAGTTTGTGGTGTCTTCAGTCAAAAGCTCCATCAGTGGATCAGGAGGCGGTTTCAGGGCCATTATTCTTGGAACCACAGAGTTTATTTCTCTTTCTTTTTAAAGGATGATGCTGTTTTACATTCAGAATATGCAGTTGTCGGAAACATGCGGTGTCTGTCTCTGTGTGTGGTGCCGTTATTCTCAAATGTGTCTGTTTACTCTCTGATGAAGAAGTCATGAATGAATCATTTTGAAACATGATTTCCCAGAGGTAGCTGAAAAGGTTTCCTCTAAAAAGACAGAATTTCAGCACGTTTCATTTCCAACTAACACTTCACATCCATGAACACTCAGGATGTCTGAACGTTCTTGTGTGTGTGTGTGTTTTCAGTCACTTTCAATGCATTTCACACCTCTCACCTTTGATTTGTGTGTGAGTGTGATAAATCATGTAACAGAAGCAGGTTTAAGAAACTTTTAATCAGTGTTTTCAAATATTTTAAGGAAAGATTACTCCACAAATATTTTTCAACGTTTCAATATGAAATGCTTCTTTGTTAAGAAACAGAAATGTAACATAATACTCTGACTGTATTTGTTGCTCTGACTGTATTTGTTGCTCTGACTGTTTTTTGTTTGGTCTGTATTTTTGCTCCGCCTGACTTGGAGATGTTATTCTTCTGTTTCTGTCACATCATGTTAGCTGAACATCCTCAGAGTTTGTCCACAGAAAGTGTCTGAATGTTCACAACTGCCCTGAGGGTTGAGTCAATTTCATCTGATGGCTTTCCAGACGGGGAACTGGGGAAATGTCAATTAGGCTGCGTCCTCCTCCACAGCATGCTCCGCCTCAGCTCAGCCTCAGCTCAGCCTCAGTGGGTCCAGGGCTAATCGCTCATCATTTACCCCCGGCGCTGCCTGGAAGGCAGGCTGGCAGTGGAGTGGGAGGAAGGGGCATGATGGGAGTGTGAGTACAAACAAGCACACACACACACACACACACACACACACACACACACACACACACACACACACACACACACACACACACACACACACACACACACACACACACACACACATCAAGCCTCAAATGAATCCTAATTCTCAGGCTCTCTGTCCACCGCAGGTGTGCAGATCAGCTCTCACAGTGTGTTTGGTTCAAAGACAGAAACACAGAGCAGAGTTTGAGCTCTGGGAGCATTGGGCTGCATGGACTGAGAGTTTACTGCGCTCTTTTTGACTTCAAAGCATCAGAAATGCAGAAATGCTGGCACTAAAAATGAATTCCCAGCCTGGGTATGATTAACAGACTCTTGATTTGAGGAGCATCATGAAGCAGCATGCTCTAAACCTGCAGGATGACTTTCACTGTGCTCACACTGTGAGGCTTTGGCTTTTCATCCTGGATCTGCAGTACTCAGCCCCAACAGTTATCACACTTCTCTCTGGACTCTGTTTGATACCGAGATTGAAGAGAATATCACAGGTTGAAGACAACTGTTAAGCAATTTATAAGAAAATAATTTCAACATATTTTTTCTTAATAAATTCCTAAAGTAATAACCCACAGAGTCTCCTGGAGACATTTTAGTCCGTCTGTGTTTAATTCCTTATTATAAACTGTCATCTGAAGGGGAGGTCACAAAGGGGGGTCCTGCTGATCCTGCCTCTGTTTAACATTAATAAACATGGATCAGATTGTCACTGCTGTCAGTGAAGAGGAAGAAAATCTGTCTTCTATACATCTGATGGTCCTCAGGCTGATAATGATGGACCTGTTAGTCCAGATGGAGAGCAGGAACAGGACAGGATCAGGAGGAATGACAGCCATAGGAGATCAGCCGAGCTGTGGTGTGAGGAGAACCAGAGAAGAACCAGTGGAGAACGGAGCAGGTGTCCTGCTGAGTGAGCGCTGTTAGCTAGCCACATGTAGCCTGATGCTGTGTTCATATCAACAGATTTATGGTTTGACATCAGAAAAAAGCAGTAAGAGCTGATCATAAAGCAATGCGCTTTGAGCCGCCATCACAGAGAGACAGACAGAGAGCTCTATCAGAGGTCTGTCCACTGATCTAGAGTCAGAAAACTACAATCCAGACTGAGCTACAGGGCTCAGCTCATGTTTCCGTTGGGTTGAATCTGGGGCTGAATCTCTGACAAATCCTTGTTTCCATCTTCCACTGGGAGCCGGGCTCAGGGCTGCTGCTGTGCTGCTGCTGCTGGTGGTCAACCTGCAGCTGTCTGTAATGATGGGACCACGCCCACCGTCAGTCTCACTTGACCTGGCTCTGGTCTCCCATCCTGAGCTCCATCATATCACCAAGAAAACAGGCTCCACAGACGAGCGCGTTTTTAGTGAGCGATGCAGAAATAATGTCCCGTCTCTTCATCTGAACAAAACCAAGCCGAGCACAAAGCTGACTCCATTTTTCTTCCTGTTGGGGAAAGAGTGGACTCCATGTCCTGTTGAGGTGGTATATCTGCATCCAGAGCAAACACAACTTTTAACCATCTGAATGAGCGGTCAGATTAAATCATACACTGAAGAAACAATAAACACAAGCTGAAACGCCCGCTGTCACTCTCTACCACCTGTTAGACACATTGGATCAAAGCTGAGTCAGGGAACAGAGTCCCTTTGTTACGTTGTATGACGCCATGTTGGAAATAAGAGCATTTTAAACAGCTGTACTGGAAACAGACACTAAAATCAATGATTGGCTTATTCTACATACATTATCAGTCAGTGTTAAGAGATCATTTACAAAAAGATTTAACCTACAGTGTGATTAGACGACATCAGATGAGTGTCATTAGCGTAACACATCTGGAACATACCTTCAAAGTTGTGAATGCAGCTGGAAACCTACAGTCTGAAGCCCTTGTCCTTTTGCCCGACTCTTGAGTAATTCTACTAACATCGGTGACGTGGTTCGGAGTAAAGCCTTTGGTTAAAAAAACATAAAACACCTTTCAAGCACAGCCTACAGAGTCAAGAGCACACATCATGTTTTAAAGATTAGATAGTTTAACAGGGGAAATAACAGTACCTGTACTGTTACACTTAGCACCCCCTGCAGGCCTGGATGACTTACTGTCATGTTGAGTTGCAGTTTTCTTGAACTTGCAGTGTGTTTGTTGTTGGTGCGCTTGGTTTGTCGTCCTGTTTCTTGTTACTTTTTATTTGTAACAACGTTTCTAGAGCGGCATTTATTTTTGATTTTAGCTTTAGATAATAAATGTGCATCGTTTCTGAATTTTGCAGCACATTTCTCATATTGAGGAGCTGCTGCTGCACCACGGTAAGCTTGCTTCCTTCTGAAGCATCTCAGCCAGGAAGAGTGCACATTCAGCAGGACTGTCTGCAAGTTAGAGGGGCAAAGTGCTCAGATCACCGAAGGTCTTCATGAAGCCCTGATCCAGTTTCAGAGAGTATGTTTGTCTACAGGCCTGTCTTTTCACACTGAAATAAATCTAACCTGACTTTTCAGGCTGATCAGTGACTACAACAAACTGTGGAAACATCTGCTCCCCTTCTTTTGAGCGTGGAGTTGAGTGCAGGTTAGAGGACTCTAAAGGTTTGAAACATCTCAGGCATGAAGTATTAGCAGAGCACAGAAAAGTGAATGGTTAAACATTGATGATGATGATGATGATGATGATGATGATGATGATGATGATGATGATGATGCTTAAGAGGTTCTTGTAAACAAAGTCAGCATCATCCTGCTGACAGAGCATGCGCTGTACCCAAAAATGCTGGATTGAAGCGCACGGGTCACACAGGGAAACTCATCCTCACACTTTGCAAGTAAAGAAACCAAAACTGACTGTCTAAGCTATATAATCCATATTCTCTTTGAGAAACTCTGTGGGGAAAGATAGATCTGGGTGTTCAGGTGTTTCAGATTCCTCCATCCCCGCAGCAGCACAGATGATTCCATCAGACTCTCAGTTGAAGCTCAGAAACTTCAGTCCGTGCGCGTCACGGCGGAGCTTGAACCCGTGAACACCTCCAGTCCCCGTTTTAATGTCAGGTTAGCCTGCCCACTCCCACGTGTGCCAGCATTAGTCACACATCGTTAATTTTCCCAGGCCTCGTGACGGAATCAGGTCGCGTATAAAGGCGGCACCTGGCCAGCTCGGAACACAGGAGCAGGGACGGACCTGAGGCGCGCGCGACAACTTGTGTACAAAAAAAAAAGAAGAAAAGCACTGAGGAGAAAATGAACCAGAACTTCTGCGTTTACTGCTTTTCTTTGCTCCTGCTGCTTAACTTTGCAGGAGCCAAACCTGTGTCTGATCTACAGGTGAGATCACCTTTAGAGTCCAGCATCAACCTCTGGAGACATCAGCGTCAGAGGGACGCATGGTTTTAGGAGGATGTCGGGCTAATTCAGATGGTTGTCCAAAAATAATTGATATTCTGCTGTGTGATGAGGTGACAGTTTCTCTTCTCATTTCTCCCGCAGACTTTGAAGCAGCTTCTGGAAGAGGAGCTCAACAACGCGCCGTTTTACTCCTCAGAGGAGGAGCTGGAGGCTGTTGAGGGGAAAGATGCAAACACAGATAAGTCGCTGTTCGGAGCACCGGAGGAGCATCTCTGGGACTCCTCCGACCCCAGCAACTCAGCTCTGCAGGCGGCCGAAGAAAACCTTCTCGCGCGTCTCTTCAAGGACCTGACACGGACCTCCAAGCGCTCGTGGAGCAGGTTCAAGAAGGGAGGACTGAGGAGCTGCTTCGGGGTCCGGTTAGAGAGGATCGGCTCCTTCAGCGGGCTGGGATGCTGAAGGTAGGAGACCGAGAGGATGGGCGAAGAAAGGATTTAAGAAACTTACTTCTTCTTCTATTGCAGCAGCAACAGAATAAAAGTGTTTTTGTTCCGCGCGCGATGCTTCAGAGGAATGATGTCATGAAGGAGTTGATGTTTGGAATGTGAATGACATTTGGACGTAAAGCTTCTAAAGAAACGGTGAATAGAACATAAAAACAGACTTTAAAGTCATTTCGTTTACCGTTTCATCATGCTCTCTCTCTTCTGTAAGGCAAAGCCTCTTTGATTGGTTTAAAACTGCAGAACAAACAAAAGTGTGAGGCACAGAATTTAACTCAGACTGAAAAAACAATCCTCTCTCCAATCAGACTTTAGATTTCATAGATTTATTGAAAGAGCACAAAGAGCTGTGACATTAATGTGAGAAATGAACTCATCTACAGCAGCTGCTTCACATCATCATCATCATCATCATCATCATTTCATCTGCAGTGCAGCAGATAGAGGTCTCTGTTGAAGGGCGCAGCTGTCCTGACTCCATGTTCAGACATTAAAATAGGAAAAAACCTCCTTTAATCTGCTTTAATGATCATCATCATAATAATGTTTTCATGTGTTGTTATTTTTTATGTTTCCACAGATGATTGTTTCATCTCCTCTTCAGAGCTCCTCTGACACTTAAAGGACAGAAACTTCTTCACTCTCCTCCACGTGGTTCAGATTCTGGGATTTGCAGTTTCTGAAATGTGAGCTGCTAGATGATAATAAACTATTGTAAATGTATTTATTATTTATTCTTTTTCTCTTGTTGGATGAAGTAGTGTTGCCTTGTTTAAGATTGTTCTGCAGTAAAACAATTATTTTGCATAACAGCCGAGTCTGACTGACTTTCTTTCCTTGTTTGGCACAAATCAGAGATGTTCACTGGATCACTGAAATAAATAAAGGGAGGAGTTAGATTCAGGGGAAATGTAGTTGTATTGTAAATGATCACTATGATGTTTATTTATGTTTATGCTCTTCACATTTTAGCTTCAGTTAAAATGGTTTTCGAGGAAACGCAGCTGGTTTCTGATTTCAAGCGTAGGAATCCTGAAAATGAAGCGAGGAATACCAGATAAATTCATTCATAGTTACCTCCACCTGTGCAACATGAGGAGATCTTGACAAAGACTCTTTAAAACCAGGAGCCCGGGTCATGGTCTTTATGGAGGTTTTGGTTTAATGCTGTATCACTGATCATTGGAATGCACCAAACGCTGGTTTCACACACAAACACTTTATCAGGAAATGACCTTTATCTGTTTAAGAACAGCTCTTCTTTGCTGAACCCTGATCAGTGAAAGTATCTTAGCCTGTAATTAAACAGCTTCATTCATACATTTAAAGCCTCTCTGACACACTGATGGAAATCAGTCACACTCAGTCAGTCTCTGCTGTGCTCAGTGCAGTCAGGCCTCATGGGCCGAAGGGCGGGAAGAAAGGTAAAGCTGCTTCACTGCTCTGTTCAGTTAGAGGTAAATATTGTAGGGGAGACCAGGAGAAGCTGTAACATAAAAACTCTGTAACAGTAAAGCTAAAGTGACTGAAATGTTTTTTGTGTTTTGTTTTTTTACCTGGGAGTGATTGAGAGGATCAACAGGGATCAACTCAGACCACATGAGACTCATTAAAACTGATCAAAAGGTGTCTGACCTGTGGAGGCAGAATGAGACCAAAGCTGGTCTCCTCTGACTGTAATGAAACCCAGACCTGTCCCCTGATGGGTCCCAGGTTGTTTGGTGGCTTGGTGAAGACCTCTTCTTTGACTTTTCTTTGCCCGTTGAAGGCTGCTCTTTCAGACCTCGAGTCCACCCCACCTCAGTCATGTCTATCCCTTAAATTAGCAACACAGTCACACCGTCTTCCCATCTACTACTTCCCGTAGCTCATTGAAAACAATGTCCCGTGTGTATGTTGGGGTGGGGGGTGGGGGGTATGTTTCTGACACAAAGTGCCGTATGGAAGCAGCTATGTCATATGAATGCCCCATATCTAGCAGACAGCTCTTTAAAAGGAGACGTTTCCGACAGCTCCTGTTATCAGAATCAGGTGTCAGGCACGCCAGTCCAATTCCTGACATTCCTTCGTGAGCCCAGCTCAAGTATAAAAGAGGGAGAGGTGCTGCTGTGGCATCCAACAACCACCAGCTCCCAGGGAAAGACTCCAAAGAGCATTGATCCAGCTGTCTCTACATCCATCCATCCATCATCCATCCACCAGCTGACCTGAGGAGCTCTGAGAGAAACATGCATCTTTCCAGCTTTCCTGTCTGCAGCCTGCTGCTCATCTCCAGCCTGCAGCTGATAAACTCATACCCAGTCAGCACTGGGCTTTCTGACACTGAAATGGGCATCTTAAAGGTGAGTCTACAGAAGCTGAGACTGGTTTGAAGAGGTCGGGTCAACCTGCTGCACCTTCACAGACACTTTAACCTGAGTTATCCAACCAGGCAGTCCTGTGAGGGTGTTTATTATCATCCCAAAACTCACTCTGCTACCAATCCTTCGACTGACATCTTTGACTCTAAGTGATTTATTTGAGATAGTTTAGTTTCATACGGTGAAACTGAAACTGAATTGCTGCTCTTAGTGACTTAGAATCATGTTGAGCAGCACTCTCTCCTGGGATGTGTTTCTAAAGGGCTTTTTAAAAGCTTCTTCCAATGTGTTTGGACGCTTCCAAGTGACAACAGAACTTTTTGAAGGCCTCAAGCCTTCAGAGAGAAAAGACCTGACACAGCCTTGCAATAAGTTAGTCCCAGACTAACTTATTGCAAGGCTGTTGATTGCTTGATACAAGTCAGGAGACATGTAGAGACCTTCAGAAAACAGGCTCTGACATCACAGACCTCATGTTGTGCATGATTTTTGCTCCTTCTCTGAGTATGAACCAGCTTCAGAGCACTGATGAAGCCTTTATTCTGGTTTATCTGATGTGATAAATGTGATTTCTTCATGGCTTTTTGCATGTTGCAGGTGATCCTTCAAAGACTTGAGGAGTCTGTGTCTGAGCAGACTGCTGTGGACCGATCTGTCCCTGCAGAGAGGCTCAGTCTGGATGAAGACGAGGGAGCGGCAGACGTTCAGCAGTCTCAAACCGACCTGGACGAGGAGATGATCCGAGAATTTCTGTCCGCCAAGAACCTGAAGAGCGTCCGCAATGACCCTTCCAGGAAGTCCTCCAGCTGCTTCGGCCGACGGTTGGACCGGATAGGATCCATGAGCTCTCTGGGCTGCAACACAGTCGGCAAATACAGTAAGAGACTCAAACTGTGAGACTCCAGACTGAGCAGGTCTTTGGATTTCACTCATATCATGAGTGAGACTGTAAAGTGAATGCTCCTGATCAGTGTTTTTCTCCTGCTTTCTCACAGATCCAAAGTAAAGATGAAGTCTTACCATCTGAAATGTGGAACTGCAACGTCTCTACCAAAGGATATTTTTATTTCAAAGCTATTTATTTACTCATATTTATTGAATGATGTTTGTGGCTTTATTTAAAATGGATGTAAGACTGATGTTAATGTCCCGTTGAATGTTCTAATAAATGTTTACATCTGCAAATCAGTTCACAAGGAGTGAGTGATGACTGACTATCAAACATGCTTCAAATATACAAGATTTTACTGCGGCAGGTCACTTTTTACATTTATTTCTAAAAAGCATAAATAGATAAAAACATCTTCAACACATGTATACTGGTATAAAAAAACACAGATATCAGCAGGAGTCAAATTACAGATACTTTTAAACTCTATTTCTGAACTTTCTGCCTTCTTGACCATCCATCTCACAGATGTTATGGTCGTCATCCTCCTGTCAGATCTCTAATGATTGGAAGATAGCAACAATTATTAATAAGCGGTTTCATGTTGTTGGTGGTGTTATCATAAATCATCTTCAGTTCCAGTCAGCAACAAACAGACTCATGGAGTCTCTTAAACTCAGATTATTCCGGTTAAAGATGCTTTTTGTTGTCCTTTGTGTGGCGATCTGATCTTGAAACCAGAGATTTCAGCACCACGGAGAGCACACTCATCCTCCAGAGGTCATGAGTCAGTCGTCATCACGTCTGACAGAACCAGAAACAAGGACATGGAGATCAGGACGAACCCTTCACTTCACTTCATTGATTTAAATCCCAGATCTGTCTTTGGTGTTGCACTTTGAGTAAAAAGATGTAGCCTCTGGTTGTGTACGTGACATGCATGCAAAATTTAACTCATCTTATGGCTAAAAACAAGAGAACAGAACCATTAATTTAACATTAACTCAGATAAAAGTCAAAGCACATCTGAAACAGCTCATTCCTCATGAAATCAGATAACCAGGTGGAGGATCCATCCTTTAAACACACCATGAAAACACACATCATAAAAAAACACACACCATAAGAACACACAGTGTGAATCTGCTTGATAGGGTTGCCATGAAGGTAAAATGCAAAAAGCACAAAACATTAAAACACCTCAAGATTCCCAAAAACCTTTTAACAAGTCATAAAAATGTCTTCTGAAGGCAAAAACCAAAGATTTTGTTTCTCTTTTGTTCTGTTCCCAGAACGCAAATTTCCGGTGCTGTCAGACATGAAGTGACAGAGTTTTATACAGACAGTCTGAAGCCTCTGTGACACACACTGATGAAGAGCTGATGAATCTGTGAAAAGCCTGTGGAAAGACCTGCTGTTTCATCACAGCTTCACTCAGTCATCTGTTTGAAGCTGACATGGAGTGAGGCTGTCCCTCTGTCCCTCTGTCCCTCTGTCTCTCTGTCCCTCTGTCCCTCTGTCCCTCTGTCCCACTGTCTCTCTGTCCCTCTGTCCCTCTGTCTCTCTGTCCCTCTGTCCCTCTGTCTCTCTGTCCCTCTGTCCCTCTGTCCCTCTGTCCCACTGTCTCTCTGTCCCTCTGTCCCTCTGTCTCTCTGTCCCTCTGTCTCTCTGTCCCTCTGTCCCTCTGTCCCTCTGTCCCTCTGTCCCTCTGTCTCTCTGTCCCTCTGTCCCTCTGTCCCTCTGTCCCTCTGTCCCTCTGTCTCTCTGTCCCTCTGTCCCTCTGTCTCTCTGTCTCTCTGTCCCTCTGTCCCTCTGTCTCTCTGTCCCTCTGTCCCTCTGTCCCTCTGTCCCACTGTCTCTCTGTCCCTCTGTCCCTCTGTCCCTCTGTCCCTCTGTCCCTCTGTCTCTCTGTCCCTCTGTCCCTCTGTCTCTCTGTCTCTCTGTCCCTCTGTCCCTCTGTCCCTCTGTCTCTCTGTCCCTCTGTCCCTCTGTCTCTCTGTCCCTCTGTCCCTCTGTCCCTCTGTCTCTCAGTTTTAACCTGATATGGTCTTTTCAGGGGTGCAGACAGTCTGAAGTATTGAAAGCAGCATTCCTGTCCGTACACACATACACACCTCGCCTGAGCTCACAGCTCCAACATGGCTCCTGAGGTCATGCTGGCTAGTTACAATGATAATACACACACACACACACACACACACACACACACACACACACACACACACACACACACACACACACAAACAAACACACATCAATACCACCAAGCACCACTTAAACAGACATCTGACCAGCTGCCTTATCCTGCAGAGGTGTCAGAATGCACTTCAGGCGATATACAAAATGATGAGCCTCTGACACTGACTGTCTGCTGTGTTTGTGTGTGTGTGTGTGTGTGTTTGTGTGTGTGTGTGTGTGTGTGTGTGTGTGTGTGTGTGTGTGTGTGTGTGTGTGTGTGTGTGTGTGGGGAGGAGGGGGGGGGTGTTAGCATGTATATAAAATCATTGGTGCTATGTCCTGGTATCAGAGTTCGCAGCAGATGGATATGATGAGGGCTGTGGTCCTGTGGGGCCTGCTGGTCCTGCTCTGTCAGCAGTCATTGGTGAGCGGCCATGTTCTAGGACGACCGTCTTCTACCAGCAACCTCGCCCAGCTCAAGGTAAGAAACTACAGCAGGTGTTTACTCACCACATTAAGGAGGGCCCCTTCAGAGGTCACCTCATGTCACCACCAAATATCAGGAGTGACGCTTAAACACAGAGGAGGTGAAATCATCACCAAGGACACAAAGGTCATGACCTCTGTAGCTTTTCACTCCTTAATACAGGAAGAGATGTTTCCTCTGCCTCGTTTAAAAACCTGCAGAGCTTTATTTAAAGGTCCTGTCAGGAGATTTCTTTAAAGCTCCTGTCAGGAGATTTTTTTAAAGGTCCTATTAGGAGATTTCTTTAAAGCTCCTGTCAGGTCATTTTTTTAAAGCTCCTCTCAGGAGATTTCTTTAAAGCTCCTGTCTGAAGATTTTTTTAAAGGTCCTATTAGGATATTTCTTTAAAGCACAATTTCTTTGAAGCCTGTAGCTGCCGCTACCACCAGGGGGCACCAAAATTGACACAAACTGAAGACCCTTACAGGAGCTTTAACCTTTGTTTGTTATTCTTATTTCACATTTTCTCCTATTAAATCAGTAAATGATGTTTCCTGAGAATCATGTAAAGGTTAATGAAACCTTTCCCATGAAACTTGCTGCAGAGAGTTTGATTATCATGAGCTGTTAGCTTTATCTGCTCCTTCAGAGATGTTACCTTTTCACAAACCATGTCCAACTGCTTTGAAGCTCCGAATGTTGTTTCCATCTTAAATTTCTCAGACGCACCAGCTTTGTGTCCATATCAGCAGAACTACAGGTCAGAGATAAATCAGGGGAAAGAAACAGAGTTCATGTGAAAATCTGTGCCTTACATGATGTGAGGCTGAAACAGGAGCTTTAAGATAACTCTTTCACTTCTTTTATTAATAACTTAAAGATGTCAGTCAGTACTTTCCAGTGACTTACAGAGAGAGAGAGAGAGAGAGAGAGAGAGAGAGAGAGAGAGAGAGAGAGAGATCTTTAATCTGATTAAAAATACATTGGTGAAAAGTAAACAGATGTCAGCTGTAAAGTTTTCAATGAAAGTGATTCCTCAGATAGAAACATTAAATGAGTGTTAAATACGACACACTTTACTGTCCACTGAGGCTAATTTGTCTTAGCATGCTCTGCTATGTTACAGACGGTGATAACTCTTTAGATCAACAAACAGTCCCTGCTTTTCTGACACACTGCTCATCTTTCACTCTGTTTTAAGCTGAGACAAAAAAGGTTGCTCAGTCAGACCTCTCACTCCAGTGGAAATGTTAGTGTTTGGCGGCACAGAGACAAACAGTTTGTGAAGTTTATTCTTTATTTTGTCAATTTTAATCTCAGGGGTTTAATAACAGTGTGTTTTTTTTCCCTCACTCCGCTAAAACACACTTCAGCCTTTGTCAGTACAGCAGCTGGTCTCATCTGTGGATCAGTTTCAGGGTGGATTCAGACTCCATCGTCCTTGTGGTCAGAAACTGAACTTGGATTCTTGAAGCACACTGAAGGCTTTTAAATAGATGTGACGCTTTAAATGTTGAGGTAGGGATTGTATCAGGAGTGCATCTCAAAGTTTAATGCTGAACTGTCTGGACACCCAAACATTTCTGTCCCAGGACTCAGGTCTTTGTTCACTGGTTCATCAGAAATATGACCTGAAGGTAGAGCTTCTCTTCTCTTTTGACCTCTCCTCCTCTCTCTATGTCAGTCTTTACTGCAGCACTTTGAGGAGACTCTGGCTGAAGCAGCCCAGGAGGAAGGAAACCTCGAGGCGGATTATGAAGAACCAAACCAGCAGCCAGAACAGAGCCAGACCGGCCAAGCATGGAACCCAGAGCAGGAGGTGGACCAGGAAGCTTTGATACCAGAAAGATCTAAAGGCAGCAGCAGGACAGCAGCAAGCAACAGGAGCCGTCTACAGGCCCTGCAGGACCTGCTACTCACCACCAGGAAAAGATCCTCCTGTTTTGGAGCCAGGATGGACCGGATAGGGAACACCAGTGGACTGGGCTGCAACACTGGAAAAGGTGAGGGACTGATGGTTTTGGCTGGCAGTCTGCAGACTACAGCTGTGACCTGAACACGTGGCAGTGAGTTAGAGTTATATATTTAATCCTATACTTTAAAGAAAAACTACATCAGCTGAAAGACGAGAGCAGTGGGTCAGAATAAGTCCCTTTGACTTAATACATTTAAAAAATGAGATAACAGCTGAAGACAAACAAAGGAGGCTGTGAGCGAGGCTGAGGTGACCAACAACATGCTCATTCAGGTTATTTGCAGGGTAAAAATATAAATATATATAGTGCACTACACTTCTTTGTGAGGGTTAAATGCAGCTCTTTGTGACTTATAAAACTAATAATGTAGAATAGTTTTGTAAACAGCATTTCCTTGCGCACATGTAGCAGATGGTTACTCAGGCCGTTTTTTCTGATTTATGTTCCTTAATCAGTAAATGTCTGAAGTCTTTAAACTCATAACATAAGCATTAGGAAAAAAATAAAAATGTTAATGATAACAACAATTATCATATCAGATAATCAGTCCTGGATCTGAAATCAAAGAGCACATGATGATACTGTGTTTGACTCTGTCTTTGACTTTGTCTGACTCTGTATTTGACTGATTGACTTTTCTTAACTCTGTAATCAGCTGTTTGACCTTGTGATTTATTGTGTTTGACTGTGTGTGAGACTCTGTTTGAGTCTGTATATAGATCTGTTTGAATCTGTTTAAATTTGTTTGACTCTACATAAAACTCTGTTTCTGACCCTGTTTGACTCTGTTTGACTCTGTTTTAGACTCTGTGTGCCTCTGTTTGACTGTGTGACTCTGACTCTGCTTGCGAATCTGTTTGACTCTGTTTGACTGTGTTTGATTACGCGTGTGACTCTGTTTGACTCTGTCATAGTTTGTTTGACTCTGTATTCAACTCTGTTTCTGACTCTGTTTGACTCTGACTTTTACTCTATTCCACTCTACGTTTATTCTGTTTTTGACTCTGGGTTTGACTCCATTTGGTTCTGTTTGACTCTACGTTTGACTTTGTGGTTGACTCTGTGTTTGACTGAACTTTTGACTCTGTGTTTAACTCTACGTTTGTCTCTGTTTGACTCTACATTTGACTCTGCGTTTGACTCTGTTTGACTCTACATTTGCCTGTGTTTAATTGTTTTTGTTTCTTTTTGACTCTGTATTTGACTCTTTATTATACTATGTATTTGACCGTTTGACTCTCTGTTTGACTCTGTCGGACTCTGTCTGACTCTGTATTTGACTGTATTATACTATGTATTTGACTCTGACTCTGTCTGACTCTGTCTGACTCTGTATTTGACTCTGTCTGACTCTGTATTTGACTCTGTTTGACTCTCTGTTTGACTCTCAGTTTGACTCTCTGTTTGACTCTCAGTTTGACTCTCTGTTTGACTCTGTCTGACTCAGTATTTGCATCTGTGTTTGACTTTACTTGACTCTGTTTGACTATGTTAAGCCTTGTTTTTTCCTCTGTTTGACTGTTAAACTGTCTGACTCTGTTTAAGTCTGTGCTTGAATCTGTTTGACTCTGATTTGACTGTTTGTTTCTGTCTGTCTCTGTATTTGACTTTGTGTTTGACTTTTCTTTACTCTGTGTGTTACTGTGTTTGACTCTTGACTGTCTGACTGTGTATTTGACTCCATGTTTGACTTCTCTTGATTTTGTTTGACTCTGTCTGGCTTTGTATTTGACACAGTATTTGACTCTGTATTTGAATTTTCTCAACTCTGTGTTTGACTCTGACTCTGTATTCTACTCTGTTTTTCTTTCTCGACTCTGTTTTGACTATGTTTGGCCTTGTATTTGACTCTGCGTTTGACCCTGTTTGACTGTTAAACTCTGTGTCTGACTCTGTTTGAGTCTGTGTTTGACTCTGTTTGACTCTGTTTGACTTTGACTCTGTATTTAACAATGTTCCTCTGTGACTGACTTGTTTGTTTCTGTTTGACTCTGTTTTTAACTCTGTTTGACTCTGTGTTTGACTCTGTGTTTGACTCTGTGTTTGACTCTGTGTTTGGCTCTGGTTGACAGTGTTTGACTCTGTTTGACTATTTGACTTTTTAACTCTTTGTTTGTCTCTGTGTTTGACTCTGTATTTTCCTCTGTGTTTGACTCTGTGTTTGTCTCTTTTCAGGGTGATCAGACACACTCCAAATGAAGAAATTGCCAAAGATGTTTCAACCTGTAAAGTTTGTTTAGAGGGATGGTCTGTTTGTTATTAAATTCACTGTTCTGACTCCTTTATTCACTGCCTTAATGAGCTAACTGCTTATCTGCATGATGTTTGATGATTGAGAAATAAACTTGTTTTTTTCATAGGATGAATTTTGTGGTTTTTGGAGCTCTCAGATCTCAGCAGTATTGACTTTAAAGTTGTTAATTCATTTTCATAAAGTAAAAATAGATGTGGATCCAACCTCCTCAGCTAAAAGTCTGACATGTTGAGTGGATGCTTCAAATAAAACTGAAGGACAAGGAGAAGGCAGAGTGTGCAGCCCTGTCCTCTCTCCTCTGATGGGCACTGAGCTCTGTGTTTCAGGGAGCCTAATCTGTTGGGCTGAGGATCCATAATTATCAGTACAGCTGTTTGGACTCTGACAAAAGACCACAGAGGAACTGCTTCTGAGGGAACAGTCTGCTTAGAGGAAGGCTTGTGTTCTCTGAGAAGTCTTTACGGTCAGTCTGTCCTATCAGCTGGAACAAGAAAGGGAAACTTCTTGTTAGGGCCTCACACGAGCCGTCAAAGGCCAAATGAAGCTGATTACATGGTGAGGAGGTGACTCATGCAGAAACCAGGACCATGATTCAACCATTTCATACCACCATCTAAATGAATCTGACAGGCCCCTGGATCTGAGACGTCACTGTCACACTCCTCTGTCCACTCACATTACAGACATCAATTAAAGTCTGTGGAGACACCACAGACGCCTTCAGGTGAAGCAGTCTTAGCCATGGGTCTGAACTGACCTGAGGTCTCACACACAAAGCTGTTAGTCTCTTCCAGCTGATGAAGACAGGAGCAGGGTTTCTTTCCATTACTGATAACTTTAGTCTTTATAATTAAAGTAACCTACTGGAATAATGTGTTCATGCTGGAACTGATTCATCCAGGAGTCAGCAGAGAGAGCAGACGTGACAGATACTAACAGAGGAATGACATGAATAAGTGAGACTTTATTTTAACACTTATTAAAACTCTTGGGTGTTCATGATCAGACAGCGTTCTCTCACCCTTACTCACCTTTTGAGGCTTTTTGCAGGACAGCAGGACTTCTTATCACAGAGCACCCTCTGGTGGTCATTTCCTTTTTCATCCTAAAATAATTTTATTCAGTGAAAACTTTGTGGTTTTCCAACTACATTTTGTCTCTGTACGGTAATGTGCTCCTTGCATCTTGAGTTAGCAAAATCATCAGCTGCACATGCTGTGAAAAAACATTTATTTTGACATTTTATTAGTTTAAATTTTGATTAAAAAAAATAGTTCAAAACCAGTAAAACAGTTCAAACTAAATTTAATTTGTGATCATTTCTTGAATGATGATTACTATTTTTTATTACCAGTAAAAGACACTCACAAAAAATTAATAATTGTTCAAATTAATATAATTACTCATCCTGTCTTCTTCTATTGTTGTAACTGAACTTTTTAAACTTTCAAATTTGAAGTCATTTCATGTAAAGCAACAGTATTAAAAATGATATTTTTCGAGTGGAATGATTTTCTTTTTCAAACGCATGTTGATGTGATACATGCTAACGCTATGCTACCACAGTAATTACAGAAAAGAAAACGACACAAACTGACACTTTAATTGCTGCTGCCATCATTTGTATTATTTTGTAGACCACTTTTAAGGAAAAAAAAATGTGTTGAAATATCTACAATTTTAAGATGGATTAATAATTCTGTGAAGGTTCATTACAGGTCTTGTTTTCAGTAAATCGTCAGGAAAAAGGATTTATTAAAAATGAAGACCTTAACTGTTTGGCTTATTTTAACGGTGCTTTTAATTTGTATAAAACCGGAATGTTCAGGGCAATGTAGTAGAAAATAACTCCACAGTGACATCTAGTGGTCATTTCTGTGTAATGACACCCATCGCGCCACTTCCTGTTGGAATTAGAACACTTTAACTTTATTTAGTCTTTAGTGAAATGTTAACATCCAGATACTGAAATATGGACTTTACTGTAGTAACTGAGAACAGTAGAAACAATCAGCTTCATTTACTCTCATCCAGGAGCAACAGGGTGCCTTCAAGTACTGTTTGTAAATCCTTTCTTTATTATTTCTGTTGGAGCCAGATTCAGATAAAGTCGAAAGCCGTCCTCTGTCCCTGCTCAGTCAGACCTCTCTCAGACAGAGACAGTCAGCCGGGGTTCAGTCTGCTGATCAGGGTTCGGACTTTAGTCTCCGCCCCAAACTATAACCGGCTGCTCCGAGAGAGAGAGAGAGAGAGAGAGAGAGAGAGAGAGAGAGAGAGATTGCAGTTGGGGACCACTCGTTGTGTTCTCGCTGTGTTGGACCAAAGTTAGGACGTGGTTTTGGTTTTGGACTGGATAGTGTGTAAAGGCAGCGGACGGACTGCTGAGGTATGGACTGAAGCTGAGGCACGTGAAGACCTCCGAGGGAGCCTTTTTAACGGATTACAACACCTTCCTTTGGGCTTTATTTCACGGGAGTGTCACAGACTGTGGATTAAAACAGCTACAAGTCTGTGCTGAGCTCATAACCCCCAAACTCCAGGTGAGAAACACCTCGATCCGTGTTTGTTTGCATGTTGACATGTGAAAAAAAAAAACCCAAATGGAGCTCAGCTGGATGTTCCCGTGCGCTGTTCAGGGTCTGGACTCTGAGCTTGTAGCCTAAACAATGATTTGGGGGAGGTCTTACTCTGGTCTTACTCTGAAAAGTTGCTTCACACAAGATATGCATGAAGCTGAAGAAGCTGTGTAAGGTTTACAACTTCAGGTTAATGTGTTATCTCTTTATTTCAGACACATTGATCCATTTCAGCATAAAACAAAGCAAAAGATGTCAAACAAGAGAAACACAGTGACAAAGGAAAAGAAATATTACAGCTTCATGATCATAAAGACAGAAAAAAATACAAGATTTATTTTAGAAATAACCAAAACGTCCAAACTGTAATATTCATAATTCAACATATTAAAAAAAGATAAAAATTAACTTTTTCCCCCCAAAATGTGAACAGAAATAAGTTGAGGAGTCAGAGGTGATGAATAAGAGGATTCTGCTGGTGACAGGAACATGACAGTGAGCCTGACCTGCTGAGATAGACAATCAGGTTTATGAATGCATGTGACAGACACTGCAGGTTTATACTGAGGTGTGTCTGCACCATATAACCCCCCCCCCCTCCTCCCAAGACAGTGAGTGCTGCTGCAGCTTCTTCTTCTCCAGGGAGAAAAACCAGCAGGGCACCATCCCCTAAGTTACATCTATTATAGACTCCATCAAGCAGCCCTGGGAGTCAAACCTCTGAGATGCACAGTTTTCTGTCCACATGTGTACAACAACAGGACACTCACAGAGGGGCTCAAATAAAAACATCCACAGATTCTACATACATAAAGATGGATGTTACCACTTCATTCAAAGTGAAGCCAAAGCAGAAGTGTATCCTCATCCTGCAGCAGGGGGGAGCAGGTCTACTTGTTTCAGAAATAAGTCTTCATAACTTAAATTCAGCCCACATCCCAGGTGATTTATTCCTGCAGGAAACATTTCTCCTTCTTTTTCTCATTTTACATGTGCTCTTTAAATTACTGTAACTCCTCAACCATTAGGACAAGCAGGAAAATCAAACAGCTCCTTTAAGGAAAGAAGGAAAGACAAGCTTTACAGTGATATCTTGGGGTATTAGAGCCCTGCATAAGAATCTCTCTACATTGACGCTTCAATCACAGGAAATAATTGATGCAAGCTGAAAATAATTGCCCAAGAAAAAAAAAAAAAACTTCTGGGAGAAAAGAGGAGTTTTGCGGACATGATGTCTGACTCTTTTAAGGGCAAAATAAAAATTAAATAGACATGCATTCGTTTAAATATCCCACACCTTTTAACTCACTTTAAGTTGACCCTTGCAGCAGTGTTTATCTGTGGCTCCTGTAAACACAGCACTTGATGTGCGCCATGTGTTTTGTCTCAGTACAGCTCTTTGCTACCTCAGTCTGGGGAGATGAGACTAAATCAGAGGATGCTTTTGGTGACCAAGTGATTGTTCTTTTGACGTTACAGCAAACCCTCAATTAGAAATGTGATTAGTCACTTCTGCTCCAAAAGAAATGATAGAAACAGCCAAAGTACATTCATATCACTGTGTTTCAGATGAGAGCCCTTTGTGCAGATGCACTCTGGAAACATCAAGGTTTCAATCATGTTTTCACTCACGTCCCTCACAGCTGAATGTTGAATAGCGTTCCTCTGATGGACTCTCTGTTTGAAGTGGATCACAGCGACACCTTTTGGCTGGAAACATGCGAACACTGTTTCGATGACATGGCTCTCAAGGTGTGTTTGTTTTGGATCTGAATGGAGATCAGATCTTCTTTTTAAAACTACTTTTCTTTGTTCAAGGCAACTTTTTACTGGATACAACGTGATGAGGTAAGATATTTATCAACAGTTACACAGCGCTGCTGTTTGAAATGTGACAACAAGTAAACTTTGTCAGTTTGCACTGTAGTTTAGCAGCTGGCTATATTTAGCACTACTCACAGCCCGGTGCTCTGAGACGCATCTGTAGGCTAACATGTAACGTTGGTGAATCCTTGTGTCCTGCTCATCCACCAATCAGAGCTAACGTAACCTCACTCTTCATTTGATTGACAGACTCTAAAGTTTGATCAGATCACTGCAGAATAACTGCTGCATGTAGGTTGGAATGAACATTATCACAAACAGATTAGCCTGTGTTTTGGCCTTTAGCCTGTGTTTTAACCTTTAGCTCCTGGTTTAGCCTTTAGCCTGTGTTTTCGCCTTGAACTCATCTTTTAGCCCTTAGCTTGTGTTTTAGCCTTTAGCTCCTGGTTTAGCCTTTAGCCTGTGTTTTCGCCTTGAACTCATCTTTTAGCCCTTAGCTTGTGCTTTAACCTTTAGCTCCTGGTTTAGCCTTTAGCCTGTGTTTTCGCCTTGAACTCATCTTTTAGCCCTTAGCTTGTGTTTTAACCTTTAGCTCCTGGTTTAGCCTTTAGCCTGTGTTTTCGCCTTGAACTCATCTTTTAGCCCTTAGCTTGTGTTTTAACCTTTAGCTCCTGGTTTAGCCTTTAGACTGTGTTTTAGCCTTTAGCCTGTGCTCTATCTCTCTCCTGTTTAATCTTTCTTCTTCTCTTCTGTCTTTTTTTCTGAGAGACAGTCTCCACCATCACTACTAAATTATTCACAGAAATCTTTTTCAGCAGAGAAAAGCACAGATTATTAACATAGGATTAGTATTACCACCTCTGGTAATTTTGGAATGACCCCCTGATGTTAGTTTTCGGTGTGGCACATTCGCATGGGATAAACAAAGCCTGTAAATAACTCATTGTTTCTCATGTTGATGATTGAAACAGCTGCACAGATCCAGTAGCAGTTTTAGTCCCAGCACCTCACTCTGCAGCACACAGCTAGCTGTACATTCAGATAAAAGTTCAGTCAAACTTTTTCTTTTTTCAGTCAAAGAATGTTCACTGAAAACCTCTGAACATGCTGTGAATAATTTTAATTTTCTTAAAATTTAAAATGGGCTGCACGGTAGCACAGCTGTTAGTGCTGTTGCTTCACAGCAAGAAAGTCACCGGTTTGAATCCCGGTTCGGGGACGGTGTGCCTCTCTGTATGGAGTTTGTATGTTCTCTCTGTACATGTGTGGGTTCTCTCCAGGTAGTCCAGCTTCCTCCCACAGTCCAAAAACATGCTCATCAGGTTAACTGCTGATTCTAAATTACCCGTAGGTGTGAGTGTGAAAGTTGTCTGTCTCTGTGTGTCAGCCCTCTGATTGACTGGAGACCAGTCCAGGGTGTACCTCACCTCTAAGTCAGCTGGGATAGGCTCCAGCCACCCGCGATCCTGAACAGGATAAGCGGTATAGAGGATGAATGAATGAATGAATGATTGTGTTGCCTAGTACCAGTGAATAGTGACATTAAAACAAATGATGTGCATATTTTTCACTGTGATATTTACTTTCATAAATTAGACTATATATAGCCTATTTATCTCTGACATAAGGGTACATACTTCAACTTGCTGTGAATCGTTCCTGTCTGACCTGATCAGGAAGCTAAGAAACAGCATTTAGATAACCTGTATTTTAATAACCTGTATTTTAATAACCTGTATTTTAATAACCTGTATTGGTGCTGATAATCTCATTTGAAGTTGTGGATTAGGATCAGGCGATATATCTAGAAGTGGGACCTTTTCAAGATCACTTAGAAAGTCTTCACAGGGACTTTAAGTGTTGCACTTTAATGTCGTCCTCTATCATCTCACCACTGTTGTCATGTTTATATTGGTGTGACTGAACCCTGGACCAGCTGACAACTCAGGCCTGAGTCTAATGGGCCAGAAAAAAAGAGTATTCATGAGCTGTGAGTGAAACATTATGTGAGAATGTGCTGTCCTCTTGTTTCCACGTTTAACTCTGAGCTCGAACTGAATGCTGTCATGGCTCTGGGAGTCAGTGGATCACTCTCTGAGGACAATCCTGTGTCTGTTTCCTCATCAGGGCTGCCGGATTGGCTCAGTGTCGTCCTTTCAACTGCAGGCCCACGGTGTCTTCTTCAGAATGAGCCTTTTTCACACAGCCTCCTAAATTATTCATCCACTCGGTTTTAATTCAGCTCTGTACAAGAGGGTATTCTTCTCAGTCTCTGAATCTGAATATTTACATCTTCAGATGCAGATTATGAGCACCGAGAGGTCAGAGTTAGAGCTGTTCAAAACAGATTCTGACCTCACATAAGAAACATTTTCATGCCAAGTTCTCTTGTGTCTGGATTCATCACAAGCCCAAGTTTAAGTGGCTTGTCATCTGGTTGAGTTGCAGCCTGGGAAAAGACATGTCTGGATTTGCTGCAGAGGAATGTAACATGTTCCCCCGGGCTGCATGCAGCAAACACAGAGAAACAGAGAGAAACTTAGCTGCTTGTCCATTCAGATAAACACTAGTTTCCTAAACATGCTCCTTAGTCTACCTGTGAGTCGCTCTACCTGTGAGTCGCTCTACCTGTGAGTCGCTCTACCTGTGAGTCGTTCTACCTGTATGAGGGAGGGATTAGACTTCAAAAAGGAAAGAAATCCTTTAAAGTTCAGTTTTTGAAAACATGATTTGAGTCTTGATTTATCATTTTTATTTTGGATAACACTCCTGTGTGAGAGCCTGAGTCATGGCAGACTCACAGTCTGAAGCCTAGATTACCCAGAATCCCTCTGACACTTCAGTCTCTATTCAGGAGGGTGATGCAAGTTGTTGTTCGGTATAAATAAATGATCTCTGGTTTTGGTATTGAAACAGATGTTACACTCTTACTACCAGCTCAGGGTCAGATATTAAATGTCTCTGATTAATTAAGAGCCGTCATCATCATATCAGCCTCATAACTTCTCCATATTTTTTAATAACTCCAACTGTGGAGTCTCCTCATCTTGGAGTGTCTCTGTGTCTCTCCAAATTTTGTCCCTGTCCTGCTGGGACCATGGCTTCGGTTTCGAGGGGGGCTCTCACTTTAAAGATCAGTGCTGCCGACCACTGCTGGTGTGTAATCCCTTATTAGGAGGCAAGACAAATCAGAAAAAAAAACCCAGAGCCAAATGGTAGAGCACAAGATAGAATGGATAGATTGAGCAAAATAAGATATCTGTAACAGAAACAGGAACAAAAGATGTAAAAATATATACATATACAATATTGTGCAATAACAGATACAGTTTGTCCCCTGGGATGTTTTTTATTTTTTATTTTTTAAATTTAATGCAAATCAAAAATGAATCAAATAGAACAAAGTGGACAAATAATAGAGAGAGAGAAGAGAGAGGGAGAGAAAGAAAACAAATAAAAAAATAAAGGTAAAGGAAAAAAAAAACAAGGGGTGGAGGGGTCCATTACTCAGGAGGAAAAGCTTGAAGAAAGTGAAAGAAGTTGAGGAAAGGAAGCCACTTCTTGTAGAATTTGTCAGAATAGCCTTTTGTTGAATATCTTATCTTCTCCAGTTTAAGAAAAGACATTGCGTCTCTGAGCCACTGGGCAGCAGAGGGTGCTTTAGTTGAATTCCAGAAAAAAAGAAGATGGCGTCTTGCAAGCAAAGAAGCGAAGGCCAGAATATCTAACTGAGAAGAAGTAAATCGGTCGCAGTCTTCTGAGAGGCCGAATATGGCGTCATGAGGAGAGACTTTTATTGTTGTTAAGAGTACTTTTGACATGATATCGAAATAAATCTGTTAGAAAGAAAAGAGTAGCGGACAGGAGAAAAACATATGGGTTAAGTTGCAGGGTGAGAGGTGGCATCTGCCACAGCTGTCAGTGATATTTGGGTAGATTTGTGACAGTCTGGATTTGGAATAGTGGACTCTGAAGGTTACTTTAAACTGTATAAGTGTGAGACAAGCACAGATTAAGCTAGTATACATTTTTTTAAGTGTGTTGTCCCACCAATCATTGTCAAGAAGTAGACCCAATTCTTGTTCAGAGGAAGCCTTGACTTTTGTAACTGGAGAGTGATTTAAGGAAAGGATTTAGAGATGAGTGACTTTTGAAATGGGTTGAGGCTTAGAAGCTCCTCCCACTGTAGACCTGATGGTAGTGAAGGAAAAGCTGGAAACAAGGCATTAGCGCAGTGTCTAATTTGAAAGTAACGAAAAGATGGGATGGTGAGAGATCTGTGAAGCTGCGACAGATGCCATCCTTGTATAAGTCTTGGAAACATCTCAAACCCCTGTTATGCCATAAAAGAAATGAGGAATCGGAGGATGCAGGAGGAAATAAATGATTCCTCAATAGAGGAACCAAGATGGATGCTGAGTTAAAGTGAAAATGTTTCCTAAATTGATACCAGATTTTTAGCGTGGATCGAACAATCAGGTTGTCTGTACAGCCAGAGGGGTTGGATGGGATGGAAGAGGTAAGCAAAGCAGCTACATGACTGTGCCTCCAGATAACACCAAGGCAGATCTGTTGAACTGAACCAAAATGAAATCTTGTGGATGTGCTCTGCCCAGTAGTATAATTGAAAATTTGAAAGGGACAAACCGCCATAGAATTTACATCTCTGGAGAGTAGATAAAAAATTGCTCTGATAGGAAAAAAAGGGAGACAGTGAAATAAAAATAAAAATTTTGGCAAAATATTCATTTTGACTGTATTGATTTTACCAAGTAGTGAAAGAGGTAGGCTTTCCCATCTCTGGAGGTCAGATTTGATTTTAGAGATAAAAAGATAACGGGTAACAAACAGGTGACAAACGGGTAACATGTAACAAACAGGTGACAAACAGGAAGCAGGTATCAAAAAGATAACAGGTAACAAACAGGTGACAAACAAAGAGGTAACAAACAGGTGACAGGTAAAAAAACAGGTAACAAACAGGTAACAAACAGGTAGCAGGTAACAAAGGGGTAACAAACAGGTGACAGGTAAAAAAACAGGTAACAAACAGGTGACAAACAGGTAGCAGGTAAAAAAAAGATATCAGGTTACAAACAGGTGACAAACGGGTAACATGTAACAAACAGGTGACAAACAGGAAGCAGGTATCAAAAAGATAACAGGTAACAAACAGGTGACAAACAAAGAGGTAACAAACAGGTGACAGGTAAAAAAACAGGTAACAAACAGGTAACAAACAGGTAGCAGGTAACAAAGGGGTAACAAACAGGTGTCAAACAGGTAACATGTAACAAAAAAGTGACAAACAGGTAGCAGTTATCAAAAGATAACAGGTAACAAGGAGGCAACAAACCGGTAAAAAACAGGTTACAGATAACAAACAGGTGTCAAACAGGTAACATGTAACAAAAAAGTGACAAACAGGTAGCAGTTATCAAAAGATAACAGGTAACAAGGAGGCAACAAACAGGTGAAAAACAGGTTACAGATAACAAACAGGTGACAAGCAGGTCACAAATTACCAGTTTCTGCAGTCACATGTCGAAGTGCTCTTGAGCAAGACACTGAACCCCAAATTGCTCCCACTGTTGGTCAGTGGTGTGTGAATGGGTATGAATGAGTTAGATATAGCTGATGGTTTCTACAGTAGATAGATTGTTGTGCCATCAGTGTGTGAATGTGGTGTGGATGGGTGAATGAAACTAGCAGTGAAAAGAGCTTTGTGTGGTCAGAAAGACTAGAAAAGAGCTATATAAGTACTGGTCCATTTACCATTTACCATTTACAAACAGGTGACAAATGGGTAACATGTAAGAAACAGGTAACAGGTGACAAAAAGATTACAAACAGGTAACAGGTAACAGAAAGGTAACAAGAAGGTAGAGGTAACACACAGGTGATTAACCAGAAACAGGTAAAAACAGGACACAAACAGGTAACAAAAAGATAACAGGTTAGAAACGGGTAACAGGTAACAAAGAGGTAATAGGTAACACCAGGTAACAGCCAGTAACAGGAAACATGCAGGTAACAAACCAGTCACGAAAAGTTACAAACAGGTACCAACAAGGTACCAGGTAACATACAGAAAACAAACCAATAGCAGGTAACAACCCTGTAACTGGTAACAACTTACTTACAAGGAGGTAACAGGTAACAAACAGATGACAAACAGCTAACAGGTTACAAACAGGTAACAAGAAGGTAACAGGTAATGAAAGATAACCAACAAGTAACAACAAGGGTAACAGGTAACAAACAGATAGCAAACAGGTGACAAACCAGAAACAGGTACCAAAAAGTTAACGGTTAACAAACAGGTTAAAGTTAGCAAATAGTTAATAGTTAACAAACAGGGATAAAAAGGTTACAAGCAGGCTACAAATGGGTTACAAACAGGTAACAGGTATAGGTAACACAAAGGTAACAGTCAAGTTGCTAACAGGTAACAAACTGGTTAAAGGTAACAAACAGTTTACTGGTAATAAGAAGGTAACAAATGGGTAACAGGTCACAAAAAGGTAACTGTAAGGTTACAGGGAACAAGAAGGTAGCAAACAGGTAACAGGTCACAAAAAGGTAACTGTAAGGTTACAGGTAACAAGAAGGTAGCAAACAGGTAACAAAAAGGTAACAGGTAACAATCTGATAATAAACAGGTAACGAATTCCTAACAGGTAACAAACAGGTCACAAATCGGTAACAAACAGGTAACAGGTAATTAACAGGTAACAGGTAACAAACAGGTCACAAATCAGTAACAAACAGGTAACAGGTAATTAACAGGTCACAAATCAGTAACAAACAGGTAACAGGTAATTAACAGGTCACAAATCAGTAACAAACAGGTAACAGGTAATTAACAGGTCACAAATCAGTAACAAACAGGTAACAGGTAACAAACAGGTCACAAATCAGTAACAAACAGGTATCAGGTAATTAACAGGTCACAAATCAGTAACAAACAGGTAACAGGTAACAAACAGGTCACAAATCAGTAACAAACAGGTAACAGGTAATTAACAGGTCACAAATCAGTAACAAACAGGTAACAGGTAACAAACAGGTCACAAATCAGTAACAAACAGGTAACAGGTAATTAACAGGTCACAAATCAGTAACAAACAGGTAACAGGTAACAAACAGGTCACAAATCAGTAACAAACAGGTAACAGGTAATTAACAGGTAACAGGTAACAAACAGGTCACAAATCGGTAACAAACAGGTAACAGGTAATTAACAGGTAACAGGTAACAAACAGGTCACAAATCGGTAACAAACAGGTAACAGGTAATGAACAGGTAACAGGTAACAAACAGGTCACAAATCGGTAACAAACAGGTAACAGGTAATGAACAGGTAACAGGTAACAAACAGGTTACAAATCGGTAACAAACAGGTAACAGGTAATTAACAGGTAACAGGTAACAAACAGGTTACAAATCGGTAACAAACAGGTAACAGGTAATGAACAGGTAACAGGTAACAAACAGGTTACAAATCGGTAACAAACAGGTAACAGGTAATTAACAGGTAACAGGTAACAAACCGGTCACAAATCGGTAACAAACAGGTCACAAATCGGTAACAAACAGGTAACAGGTAATTAACAGGTAACAGGTAACAAACAGGTCACAAATCGGTAACAAACAGGTAACAGGTAATTAACAGGTAACAGGTAACAAACCGGTCACAAATCGGTAACAAACAGGTAACAGGTAATTAACAGGTAACAGGTAACAAACAGGTCACAAATCGGTAACTAACAGGTAACAAACAGGTCACAAATCGGTAACAAACAGGTAACAGGAAGAACACTTTTCATCTTAACTTGATCGACTTTGAGGACCATCATGTTGTTGTATTGTTTCTGCTCTGTGCTCTGCTTGGCTTCCCTGTGTCCTTCAGCAGCTTGGAGCAGGTCCTTTGCAGATCACTGACCTGTCTCACGCACTGTGTGTGTTTTGACACTTGCTTTGAGGAAGTCCGCTCCATGTTTAGCACAAAGCTGGAGCATAGTTGGTTTGTTAGTCACAGCAGCATGTAGTGACTGGCGCGTGCTGTTTACTGTTAAACCTCCTGTGCAGCCGTCCTTACTCACATGGACAAACATGATAGGCCTGTTTTCACAGCTTGTTAACCCCGTCTGTGGATGGTTGCACTCTAACCCTGTGGTTTGTTCACAGGTGCTGATGTGACCACAGAGAAGGACCCAGGATGAGCTCTTCACTCCCGCTGCTCTGCCGTCCTGTGGGTGAGTTGTTTATCTGTCTAATTATGCTGTGTATCAGGTCAGCCTCGTAGATGCTGCAGTTCTGCACTCAAGCATTATATGAAATGGTTCAATGTTTGTTGATAAATATTTTTAATAATAATACATTTTAGTTTAAGGCACCTAAGGATGCCATACCAAACAAAGCTGAAAACACTTCAACAATAGTTAATAAGAAATATAGAATTATACAAAATTTTTAAAAAAGGAGTCAAGGGGGCTGAAAATCGATATTTGGAGCTGATATTTATTTTGCAGTTAAAATGAAAATATTGGCGTCAAAATTTTGAATAATACAAACTCCAACAGTTAACTTTGTTTAAATGCCTTTAAGCATGTTATTAAACCCAAGCTCAGCAGCATCTCTTAAAAAGTTAAATGAAAACTAAAACAAATAAATGGCTTCCTGAAGTGTTCTACAGTGAATGAAGTTTTCCAAAATTTCAATATATCTGAAATGTTATTTTATCTTTCACTTTTCTTTAAGTTCAGACAAATAGAAAGAGAGCAGGGAGTCCCCAGGCTCAGCAGCATGTCTGATAAAGTGAACTGAAAGTTTGAATCAATAAATCAGTGCCGTGGCTCTGCATGTAACCAGTTAGACAGTTACACGCTGGACGATGCTGCAGACAGAGCAGTGACTCTAGACAGAGAGGCAAAGCTCCATCAGAGTGGATGTGGCTCAGTTGGTAGAGTTGTTACCCCACAATCAGAAGGTTGTGGGTTCGATTCCAGCTTCTCCTGCAATGTGCACATGCCAAGACACTGAACCCCAAATTGCTCCCACTGTTGGTCAGTGGTGTGTGAATGTGTTAGTTATATCTGATGGCTATATTAGTTTCAGTTGCTATATAAGTACTGGTCCATGTACCAAAATGACAGTTTTGAATTAAGCTCTTTATAAAAGGCAGATGCTGAAATGGGTCAAAATGCTAAATATTATCCCGACCAATAATCGGCAATATCCGTAGTGCAAACAAAGCTCTTTGTAAAAGCTTTGAGAACAACTCCCAAATATAAAAAAGACAGGACTGGGACAGTGGACAAAGCAGGAACTGGAGAAAGGAGGTCATCATCTTATCTAATACATGGGGCTTATGGGCCAAACTGCTGCCCCTCTGTGTCACTCTCTTTGATGGAAGATGACTTGAAAGTTGGATATTAGAAGTTTCCTGTTCAGTCATGAACACAATTTTAACATTTAATACATACATACATTTTAATGTTTCACAAAGTCCTTCTTTCTGTCCTCCAAAAGAACAAAACTACAGTTTAAAAACCTCAAGTGCTGGACTGGACACATAGACTCAGGCTCAGGGAAGGTCCTGTGGGGGAGGGGGTGGGGCCTGACTCATTAATCCCTCACTGCTCTGAAGAAGAGACCTACTGGCCCAGTGACCGTACGCTCTGTAAGACGGAACAAGCCTCTGCAGGCCATATGCTGCTCAGATAACCTTTACAAAACAAGCCAGCTGGCTGCAGCAGGAGGAGTAAAGACTGTACATACCAACACTAAAACACTCATCTCTGATTGGTTTATACAAGGGAAGAAATAATTGAGATTAATTAGAAATTATTGGAGAAAGAAATGCACCAAGAGCAGAAAGAGTCTCCACAGCAGACCTGCTGCAGGGCCCTGACACTGCACCTCACCTGTAGGAAGGCCATCCTCTGTCTGTCTGTCTGTCTGTCTGTCTGTCTGTCTCTCTGTCTCTCTCTCTCCCTCTCTCTCTCTGTAATGAGGACTGGCAGGTGAAGGGTTAGTGATTTAAAGCCATATGTTTAGGGTGTAATCTCTCTGACTAACAGCTCTCCTCGTCAGGGCTCTTCACAGAATAATCCTCTGTCTTTAGGTCCTGCTGCTTCACATGCTGCCTGCTTCATCTCCAATCTGTCAGCATATTGTTCCTTCAGACAAAGAGACCTGACCTGTCGTACTCAAGTTAGTCTACCAACTGAGACACTTGACCCAGAACTACCGAGGGGTTAAAAACAGCAAGAAGTCAAGGAAACCTGGCACTTCATTAGTGTGCTGGCTCACAATTTGAGTTGCAGCAACTGACTAGAAAATCTTTTGCATACACTCAACAGTTAACCTTAAAACATTCATCTGATGGAGGATTCATTGTTTTTGGAAACACTTTTGACAAAAACTGTAAATATTCACCTGAAAGTTGAGATTAGCTCCTAACATAGCCTGAAAGCTCAGCTTTAAATTCATTATGATTTACATCACATCAAAAACCCAACTGGATTTTCTCTGCTGTGCTTCACAGACAGAAATATATAAAAACACCCAAACATGCAGAAATACAAATCTTGATTACAGATTTTGTGGAAAAGATGCAATCTTTAAAATCATCATGACATCAAAGAGATAAAAATGAACAGGAATAGAGCAGAGAGGGGCTGGGCATCTACAAGAAGTTAAACTCTGCAAACTTAAAAAGGTTCAGGGCCAATGTGATATGATGTTAACATCTCAGAACATGTTTTGAGTTTTTGCAGAACTTGTAGGACCCTCTTTGTGCTGCATGTTTGGCTCTCTGAACAGGTGTGATGTTGTTAAACCTGAAAACTTCCCTCAGGTGATGTCACTTCACCTGAAAGTTGCTCAACAGCATGTTTGGATAAGAGTGAAAGAAGAGGGCAGTCAGATTTAGAAAAGTAGTTTGGTTAAACCTCACAGACGACTAATTTACTGTTAACGTTGTTTTTCAGCTGACTTAAAAGCTATTTCAGTGTTTAGCAGGTGTGAAAATGTCTCTGACAACCATCAAAGCTAATGTTGTAGATCTCCCTCTCTAACCAGTCTCTAACCAGTCTCTACCCAGTATCTAACCAGTCTCTGACCAGTCTCTAACAAGTCTCTGTCCAGTCTCTAATAAGTTGCTGACCAATCTCTGACCAGTCTCTTAACAAGTCTCTGACCAATCTCTGACCAGTCTCTTAACAAGTCTCTGACCAATCTCTGACCAGTCTCTTAACAAGTCTCTGACCAATCTCCGACCACTTTCTAACAAGTCTCTGACCAATCTCTGACCAATCTCTGACCAATCTCTAACAAGTCTCTGACCAATCTCTGACCAGTCTCTTTACAAGTCTCTGACCAATCTCTGACCACTCTCTAACAAGTCTCTGACCAATCTCTGACCAATCTCTAACAAGTCTCTAACAAGTCTCTGACCAATCTCTAACAAGTCCCTGACCAATCTCTAACGAGTCTCTAACAAGTCTCTGACCAATCTCAAACAAGTCTCTGACCAATCTCAAACAAGTCCCTGACCAATCTCTTAACAAGTCTCTGACCAATCTCCGACCACTTTCTAACAAGTCTCTGACCAATCTCTGACCAATCTCTGACCAATCTCTGACCAATCTCTAACAAGTCTCTGACCAATCTCTGACCAGTCTCTTAACAAGTCTCTGACCAATCTCTGACCACTCTCTAACAAGTCTCTGACCAATCTCTGACCAATCTCTAACAAGTCTCTAAAAAGTCTCTGACCAATCTCTAACAAGTCCCTGACCAATCTCTAACAAGTCTCTAACAAGTCTCTGACCAATCTCAAACAAGTCTCTGACCAATCTCTAACAAGTCTCTGACCACTCTCTAACAAGTCTCTGACCAATCTCTGACCAGTCTCTTAACAAGTCTCTGACCAATCTCTGACCACTCTCTAACAAGTCTCTGACCAATCTCTGACCAATCTCTAACAAGTCTCAAACAAGTCTCCGACCAATCTCAAACAAGTCCCTGACCAATCTCTAACAAGTCTCTAACAAGTCTCTGACCAATCTCAAACAAGTCTCTGACCAATTCCTCACAAGTCTCTGACCACTCTCTAACAAGTCTCTGACCAATCTCTGACCAATCTCTAACAAGTCTCTGACCAATCTCTGACCACTCTCTCACAAGTCTCTGACCAATCTCTAACAAGTCTCTGACCAATCTCTAACAAGTCCCTGACCAATCTCTGACCAATCCGTAACAAGTCTCTGACCAGTTTCAGACCTGTCTCTAACAAGTCTCTAAACAGTCTCTGACCAGTCTCTGACCAGTCTGTAACAAGTCTCTGACCAGTCTGTAACAAGTCTCTGACCAGTCTCTGACCAGCTTCTGAAGAGGAGGAACAGCCGTCTTTGTGAGACTTGTAGCATGTAAAACATTGAATGTGTGCAGATTCACAGACCTGTATCCTTGAGGGAACCTGCATATGAACCAGTGCCTGGACTAGAGTTCCTCTAATCACCACTAGAGGCTGGTTTCACAGGTTAGATGGGTTAAAATTCACCATTTACAGTAAACCTGTTTGGCGTAAAGAGTATATTCAAAGGGACTCTTTTTTTCTGAGGAGTTTAGTCCTGAGGAATTTAGTCTGAATTAGTTCGTATTCATTTTTAAAAGTGTGAATATGGCAGCTGACAGAGGCTTTTGTCCTTGCTGTAACTTTCCTTTACATGAAGCCAGAGGAGCCCATGAAATAACTTCAAAAGGACAGCTGGAGACAGACCGAGGAGTTCTCTGGATCCCCACCCCAGTTATGATCCTCTCCTGGTTCATGCTGGGCAGTAAAACCTCCAACTTGTTGACTCCCGGTCTGGCTCTGCTCATTTGTTGTAGTTAAGATAAATACCGGGACTGCGGATGTCTCGTTAAGTCAACCCAGAAAACAGAGAGAGATCCTGGATGAGTTAATCGAGCTTCGTAGTTACCAAATGACACCAAAAGCACCAAGAGAAGTCCATAAAGTGTTACTGGACATCAGGTGGCTTTGTTCATTTCTTACCTGTGATGTGGTCAAAAAGAAGAGAGTAAAACAAAGAGACAGGAGCAGTCGCTCAGGCACAGCAGTTTGGTCTTTAAGGAAAAGATGTTAGGGTTTATATCCTGATTTATAATGTGTGTGTGTGTGTGTGTGTGTGTGTGTGTGTGTGTGTGTGTGTGTGTGTGTGTGTGTGTGTGTGTGTGTGTGTGTGTGAGGGTTTTGCCTCTGTTTCCTTTGATTTGATTTACGGTCTCTGCACTCTGTCCAGCCGTCCTGCAGTAAACAGTAAACCCTAAATCCTGCTGTAGTCAGATTTATGATCCACTTTTATTGACGCTGAAACTGAAAATTATTCAATGAAACAACAACAGAAAAACAGAAAGTTGTTGTGAATGTGTTTGGTGAATAAAGACTGTTTTATTTCAGTGTCTCTTCCTGAAGGGACGTCACACATGGAGGAAGACGAGGATGAAGATGAGCAGGGGGAGAAGTTTGAGTTTGATGATGAGGATGATGATGTTGGAACCACAGAGACCAGTCCGGTCTCTGTGATGAAGAGCGACAGCACGCCCAACACAGAAAAGACAGACCCAGCGATACAGAGCATGAAAGCAACGGCAGGCACGGGGCAGAGGAACACCTCTGTGTTCTCACAGCACTGCTTGGGTGAGTCTCACATGCTGTAGAGTTTAATAAAGAGAAGCTGTGCATCTTTGTGGACTGATCTGGACTTTGTTTCTGCTGTTTGACAGGCATGGTGGTCAGGGAGTCTCCAGAGGGGTGAGTCTGCTCATGTCATAATGCTTCATGATCGATCAGATCTGGCTCCAAAGGTTGAACTTCTTGGTTTTAAAAGTCTTTAAAACAAGGGTCTCAAACTCACGGCCCCCAGGCCACTTGTGGCCCCCAGAACAATATTTTGTGGCCCCCTGCCTGAAATCAAAGCTTAGTGTTAGTGCAACCCGCACTTTTTATTCTCACATGCATCTGGGCGTTTTATATTTTTTAACGCTTGTGGGCTACCACAGCTCAGGCTCATGACAACAAGGCAAATTAGCAATTGGTCATTTGAAACATGTTTGGGTCACCGAGTGGAGGGAAATATATCCTGTCACCTGGTGCTATACGTTGTTTGGATCATGAGGCTTTTTGGCATCACCTATCTGTGTTAAAGCTCTTCTCCACAATGAACTTTAATAAGTCAAAGTTCAGGTCCAAACTTAAAGAGGAGCATCTTAAAGTCATACTGAGGGTCTCAGCTGCTTCCTCCGTCAAGACAAATGTTCTGAAGAACTGTTCAGTTCTGCATGTTCTGACCTGTTCAGACTGAGACCACTGGATCAGTTGTACTGTATTTTTTTTTTTTTTTTTTGAATACTTGAAGCCTTTTTTTTGTGGAACACTTGATGCAGCCCAGCCTCACCCAGACACTACCTCCAGCGGCCCCTTGGAAAGCTGAGTTTGAGACCCCTGCTTTAAAAGAAGTTGGATTCATTCTGCAAACTTAACACAAGATGGCGCTGAGCTCCTACTCACAGCTTCTTTGAGTGTTTCTGTGAAACAGGAGAAAAAGGACTGTAGTTGGTTTGTGTTCCTGCTGCAGAGACAGAGCTAAAAATCCACTCCAGAGCCAAACTTCTCAGACGATTTATTCTCAAACAGGAAAGAAACCCCCTCACTGACCAAGAGCAGGTTTCCCCAGAGGGTTTAAAGAGCACAATTAGACTCCCTCTCCTCTAACACTGCAGGCTCTTTCCCTGTCTGAATAAGAAATGTGAGGTTGTTTCTCTGCAGGTGTTCAGTCTCCTCCGACCTGGGGTTGACAGCAGAGTCTGACAGTCAGTGGAAAGCCAGCTGTATTTATGAAGGTAAGACCTGAGAGGAGCTGCAGAGTCTGCCATGAGGCTGATATTCATGTCTTCACTGAACTGAGGATGTTTTTTCTCTTTGGTTTGCTCACACTCGGACAGCACAATCACCACATTGCACTAAGGAGTGGCTCTGTGTGGTGTCAGAGCTCACCATGCGGTTAAACAAAGGTACACAACCTCTCCCTGTAGTCGTTAGCTCAGGTAGATAGAGGACAGGTGTTTGTGCCGTGGTACATTTCCCAGTTTGACTCCAGGATCTTAGCTCCCCAGGTCAAAGTCAGAATCTGGTTTAACACACTTTAGAGGTGGCTTCACTGAAAGCTAAACCAAAAGGCTTTCTGTCCCCTTTAGTTTGTGTTTATGTTTTCCAGAAGATTCTTGCGTAGTGCCGTCAGATCAGTGATTGTCCCTGAAGGCAGTGAAGCTTAATGAGAGAGAAGCTCCAAAGTCTTTACAGGAATAACAAACAGAGGCAGACTTCCTGTTTGTAAATGTATTCCTCAGCTCAAAACAACAACAACAACATCATTATCGTCTCCTGCACCTGGATCACTGCTCCAATGAACCCAGAGGAAACTTAATACTTTCAGTATTTTCATTTCATTTCCTCGGCTGATTCTGAAACACGCCAGTGGAGGAAGCACCATGACCTCATATTATAACTACAAAGGGCTTCAGTGTATAAAATAATGTGACTGTTTCAAGGTTGACGCACAGAAGAAACAGCAGCTGGTGAGTCTAAAAATACTGAAGGAACACCCTGAGTCAACAAACAGAAATGATGAGGATTATAAACGTCTGAGGAAGAGTCTGAAGATCTGACAACCTGAACCGCTGCTGCAGAGCTCCAACGTGTACCAGCACACGTTAGAATGAGCTACATTGTTAAGACATGAAAAGGTGTCAGAACATGTAATAAAGAACAAAAAATTAAACAAGTTGAAGAGAAACTTAAAGAAACAGATTTCAGCTAATATTTGATGCAAAATCTAACTAAATTGAAACTCTGTGATAAACTTCTTATTGTAGTAGATCTACATCCATCCAGCTTTTTATTTAAAGTGTTTGAAAGTAGATGAAGCACACTGCAAACACTGCATGAAACCTTACAGGGTCATGTTGTCTCGAATCAAACACTGCACCTTGACACTGAACGGAAACTACGACCACATTTCACTATCGTTCACAGGTGTTCTTCTGCTATTTATTGATTATATCCATCATCCAACAATTGAACTGTTTCCACCTCTTCCTCGAAAAAGCCAAGATTGTGACTGTTGAGTGTGAGAAGTGTCCACCATTACGAACTCAACTTTTTTGACCGTTCTGAGTGAAGCTGAGAGATCAAAGAGCACTGTTTTTCCATGCTGTCAGTGTGAACGCCTTGATGCACTCAGGACAAGAAGTGTGAGTACAGAGGTACCTGGTTTGAGACACAGCACCAGTCAGGTACTTCTGTCCAAGTTACTCAGTTGCACTGTTACACCATTATACTGTTATATTGTTATTCCATTACACAGTTACACAGTTACACAGTTACACTGTTACACTGTTACAAATTACACTGTTAAACTGTTACACCTTCACTCTTTTACACCTTTACTCTGTTATACCGTTACACTGTTACACTGTCACACCTTTACTCTGTTATACCGTTACACTGTTACAACATTACACTGTCACACCTTTACTCTGTTATACCGTTACACTGTTACAACATTACACTGTTACACCTTTACTCTGTTATACCGTTACACTGTTACAACATTACACTGTTACACCTTTACTCTGTTACACCTTTACTCTGTTATACCGTTACACTGTTACAACATTACAATGTTATACTGTTACAATGTTACACCTTTACTCTGTTATACCGTTACACTGTTACAACATTACAATGTTATACTGTTACAATGTTACACCTTTACACTGTTAAACCGTTACACTGTTAGACTTTTACTCTGTTACATCTTTACTCTGTTATACCCTTACACTGTTACAACGTTACACTGTTACACTGTTACACCTTTACACTGTAACAACATTACACTGTTACAACGTTACACTGTTACAACGTTACACTGTTACAACATTACACTGTTAAACTGTTACACTGTTAAACGGTTACACTGTTACACCTTTACTCTGTTACTCCTTTACTCTGTTACACCTTGACTCTGTTAGACCGTTACACTGTTACACCATTACACTGTTAAAGGGTGACACTGTTACACCTTTACTCTGTTACTCCTTTACTCTGTTACACCTTGACTCTGTTAGACCGTTACACTGTTACACCATTACACTGTTAAAGGGTGACACTGTTACACCTTTACTCTGTTACTCCTTTACTCTGTTACACTTTTACTCTGTTACTCCATTACACTGTTACAACATTACACTGTTATAGGGTGACACTGTTACTCCTTTACTCTGTTACACCTTTACTCTGTTACTCCATTACACTGTTACAACATTACACTGTTAAAGGGTGACACTGTTACCCCTTTACTCTGTTACACCTTTACTCTGTTTACCGTTACACTGTTACACCTTTACTCTGTTTACCGTTACACTGTTACAACGTTACACTGTTACACTTTTACTCTGTTACACTATGACTGCGCTACACAGCTTGCTTATGCAGCAATGACCTCAGATAGCAGAGATGACTTTATCATCACTTTCTGTCTCTTTCTGCTCAGATGTCTGTTAAATCCTGAACTTACCACTGTCTTCATTTCAGTGCTTTTATTCAAGATATTTCTCTTCTCTCTTTGTGTTTATGGTAAAATCTTTCAAGCCAAATGGATGCTTTGTAGCAAAAAGTGAAGTCAAATAAGATAAGAATATGATTCTTAAAGGCTTACACCTGTTTAAGTTTAGACTTTAGCGAACTATCTCATATGCAGTCTGAGTTTAACATTTGTCTTATTTTACTGACTTGAAAGCTTATTTTTTTACCTTGCTTGTAAAGGGTTCTTATGTACTTCTGATTTTATTTATGTTTTCTTTTTTAAACATTTTGATTAAAGAATCAAATCAAACACATAACAGCCCTCAGCCTGAACTGAAGAAATCATCCCTTAAAATCTGAAAACATAACCATTAAAGAGATCTGTATCAGTATTAAGTCAGAGTCCTCCTCTCCGGTCTCTGAGTCCTCATGTAGTCCAGGTTTAGTGAGGAAGTTTGTGACATGTCCACTCACAGATGTCCCTGAACCAGAGACCTTTAACACTGCGGCTCTGTGAATTAACACTCTGCAGGAAGGGATTCTTTGATGCCTGAAGGCCCTCAGGTCCAGACAGGCTGTGCCATGGACAGATGCAGCCCTCAGCAGGACCCTGTTTGGGACAAGGAGTCCTCCTCAGTCTGTCCTCGGTCTGAGCATCAGACAGCAGACACCGATAGACCTGAACACCAGAGCACCGTGACCCTCTGCAGCCCAGACGGCGTGTTCAGAGACCCAGAGGTGCTCTATGATGACGTGCCTGCAGAAGGCCAACAGCAGCCAATGGGAGGTGAGAGTTTTCTCTATTGGTCCAAAGTGCTGACAGTCCATCACAGGAGAAATTAACCTGTTCATTGTCAAAGTGGATTTATTCTTCCTGATGGCCAGCAGGGGGCGCCTAAAGTGGTTGAAAAATGTCATCCTGTGAAATCTTCAACTGAGCCTCATGTTTTTTCAGAATAATTGTGGGCACACTTAGAATGAAGTCTAACCATGTGTTGCTCTCTGTCTGAAGATGTTGATGATATCTACGAGGACATCCAGAGACCTGACCATCACCGTGGCTCCAGCGGCTGGAGCTCCAGTGAGTTTGAGAGCTATGACGAGATGTCTGAGGGTGAGACCGTGTTTCCAGCCACCCAGAGCAGCAGCAGTAAGGTAAACCAGTCACAGATCCGTCTCTTCCTGATGTTTTCCACACCGTGGAGCTTGTATCACATGTAGATCTCTCTCTGTTGGTCTCTGTTGGTCATGTGTGAGAAACGCTGCCTGTTGTGAAACCCTTCAAGTGCTCTGCTTCACCTCTCTGTTAAACTGGCTGTAGTACTGTGATCCTCATGCAAGTTGCCCGCTCATCAAAGTTATTTTACTTCCTCTTTTTACCACCAAGTTTTGCTTTCTATTTTTATCAGATTCAGTTCCTGCCGTCCATCTCTGTTTAGCTCTAGTCTGCTGTCTCTCTGTTGGGGGGATGCATCCATCAGACTCCAGAGGTCCAAGATCAGCTGACACTGATACGATCTGATATCAGGATCAATTTAACATTCTCTCTTCCTTAATCTGAGGATGAAACTGAGAATCAGGTTATGAGATATTCAGGCTTTTCTAACTGTGTAAACCAAAGTGAAATTAAAATATTCAGACTGGCTGTTATCTCATGGGTCATAAACATGTGTGTGTTTGTGTGTGTGTGTGTGTGGTGATGTGGTCATGTGGTCATGTGGTGTGTACTCATCAGCAGTAGATAAGTGAGGAATTAAACCTGCACATGTTCCTAGCTTCTGTTCTAAGCACAGAAGAGCATAGATCTGAGCTGAATAGATCTGTTCCACAAATCAGCCTTTTATCACTGATAACAGATCTAATGTGTTGAGTCTGTATCAGACTGATACTAGATACCAGGATCGGATCAGTGTATCCCTGCCTACAACCACAGGAGTCAAATATTACACAACAATGTATATTTTCAAGAATCACACGCTGTTCCTCCGTTACTGTCTTCTGTCTACTATCAGAGCATCAAACATTTTAATCCCACAGCTTCCAGCACAAGGTTTCAAATGAATGTATCTTAAACTTGACCAAGAGCTGTTCCACAGGACAGATCTATTCATCTCAGATCTATGCTCTTCTGTGTTTATGTGTGGACTACATCAACAGCACCAGTAGGTTGGTGCACGGCTGACCCTTAAATCTTGAAGCTACTTTCACTTTTGAGTCACCAAAGACTCTGAAGGCAACTGGCAACGTGTGCAAGTTTAACTCCTGGTTTATCCACGGTCTACAGTTAACCGTATTCCTGTTCCTATTAGAGACACTGTACACACTGTCCAACGCCTCCACCCTTTAAAACAGTGGTGCTGGAGAAAAGTGACAGCCTGCTGTGTAAATACGCTGATGTGATCATCCTATAACAAAGAAAATCACACAAAAAGGCCTGAAATACATCAATAAATACAATTAAAGAGACTAACTGTACTGTCTCAAAAAACAAAACAAAATAAACATAAATAAATAAAAAATAAAAATAGATCAAATGTTTTCTGTTTGCGTGCTTTGGTATCAAAATTAACCTCTATTTTTGTTCATCTTTTTGCAATAATTGATGAAATATGCAGTAAATAGTTTTTGATTTTGGAAGACAGTTGAGATGAGATTCAGCTTTATTATCATTACAAATTTACAACTACAGAGGAATGAACAGAGGTTTGACATCTCAGCAAAAGTGTCTATGTACAGAGTAATTACAGTTATTTACAGATATGGACCAAATTATTGGCTCTGTATGGGAGGGATAATGGGGAGCTATAAATATAAATACATTTTATGAATATAAGTCTATCCTACAGGTTATAATCTACAGATTAAGGTGTAGTGAACATACTGTTTTAATAAACGTATGAGTTTAAAAATATGTAATAATGTGTAATAATGATAGTTCAGGTTTTTTCTTGGATTTCTTGACCTCTCAGTCAGTGTTTCATGGCCCCAACTTTTGGGATCAATGACATAAAGTAATCATTCAGTTCAATATGTTTTTATTTATGCCTAAAGCTACCAAAATATAATGTTCAGTCTCAACCTCAGGAATGGAGAATGTCAAACTAATGCCAGGTTCAGACAGTATTGGTATAGGCTGATACCAAAGCCCAAGTATGAGACCTTATTCTGATTCTGATTCTGGTACCGAAGCCCAGGTATCAGGACTTGAAGTCAGATTAATACATCCCTGGTTGCTTGAGTTTGAAGTTATTTTATTTATTGAGTTAAAGTTGTTTAAATTCTCCTGAAATCCCAGCAGCAGTCATAAAATGAAGGCTATTTTAATCATTTCATTCCTGTTCTGGGAGGCTGTCATGATGCACCACAGTGAAGCTGACTACAGCCTGAGTTTGCGTCTGTAGTTTTTGATGCAAGTTCAGTTTTTTAAGGTTTCTTAAAGTTTCCAAATGTGCTATGATTCCTCTTCTTACTGTAATGACTTCAGATAGGAGCGGGAATAAGAGAATAAGCTTTTCTCTACACCTCATGTAGAGAAACAGCACCCTTAGAAAAACCCACGGACCCTAAAAAGTACCCACAGGTCCCTCCTGAAGCTCTTTGGGGAATCTGTAGTCTCTTTTTTATTTGAGGCTGAACAGTGTGAATGAAACCTGGTCTTACCAAAAGAGGAAGTGATCTCTAGTCTCAGCGTCTCGCTCTGTCAGCACTTCTGTCTTCTGCCTCTGCCACCGTACGGCTCTCTACCACTGGACTTTCCCCACTCACTCGCTCGCTGTGTGAGTGTTTTAAAAACGAAATAGAGCTGTTTGAGTGAGATCTAGCGTGGAAACGATCTGACGTGACTCTGCATGGATAAGGAGGTTAGAAAGCTCTCCTGATGAAGAGCTGGATGCTTTAAGTCTTTTGGAAGGAGAGTTTGAATCTAAGAGATCCTCTGAAATATAAGGTAGGTTTTGTCTCTTACACTGAGTATCAGAGTAAACATCAGGAGAGATGACCTCTATCACTTCATCTCAAGGCTGAGCACTAAACCTGCCTGAATGCTGAGGCTCTATTCAGAGTCAGAGACTCATCTGAAGAGTTTAAGTTTGTGGGCGGCTGTGGATCAGTGGTAGAGTTGAGATTCCAGCTCCTGCAGTCACATGCCGAAGTGTCCTTGAGCAGGACACTGAACCCCAAGTTGCTCCCACTGTTGTTCAGTGGTGTATGAATCTCGTCTGAATGTTAGCTACAGCTGATGGTCTGATTAGCTTAAACCGGCTGTGAGTGTGTGAATGTGGTGTGATTGGGTGAATGAGGCTATCAGTTTAAAGTGCTTTGAGTGGTCAGTAAGATTAGAAAAGCTCTATATAAGTACTGGTCCATTTACCACCAACCTGACAGTAAATCAGGTTTCTGTCTTTAATCTGTGAAATCATTAAGATCTAAGTGTGAGTTTGCAGATTCAGACCAGCTCTGGGGTCAAAGTTAATCGTGGGGTTGCTCCTGTTCTGAATGGATGCAGGTTTCTGTTGAATCATGTTTCAGTTTCTTCACATTTTCTAACCCTAAAGAAAAAACAGACACAGGTTTGGAAAGTTTTCCTCAAAAAGTCCCAAAAATACTAAAAAATTCAACAATAAGAGTCTGAGAGAAACCAAAGAAAGTGTGGAGGATTAAAGGGACAGTTTGCTGTTTTTGAAGTGTGGTTACATGAGTCAGTAGTAAGTGAATGACCCACAGGAGATCCTGGTCAGCTTGGCGCCCTTTGAGAAACCAGCCAGAGAATCAGAACAGAAGCTAGACTATCAGCCTCTGCAGACAGAGTCAGCTTGATCACATAACTGAAAAGATCTCAAGAAACTCTCATCCAAAATGAACCCTGCTGTGTGTGTTTGCTCTGTTTAGAAGATTTTCATCATTTCACTTTAAGTACACTGCAAAAAACTTAAATTTAAGCAAACGTTTACATCTTATTTATTGTTAAAGTTGTTTTATTAGTCTCAATATGAGCATTGTTTGCCTGCCAAGTCCAGAAAAAAATCACTTATTTCAAGATTTTAAAAGACAAAAAAGATACTTCAGTTGTTTGTAGGGATTAAAAAAATCTCTTTGTGGTAAGAAAAAAATACATGTTGGGTTTCTTGAGTCCAGCTCTTTTATTTTACCTCTCTGTCAGAATTTTTTAGCCTTTATAAAAAAAAATTCTAGCGTAATTTTTAGTCTTTCAACAACTTTAATTTTTTCTGGACTTGTCAGGTGAACATGGTTCAGAATAAGACTAATAATACAAACTAAAATAAGACATGCACACTTGGTTAGGTTTAGTTTTTGCAGTGCTCTCTTCATGGAGAACGTCCTGTTTCTCATGCAGCTCACTGATCAGCTTATCAGGTCTGATTTTAACCCTAAACGCTGATTTATTGCAAACCCTGATTTATATTTGAGTTCAGTTTGAGCTGGTTTGAGGCAGCACAGTCTGATCCTGATGGTCTGGACTCAGTGGACTCTGGACTCTGTGGACTCAGTGATGTGTGTAGTTTGTTACCTGTGCTTCAGCAGTTGACTCAGTGTGTGAGAGATGAGGGCTGAATCCTTCCTCTGTAGAAGCTTTAACTCCTGAATATTAGAGAAAGTCACTAAGAAACTTTGGTGCTCAGTTAGGCAGGAATTGTTGGTACCAAGTCCTATTGGTACCAAGTCACAGTCCTGACAGCAGAAGCTCTCTGGGTCTATGGACTCAAATACCCCTTGTCCACCAAGTTGGCGCTAGTGCTGGTTCGGTGCCAGCTTTGCAGTTGGATCAGAAGTCTCTACACCTGTTCCTTGGTGCATGGAGTCCTCTTGTCCTCGTTAAGGTGTAACAACATGTCTTTGTCTCCATTAAATTCACTCAGCCTGTGGTTCAGTTGTAGTTTTTATCTCTCATAAAGCTGCTGAAAAGCTGATCAAGAAGAACACAAATCTTCTGAATGGAATTTCTGAAGACAGAGTAAAGTGTTTCAGATGTCCTAAACCATGCTGACTTAAGTGTTTGGGTCAGATTTTGTTAAAATTCATTAAAATTAAATTGATCCTCCCTGCAGAAAAGATCCAAAATAAACTCCACCACTCTGCAGATGAAAAAGTTCCTGTTGTTACACTTTGAAATAAACCTTTTCCTCAGGTCTGTTAACCCTCTGTCTCTCTGTCTCTGTCTCTTTCTTTGTCAATCTGTTTCTCTTTGTCTCTCTGTGTCTCTCTGTATCTTTGTCTCTCTGTGTGTCTTTGTGTCTCTGTGCATCTTTGCCTCTCTGTCTCTCTGGTCTCCAGTTCCCTACAGATGTGCTGAGGCTGAAGGAGCGGTGTGCCATCACCAGGAAGGAGCTGGCTGTGCATCTGGGTGCTCCTCATGTTGTGAACATCAAACAGAGCTGTGACACTAAGGCATGTCTTCATATGGATCAGTTTATCTGGGGTGGGGGGGTGGGGGGGGTTGGACTGGTTTCATGGTTTGATTACTGTCTTTATCCATCAGGTACAGCAGCTGATGAAAGCGGCGAGGAATGGTACCAAAGACGGCCTGGAAAAAACAAAGTTAGCCATGTTTCGTAAAGTCTCGTTTCTGCAGAGAAAAGACTCCACAGGTTTGTCAAAATCAGACTGAATCATCAATCATCAGATAACAAGTGTTATCTCAAGACACTTTACAATAGAGCACAAAGCTCCTCATTTTAAAGATATACATATATGCATAGATACATATATACATATAAAGATACACATATACATATATATATATATACAAATATATACATCCAACACAAGATGATGATGATGAAGAGTTTTGAGTTTGATTCCTTCAGGTGATGGAAAGGACGATGCAGGTTATATGGACGTGTCTGTGTGTGAGTTAAAACATCCTCCACCTCAGCTTGGCCCCATGCCCCAGGGACTCAGCAGCCAGCAGGTGTGTGTAGAAACATACGTGTGTGTGTGTGTGTGTATATGTATGTGTGTGTGTATATGTATGTGTGTGTGTTAGTGTGTGACCATGTGACCTTGACCCTGCCCGTCAACACACAGACAGCCCACTGCACAGACACACACCACTGCCCCCCAGGTAACAGTATTTACATCAGGCTGAGTTGTTTGGCTGAGCAGAGAGCTCCAGGATTAAAGAGGTTAATGTGAGTCTTTAACTGCTGACATGTTTCACATACAGCTCAGAGACTTATCTCAGATATAGGAGCTTTGTTACATAATGAAGGGATGCCACAGTATGTGATGGATTATTAAGACCCTCAGAGTTCAGACCTACTGCGTGAAGGAAGATGTGCATGATTTGTAGATTATAAATGATGAACCTTTCATGGTAAATATCTGCAGATTACTACTGATAATATTTAAAAACAACACTTTCAGATTACTGATGGGAGCTGGAATATTATTAAAGTGACATGCAGAAAACAGTCTGCCTCTGCTCTCGACGCCAAAAATGATGCTGCTGGAATAAATGACGTACCACAGGAGTCTGGAGTGCACAGATGACATACACACTCAGTAAACACTCAGTAAATGTAGAGAACACACTGAACACACAGTGAACACACAGTGAACACACACTGAACACACAGTGAACACACGCTGAACACACACTGAACACACAGTGAACACACAGTAAACACACAGTGAACACACCATGAACACACAGTGAACACACCATGAACACACACTGAACACACAGTGAACATACCATGAACACACACTGAACACACAGTGAACACACACTGAACACACACTGAACACACAGTGAACACACACTGAACACACAGTGAACACACAGTGAACACACCATGAACACACAGTGAACACACACTGAACACACACTGAACACACAGTGAACACACACTGAACACATAGTGAACACACAGTGAACACACCATGAACACACAGTGAACACACACTGAACACACACTGAACACACAGTGAACACACACTGAACACATAGTGAACACACAGTGAACACACCATGAACACACAGTGAACACACACTGAACACACACTGAACACACAGTGAACACACACTGAACACACAGTGAACACACAGTGAACACACCATGAACACACAGTGAACACACACTGAACACACACTGAACACACAGTGAACACACACTGAACACACAGTGAACACACAGTGAACACACCATGAACACATAGTGAACACACAGTGAACACACAGTGAACACACAGTGAACACACCATGAACACATAGTGAACACACAGTGAACACACAGTGAACACACCATGAACACACAGTGAACACACAGTGAACACACAGTGAACACACAGTGAACACACCATGAACACATAGTGAACACACAGTGAACACACAGTGAACACACAGTGAACACACAGTGAACACACAGTGAACACACAGTGAACACACAGTGAACACACCATGAACACATAGTGAACACACAGTGAACACACAGTGAACACACAGTGAACACACAGTGAACACACAGTGAACACACCATGAACACACAGTGAACACACAGTGAACTCTTCACATGGATGAGCGTGTTAGATGTTTCAGTTAAACAATTTTGACAGGTTTAATGGTTTAACAACCTTCACACTGATCGTCTTGTTTGTCTGGATGTGATTGTCTGATCTCTGTTTGCCTCCCTCAGGTTGTCAGACGTCTCATCCTCAGTTCCATCGTGCAAAGTGAAAGCAGCTACCTGGACTCCCTGAAGAGAATCCTGCAGGTGAGAAACACTGGATCTGATCATGGTTCAACTCTCAGGGAGATTTGTTTTTGGAGACTCATAGAACAAGGCTGGTCTTCTTAGATCTTGTCTTCTTAGATTCATCTCAGACTTAGTGTCTGGATGAAGTACTCTAAAACATGCAGGGCCAATGGGATTGAGGAAGACGTGCATGTTGTCTTGGTATGAAAGCTTAGAGAATAAAACCAGAGGCCTTGAATACACCAAACCTGACCCCCCTTGTCTCCCAGGAGTACCAGAAACCCATGCTGGAGCCCAAGAACTGGATCCTGAGCCCTAAGAAGGTCCATCAGATCTTCTACCGCCTGCAGGAGATCCATCAGTGCCACTCCATGTTTCAGATCGCTCTGGCGTCTCGAGTGGCTGAGTGGGATCACAGCGAGACCATCGGGGACCTGTTTGTGGCCTCAGTCAGTCACACACTCCTCAGTGCCTCTCTGGTTGTTGTTGTTCTTGAAAACAAACAGGCTGCAGGTGGTTTTCCAACCACAGCATCCTGAGGTCGGTCTCTTTCCTCCACAGTTTTCAAAATCCATGGTTCTGAACGTGTACAGTGACTACATCAACAATTTCACCAACGCCATGGCTCTGATTAAGAAGGCCTGTGTGTCCAAACCTGCTTTCCTGGACTTCCTGAAGGTTTGTTTTCTAACCCTTAACACTGTGTCATCCTCTTTCTGCTCTCTGGAGCCGTTTGCAAAATGTTAAACTCTGTCACATGTCCTTCTAAACATGAAACACCTCACCTTTTCAAAGCTTCTGCTGAAAACTGCATCAAAGTCCGCACCAAACAAACACTTTCCTGCGGGGTTAGCATGTGCAGAGACCAGAGACCTATATCTATGGTTTTATCTGTGCTGAGGATTCAAATGTGCTCCGTAATGAAATAGGAATACGATCTGGTGTTACTGATGAAATATTCTCTCCATGTGACTTGCAGAAGAAGCAGGCATCCAGTCCGGATAGGATCACTCTGTACGGCCTGATGGTCAAACCCATCCAACGCTTCCCTCAGTTCATCCTGCTGCTGCAGGTGAGTCTTGGACAAACATCAGGATGCTGCTCTGTTGCTTCAATACCTGAACCTAAGACACCTGCTCCATTAAATACACATTAGACATTTAAAAAATGTGTTCTAATGTGTTAATTCTGTGTCAGGAGTGTGTGATCAGACTGTGATGAGTGTGATCAGAGTGAGACCAGAGTGATCAGGGTGTAATAAGTGGGATCAGAGTGATCAGATTTTGACCAGAGTAGGATCAGTGTGATCAGAGTGTCATCAAAGTGCAATCAGAATGATCAATGTGATCAGAGATTGACCAGAGTAGGATCAGTGTGAACAGAGTTTTTTTTTAAGTCTTGGTGATCGGAGTATGATCAGTGTGATCTGACTGTGATCAGAGTGTGGCCAGAGAGGGATCAGAGTAATCAGAATGTGATCAGAGTGAGATCAGTGTGATCATAGTGTGTTGAGTGTGATCAGAGTGTGACAGGAGCGTTAGAGTGTGATCAGAGTGATCAGTGAGTAGTCAGAGTGGAATCAGGGACCAAATTGTGGTTAGTGTAGGCAGAGTGTGACCGGAGTAATCAGAGTGTGATCATGGTGTGACCAAAGAGATCAGTGTGTGATCAGAGTGTGAATGAATTGTGATCAGTGTGTGATTGAATTGTGATCAGTGTTTGATTGAATTGTGATCAGTGTGTGATCAGTGTGTGATCAGTGTGTGATCAGTGTGTGATCAGTATGTAATTGGACTGATCAGTGTGTGATCAAAGTGTGATCAGTGTGTGATCAGTGTGTTATCAGTATGTAATTGGACTGATCAGTGTGTGATCAAAGTGTGATCAGTGTGTGATCAGTGTGTGATCAAAGTGTGATCAGTGTGTGATCAAAGTGTGATCAGAATGATCAGAGTGGGATCAAAGTGATCAGTTTGACCAGAGTGGTCAGAGTGTGATCAAAGTGTGAACAGAGTCATCAGAGTGTGTGACCAGGTGAGACATAGATCTTTGCAGCAGGTAGATGACAGCATCATTCACCCCAATGTTCAGTTGGTAAGCAAACTGCAGTGGCTCCAGGTGTGAGCTCACCAGACAGTGAAGGTTCCTCAGAATGATCTTCTCCAGGGTCTTCATCAGGTGAGAAGTGAGGGCCACAGGAACACAAATCTGTGTTGACAGGGAAACGCTGGGGGACTGAAAACACTGCAGTATGCATAGCAGGCCTGTAGGTGGCAACATAACTGTGAAGTATTTTGGTAGTCTGCCGCTGAAGAAGAGGTGGGCTGATCATCTGGCATATATATTGAATGCGTCTTATCTGAGTGCAGAAGTGGAGCAACAGATGCACCTTTTGTTGAAAGGCTTGCAGCAGATTCAGCAGCACAAACACAACCTGTTAAGTCCTCCATTGAACCGTTGGTAGTGTCTGGTTCGCACATGGCAATTAAAAGTTCCCACAACGAAAGCGGAATGCGCGAAACTGAGTGTGACGTCAGCTTTTCCACTGTTTTCCACAGCGTTTATACGACAACAGAGGCTGCAGCATATCTGAAAAATTCCACCCTGGAGGGCGTTTCAAAAAAGCTGCATTTTAGGTTGGCTAAAATTGCATTTCTGTGTAAACAAGAGGCAGAAATGCAACAAAACATTTGCGTTTCATCCCAATACCTTTGTTGTATAAACAGGGCCTCAAATTCAGATTCAGGTCCCCTCCCATGGCCTCTGCTGTGACCTGAGATGGTTTTCAGGCCTCTCCAGACCTCCCTTGCATTGTTTTGTTGCAAGACGTTTTCCATCTTGGTCTTGTAGCTAGTCTTTCCTTTTCTGATCTTCTTCCTCAGCTCCTTCTGCACCCTCCTCAGCTCCTCCTTGTCCCTGGATCCAAAAACTCTCCTCTTCTTCTTCAGCAGGGCTTTAAGTTCTGTGGTTGCCCAGGGTTTGTTTTTAGAGAAACACCGTACTCTTGGTGGGTACAGTGAGGTAGTCATGTGGAATTTTATGTGGTTTTATTTAAAGGTCTGAAACTTTATGTGGGAGTTAGGTACAGAGGAAGTAAACAGCAGACACTCTGCGGCTCTTTCTCAGTCCTCAATGATTAAAAATAGCTCCATATATTAACCCTCATCACCTACTTTAAAAAAGACAGGGGTGACACTCCAGTCTGCTGACCTTTTTTTTTTCTTTCTTTTTTTTTTTTTTTTTGGAGGGGGGGGGGGGGGGGGGGGGGGGTTAATGTTTAATTTACTTGCAGCACAGCTCTTCTCTTTGTCAAACACTTCTTTGATTTGACATTTAAACTGTCCTGTGTTCTCACTTAGTGTTGAAAGTGAAACAATAAAAAACATCACATTTCAAGTTTTCTAATTTCTGTTATCAATCAATCAATCAATCAATCAATCAATCAATCAATCAATCTTTATTTATATAGCGCCAATTCATAACAAATGTTATCTCAAGACGCTTTCCAAGTGTTAACAGGTCTAGACCTGTAAATGATAATAAAATTTTATTAACAAAGACCCAACATCAAGACAAGATAAGAAGTCTGATCTCATCTTAACCCACCATGAGTACAGACCTTTACAGCATTTAGCAAGTTACAATGGAGAAGAAAAACTTCCCTTTAACGGGCAGAAACCTCAGACAGAACCAGACTCATGTTAGACAGACATCTGAGGAGACTCACACACACTCTGTTTCACACAGAGTGAAACACTGCTCTCTTTCCAACATTCACTTTCTCAGTCCTGTCCTCTAAACTCATGTGAGCTGTAAAAAGCCTGTTTAAAGTCTGTCAGCTTATTTCCTGCTGCTTTTCTGCAGCACTTTGTGGCAGCTTGGTTCACTGTAAGGATTAAATTCACATCATCAAACTGATCGGAAATCTCAACAACTGAAGTCTTTCAAACTGTAAAATGTCAAAATGATCAAAATCAGCATGAGGTGAACAAATATTCAGACTAATAAATCAACTGACTAGAGGACTAGAGGACTCTACTGGCTCCTGGTCCTGGTCCTCAGTCCTGGTCCTCCTCATTTGAGTAACAGGACTGAAAGTAACAGGAATGCGTTTTTAGCAGAGAATTAGCAAACACATGAAATATAGCCACATGGCGTTTATGCTAACAGCATGTTGACACTTAGCTCATCACAGAGATTCAACAAAAACTGTGTTTAAAAATAGAAAAATAAGATGAAAAAAAAAATTATTTCAGTGAGAGGACTGAGCTGAGATCTGAAGCCCCTCAGTCAGAGTGTAAATATCATCCAACATACAGAAACATAAAGGAGTCAACGCACTGTGGGCCTTCACATGGCCTGCAGAGGATAAAAAAAGGAAATAAAACAGGAGGCGAGGTAAGGTGTTACATTTAAAAGAGAAACATTTCTTCTTCTTCTTCTTCTTCTTCTTCTTCTTCTTCTTCTTCTTCTTCTTCTTCTTCTTCTTCTTCTTCTTCTTCTTCTTCTTCTTCTTCCAGAGCAGTCTGTTTGTGCACCACAGATGCCATTCAAAGCTACATGTTTAAATGTATCTTTTAATCATAGATTATATGATTAATGGACGTAGTTTCTGCAGTGTCACCCATCTGTTCCTGAAACGCCCATATTGGAAATGAGGTGGGCTTTGAGTCTCCACAGTAACAGTCAGGCAGTCACGTGAGCTGAACTGTGCCTCTGATTGGACAAACTGGCGATCTTAATATTGTCTAAACTGCAGAGTTAAAAAAAAAATTCACCCCTGTACAGTGTATGCTGTTAGTGAAATTAGCAATTCAGACTGGAGACATTGTTTTGTAGCAGGCTGTAAACATGTTTATTTCTTGCTTGGTGTGTTTGTGACTTCCTGTACTTCTGGAGCCAGCCTCAAGCAGACTCTTGACGAACTGCAGATTTTGTCTCATATTTTCAGACCAGAGGTTGCCGCTTGCTCTCAATGTGTCTCATGGTTAGATACTGTTTACTTAACACAACAACAGGATGTGAATCTTAAAACCTTGGAGTTCATATGAGATAAAAATCTTCACAGACAATGTTTTTATGACTTGATTTTTAGAGTTGTTTCTGTTTTCCTGACACTGCTTTCTCGCAGCTCTCAGTCCCTTAGTGTCGTCAGGTGTTCACACTTCTTCTTCTTCTTCCTTTTTTCTTTCTTTCTCTCCTTCTTCTGTTTCTGTCTCAGGACATGCTGAAGAACACTCCTAAGTCCCACATTGACCGGCTCCCGCTGCAGCTCGCTCTCACCGAGCTCGAGACGCTCGCAGAGAAGCTCAATGAACAGAAACGTCTGGCTGACCAGGAGGCCGAGATCCAGCAGTTAGCTCACAGCATTGGGGACCGAAACCTTAACAAGGTGAAGCGTTAGACATTTTAACACACACGTGTCCCCATCAGTTAATCAAACAGAAATCTGTCAGAGCTGTGAGGTGAGAAAGGGAAATCCACTTTGTTTCAGTGAAAAGAGAAAGAAAAACAGAAGAAATTCTGAAAGATAACTTTGAGACATTTTTCTGAAATTAGGAGCAAAATTTCTGCTCTTTGAGACCAATGTGACCTCTGATATTTACTTTGTTTTGATGCTTTTGTAAAACTGGTTCTGTCTTTCTGTGAGAAACATTAACAGGTTTTAATCCTGTCCCCACACACATTTTTATATCTTTACGTGCAGCAAGCTTTAAGTTTGTTCTTATTTGGGAAATGAATAGATCAGAAAGGGATTCCATCCATAAACTTTGACCTGGTGTGTGTTTGCAGCTGCTGAACTCGGAGCAGAGGCAGCTGATCCAGTGTGAGCTGCTGACTGAAATCGTTTACGGTGATAAAGGTCAAGTCCTTAAGTCCAAGGAGAGAAAGGTTTTCCTCCTCAATGACACCCTGATCTGTGCCAACATCAACATTAAGTGAGTACCTGCTGGACCCTGAGGGGGACCAGGTTCAGCTGCATGACTCTGGGTGGGGGTCTTCCTCGTGTGGTGGCAGTCTTTGATTATCTCCATGAAAGCTTGTTCATGAAGCCATCTTCACACTGAACACATCAAATCGTCTTCTTTTTCATTGCAATGAAACGTGTGGCAATTTGTCCACCAGGGGGCCCCCTGACCTCAGCAGCCTGGTCCCTCTGGGTCCGAAGTACACTGTGAAGTGGTGTGCCCCCCTGCTGCAGACTCAGGTGGTGGAGGTGGGACAGGAAAGTCTGCAAAACAGAGAGGGAGGGGGCTCAGTGAGGAGACACAACTCTACCTCCAGCACCACCGGTAAACACACAAGGACACACACAGGTACACAAAGGTACACACGCAGGAACATACACAGGTTCACAATCAGGTACTTATGCATGTACACAAACAGGTAAGCACAGAAGTACACAAATAGGTACGCTAACAGGAACACACACAGGGACACACAGGACCTCAAAGGTACACATACAGGTACACAAAGTTATACAAAGTTATACACTCAGGTACACACAGGAACACACAAAGGGACACATGCAGGCACATAAACTGGTACATACAGGTACACACACACACACAGAAACAGTTTTACACATGAGTACACACATAGGTACACGCACAGACACACACACATCTACACACACATCTACACACATATCTACACAAACAATTGATATGATTGTGCTTATCTTGGTCCGTCACTTCTTTAAAAATGCTTCAGCAAGTGAAGAACAATGATGACTGGCAGATATTTTTGTTTGTACAAAGAAAAATAACAAAAACCATTAATTGTCTTGTTTTTAAAAACCTGCTTATCATGGAAGTTGAAGTTAGATTTCTGAAGTTTACTTCTCACAGGCAAAGTGTATTTATGAAGTCAACCTGAGGTAGCACAACTGACTGTGAGTAGGGTTTTTTTTTTTCTTTTTTTTGCGGGGGGGGGGGGGGGGGGGGGGGGGTAGGTGCATCCCCTTGTTAAAAAAAAAAGTTGCCAACTTGTTATACACAGGTAACACATTTATACACACAAGTACACACTTATACACATAGTAACACACACAAGTACACACATAGGTACACAAAAAGTTATACACAAATACATACACACAGGGACACACACAGGTACACACACAGTTATACATCTAAAACATGCAGACAGGTATTGAAGTTATGGTGTGGCAGGTACAGTGAGTATGACTCAGCACCCAGGCTGGATGGAAAAGCCAGTTAAATCTGTACTTTCTGAATGTTTTCTACTTAAGAATTTAAGATTTTACTTAATAATATTTCAAATTATTTAGTGTTTAAAATCTTGGATTTCAACATATATGCACAAAATCAGGTTTATAAAAAACACTAAACCAACTTTATAGCTAAATTAAACTAAGACTGCTGTTTGATGATTTAAGATCACCTGATAAAGGTGTGCAGAAATATCTTAGTCATTGCTGATTGGAGGATCAAACCTGACCTGATGTAACCTTGGCGGATGTTTCAGGAAAAGTGTTTCTAGGCCCTCCTCGGCTGTACCAGGAGCTGGAAGAGCTGCAGCATGACCTTGGGGTGGTGGAGGAGGTGTCATTGTTGGTCAGCACGCTGCATGGAACCTACCAGGTAACAGCTGACCTCATTTTCTGTTACACCACTGTTCAATGACAGCTCTCACATTTGAGGTGATGTTAAAGGGGATTATTGTACTTTTAAAGTCTGTATTCTGTCCCTCTGGTGCCCCCTTAGTATCTTTACATGATTTACAGCTCATAAAAATCTCTGCTTTTCTCTCACTGGTGTTTTAGAAAACCCTTACTTCAGCCTCTGTCTGAAACATTTTGTTTTAGCTGTTGTCTCTTTAAGGCTCCCCACTCCACAAACCCCCCTTCACTCTGATTGGCTGGCCCATTGGAGGCCTGATGGGGGTAGAGCTATGGGCAAACCATGGTGACTAAGACTCGGCTCCTCTAATGAGTCATAAGTCAGTCTGGAGAGCCATTTGTGATGACCTTATCATTTTACTTAGTCTGGTGAAGATATAGTGCTATTTTTAGAACAGAGTGTTTTGTTCAGTTTACAGACAGATTCAAGGGTTTCTACAACATATGAATATTAAGAGGTTTGAAAATCTGCACACACTCAGTCTGAACATCCAGGATTGGTGCTTTAGATCCAAGTTAATACCCTCTCTTTAAATAAGCTGCCTCATTGGTTTTAAGGAACTGAAACTTGATATTTGTCCAGAAGAAGACACTCTGCTGTGTTCCATTCACCCTGTTGGGCCCTTTTTGGTTCATTGGATAACCTGAGCAGGAATTTAACCTGTAAATCTTATCAGAAGCAAACAGGAAAGACTGAGTGGAGGAAGACCGGAGGGGACAGATTATATTCATGATGAAGGGAATTAAATGACCAAATAAAAGCATGATGGCTCCTGTGACGTGAAGCTCACAGTGTGTTGACATATTTACATACACTGCTTGAAAAAATAAAGGGAACACTTAAACAACAGTGTAACTCCAAGTCAGTCACACTTCTGTGAAATCAAACTGTCCACTTTGGAAGCAACACTGACTGACAATCAGTTTCACATGCTGTTGTGCAAATGGAATAGACAACAGGTGGAAATTATAGGCAATTAGCAAGACACCTGGTTCTGCTGGTGGTGACCACAGACCACTTCTCAGTTCCCATGCTTTCTGGCTGATGTTTTGGGAGGGGCAACAATCCAGCAGCAGGACTGTTACCTCCTCCTTTGTGCAAGGTGGAACTGGAGGAGCACAGCCAGAGCCCTGCAAAATGACCTCCAGCAGGCCACAAATGTGGAGGTTGTGCTTACAGCCCACCATCATGCAGGATGTTTGGCATTTGCCAGAGAACACCAAGACTGGCAAATTCACCACTGGCGCCCTGTGCTCTACACAGATGAAAGCAGGTTGACACTGAGCACATGTGACAGACGTGACAGAGTCTGGAGACGCTGTGGAGAACGTTCTGCTGCCTGCAACATCCTCCACCATGACGGGTTTGACAGTGGGTCAGTGGGGGCCGCACAGCCCTCCATGTGCTCACCAGAGGTAGCCTGACTGCCATTAGGTACCGAGATGAGATCCTCAGACCCCTCGCGAGACCATTTGCTAGTGTGGTTGTCCCTGGGTTCCTCCTGATGCAAGACAATGCTAGAGTTCATGTGGCTGGAGTGTGTCAGCACTTCCTGCAAAATGAAGGCATTGATGCTATGAACTGGCCCGCCCCATTCCCCAGATCTGAATCTAATTGAGCACATCTGGGACATCATGTCTTGCTCCATCCACCAACGCCACATTAAACCACAGACTGTGCAGGAGTTGGCAGATGCTTTAGTCCAGGTCTGGGGTAAGATCCCTCAGGAGACCATCTGCCACCTCATCAGTAGCATGTCCAGGCATTGTAGGGAGGTCATACAGGCGCGTGGAGGCCACACACACTACTGAGCCTCATTTTGACTTGTTTTAAGGACATTACATCAAAGTTGGATCAGCCTGTAGTGTGTTTTTACACTTTAATTTTGAGTGTGACTCCAAAGCCAGACCTCCATGGGTTAACAAATTTGATTTCCATCGATAATTTTTGTGTGATTTTGTTGTCAGTTCATTCAACTATGTAAAGAACAAGGAATTTAAGAAGAATATTTCATTCATTCAGATTTAGGATGTTATTTTAGTGTTCCCTTTATTTTTTTGAGCAGTGTATATTCTCTGTGTGATAAAAGATGTGACGCTATGGTTCCAAATTGTGGTGTGCCCTCACACCACACCTTGTCAGTTTATGATCTGATGATCTATGAACTGATGATCTATGATCTGATGATCTATGAACTGATGATCTATGATCTGATGATCTATGATCAGTTGATCTATGATCTGTCGTTCTATGAGCTATGATCTGATGACCTGTTGATCTGATGATCTATGATCAGCTGATCTATGATCTGTAATCTGTTGATCTATGATCTTATAATCCAGCACAGCTTTGTAAGAAAAACAAACCAGCAGTCAGATAAACAAACAATAAACAAACAGTAAACAAATAGTAGAGTCTCTGGCGTTGAGTGTGGTTACCTCTCTGATTGGTGCTTTGGGTCTGGTGGCTTTGAAGAGAGGGAAGTTCCAGCTGTTTCCGGCTGAGAGAGGATCAAACGGTCTGACTCTGTGGGGGTCCACAGAGGATCCTTTCTGTAATTTTGGCAAACTCTTTCGAATCATGCTCCAATTCCAAACAGATTCAGCCTGAACAATAAATGGGGCCTGGGTTTAGGATCTTTGATAAGATGGTCTAACTCAGGATTCCTGTCTCCTTGTGTCAGAACCTGAACACCACGGTGTCTCAGGACTGGTGCCTGGCTCTGCAGAGACTCATCCGTCTCAAAGAGGAGGCAATCCAGAACGCCAACAAGTGTCGGCTGCGCCTGTCTGTGCCGGGAAAACCTGACAAGTGAGTGTGAGGAGGATCAGGTGGTACAGGCTCAGGATCAGGATCAGCTTTGATCCTTATTGATGGTTCATTTGGTTTTATGTCTGATCTTCTGTTTTTCTGTTTGCTCTCAGATCTGGACGTCCCATGAGCATCATGGTGGTCTTCAACACTCCCAGCCCCGTCAGTAAGATCTCCTGGGTGAACCGGCTGCACCTCGCCAAGATAGCTCAGAGTGAGTGCAGAGCTGCACGAGTGTGTGTGTGTGTGTGTGTTTGTGTTTGTGTGTGTGTGTTTGTGTGTGTGTGTGTGTGTGTGTGTGTGTGTGTGTGTGTGTGTGTGTTTGTTATTTACTCCCACATTTCAGTCCATATGAGTTTTGAATCTTTCCTAGTTTTTCTTTTTACTGTTTCAAGTGTTGATTTTAAATTTCAGATCAGTTTAATTTCTGGTTCTGGGAACTACTCTTCTTATTGTGCTGACTTTACCTCCTCCAATAAGAGGAATGCTAAAGTTGTGTTTGACACTATAACTAATCTTGTGACCCCTCAGCCCTCTGACTGTAACAACTTTTTATCATTTTTTGTCAACAAAGTGACCAGTGTTAGGGCCAGTATAACCCCCTGTCCAGACCCCTCCCTGGCCTGTCCCAATCTTAAACCAATACTGGATTGTTTTTTACCAATATCCTACAAGCTTTGACTGAACTAGTCAGCAGTACTAAATCCTTGTCCAGCCCAACAGAATTCTTACCCAAGTCACTACTTCAAAAAGTTACTGCCTCCATCGGCCCTTCTTTGCTTCATATTATCAACACTTTACTTGTGTTTGGCCATTTTCCCTCTTATTTTAAACAGGCGGTTGCCCAGCCACTTCTTAAAAAGCCCAAATTTGACCCTTTGATGCCAAACAACATCAGGTCCATTTCTAAGTTGCCTTTCTTATCAAAGATCCTTGAAAAGGTGGTTGCTAATCAACAGGTCTGGCCTCTGACATTGGTTAATCTACTATTGTTGTTCTGCTCGACCTAAGCACAGCTTTTGATACAGTCGACCATCAGATCTTGCTGGATAGGCTCCATGACCACGTGGGCATTTCCGGCAGTGCTCTTGACTGGTTTGCCTCCCACCTTACTGGTAGAAAGTTCTCTGTTGCTGCTGGCCCTGAGTCAGTCCCTTTATCATGTGGTGTGCCTCGGGGATCAGTATTAGGTCCAATTCTGTTTGCCTTGTATATGCTACCACTCTGCAACATTATCAGTGGGTTTTATGGCATGTGTTATCATATGTATGCCAATGACATTCAATTGTATTATTCTTTCGATCCTGACAGCACTGACAATCTGAACATTCTGTATGACTGTCTGCAATCAATGACCGGGTTGTGTAATAATTTCCTTCAGCTTTCAGCTTAATGCTGCCAAGACTGAAGTCCTGATTGTCACCCCTGAAGACACTGTCTGTGATGTTGTTACCCGTATTGGGTCACTGAATTTAAATGTTTGCCCTAACATGAGAAATCTTGGGGTTATTTTTGACCACTTTGACAAACACATCCTGGTCTTAACCCGTGCCTGCTTTTCTCACCTCAGAAATATCTCAAAACTGAGTTCAATTTTATCTTGCACTGAATTAGAAATGATTATTCATGCTTTTTTTGTCAGCCCGCCTAGATTAACTCTCTTTTTCTGTGTCTCAGTGAAACCTCTATTGATTGGCTCCATTTTGTACAGAACACTGCTGCTAGGCTTCTAACTCACACAGTGAAACATCACATTACTCCCGTCTTAGCGTCCCAACACTGGCATCCAGTAAGCTATAGGATCCAGTTTAAAGTACTTGTTTTAACTCTCAGAGCTCTACAGGGTCAGGCTCCTGAGTATTTGTCTGAGCTACTTCACATGTACACTCCTGGCAGGACACTCAGGTCTGCTGGTTTCAGCCTCTGAACAGTTTCCCGCACTAGAGGCTAGGCTAGGCTACTAGACTCAGAACTTGTGGAGACCAAGCCTTTGAGTCTGTTGTGCCGAGATTATGGAACACTTTCCCCCAGACCCTGAGAGCTGCAGCATCTGGTGTTTTTTTTTTCCTCCCAGGACCCCAGAACTAAAGCACTAATACCAGAAACTTGGGTCTAAATTTAGTTCCTGCTAAGTTAAGCTCCCCCTAAGAGGTTCCGGTTTTGTTGTACAGGGTCTTACTGCCTCCTGCTGGTCTGAGGGTGTAATGCAGTCACTCCAGGCTGTGCAGCAGAAACACAGAAAACAATTGTCAATAGAAACATTTTAGTTCTTGGAAGAGAAGTAACAGGAACTTAAAGTTCCTGATATTAAAAAATATAAATATATTTAATACTGGTTTAATGTGTGGCTGAGTTTTTGTCAGTTACATTTATAGACTCCGTCACATGTCAGATATCAGCGATGGTTTGTACAGAGCTCAGTCTTTGTCGGTGTGTATAGTGTGTGTCTGTTGTTTATTAATGTGTGTGTGTTTGGTGTGTGTGTTCAGGACAGGAAAACACTCCAGGTTGGGACTGTGCAGAAGAAGAAAACAAGTCAAAAGCCCAGTTCAGTTTCCCGCTGCTGACCTGCAAACTTCCCGTCTTCTCCTCTAAGACGTGCAGTCTGAAGGTGAGCGCTGCTGCAGGTCGCTGATACTCAGATTAGAATAGTAGAAGAAGAAAGTGGAGCTCTGATGTGTGCTCGCTCTCTCCTCTCTGTCTTCTTAGGGCTCAGGATGAGCCTCTGCTCTGGTTTTCAGGTCACTGATCAGATGTTATTTCTGGTTTTGTGTCTCAGAGCTGAGCAGAGGAGGCTGAAGCTCTTAAACATAAAGAAACATTTTAGGTGAACAAAGTGTGGAAAGGAATTAGATGATGATGAAATCAGGACCATCACAAATCTTCAGAACTGTTTCTTGACTCTCCAGGACCCGATCATCTGGTTTGGCCCCATTTTTTGATGAGTCCTCCAGAACTGTGGGAGGTTACTGCGGTTTTCTGTAATTCAGTAAATGTTATTATGACTGACTCATCAACAGCAGACACATGAACAAACAGATCAGTCACTGTGTGTGTGTGTGTGTGTGTGTGTGTGCGCACGTGTGTGTGTGTGCCTAAATAAATAAAGCTTTATTGAACTCACACTCATAAAAAAAGGATGTTTTAAAATAGCTGTTTTCATTTTAAATGATTATTACATTTAGATATTCATAAACTAATGAACAGACATCTGTAATCAGCAGGAGCAGCACTTCCAGAAAAATGGTTCTGTTGAAATTGGCTCCATGTTTTGTCCCTTTCTTCTTCATCTAGCTGCAGATCATTTGTTTTTTGGCAGCGAGTATTTAAAGTCCCCTGCTGTGTGCATGGAAAACAGACCCATCCTGTCTGGTTTGTCGCTCTGTAGTGAGTCAAACACATCTCTTTCTGTGTGTTTGTGTAGCTGGAGGCGGCTCTCCACAGCCCGTCTCAGTCCAGCCTGCTCGGGTTCTGCACGGCCAGCACGTCTTTACCTCAAGGTTACCTCTGGGTGAGTAACAATGTTCTGGTTCATCTGTCTCCAGTTCATTTCTTTTTGTTTCTTACTGTTGTTAATTTGACCTGAGATCAGGAAAATCTGGTCTTTTCGCTCCAGGTTGCGGGTGGAGGAAGCATCTCCAACCACAGCGGAGAGGTGGAGATCTTCTCCCTGAACCGTGCCGCTCCTCGCCTGGTGAAGACCGTCCCTCTGAGGGCGCCGGTCCTCTGTCTGGAGTACGTGAGGGAGCCGAGTGCGTTTGTCGAGGAGATGGAGGCAGAGAAGACTCTGATTTCTGCAAAGATTGGGAATATCATCTGTGTGGGTCTGCAGGACGGCAGGTCAGTGGATTGAATCTGCTCTGAAACTCAGTCTGTGACTCCACACGGTCTATGTTTGGAGGGCTGTTTATATCTGGTCCAGTCATGCACAGAGTAAATTAAAGGCTTATTTACAGACAGAGTTTCCCTCTGCAGAGATTCTTCAAGAAGGTTTACTTCGACCAGCACGTTAAAGTCCATGTAAAGCAAAATCAGCCATTTTCTTTTAAATACATTAAACAGGTCACCAATGTTTCCTTAAATCATGTCAAAGCAATTCAACCATTTAGGATTTAATTGGTGGAGCTCAGCTTCACAAACTGTGTTTTAAATTTCACTTTCTGGCTCTGACGGCTCAAACAGGTAGGGCTGGCTCTGTCCCATCATGCTGTTTGCGTTAGCTTCCTTTGTTACTGTAGGTAACGTCCTTGTACAGTACGTGGAGGCGGCTCCCCTCCTGCATGTGGGCGTGGCTCCAGTGCCTCTAACTGACACGCCCCCAGCGTTCCACAGCAGAGAGAAGAGCTTATTGTTCCATGATTTTCAGACCTCATTTTATAAACTTCGCGTTTTTTTTTAGTCTTTCAGATTTGGCTCAATGGTCAAAGACACATGTTTCTGTTGTGTGACAAAGTCATAACACAAATTATTTGCTGCTTTACACAGACTTTAAACTCCAAGACTTAGGCTGAAGTAATTTACAGAAGCTCTTAAGAAACTTTGAGCACCTTTTACTCATTTGGACACCAACCTCGGGGCCCGCTGATTTCTGTCATTGATCAAACCAGCAGGGGCACCAGCCCACTTTGAAGTGCTCTGGGTCTTTACTAACACTTCTTTTTTTCTGAGTGTGCTGCTTCTGTTTACTGTCAGAACAGGAAGTTGAGAAATTTTCTGACTTCGTGCATGTTTTGTGCTGAACTTTAGTGCTTGCAGGGAGTGAAGGATTACAAACACAAACGTGTTGTAATGCATGAGTTGAGATGCATGAGTTGTAATGTGTTCCCTCATGTTGGCAGCATCCATGTGTACAGCAGTGTGGACACAGCTGTGCAGTGCCTGCTGACCTTAGTGAACCCTGACAGCTGTCCCATCCTCTGCCTTAAACACTCGCTGTCGTTCCTCTTCGCTGGCCTGGCCAATGGCAAGTTAGCCGTGTACCACAGGAAGGCTGGAGGTGAGTCTAAATGAGGTGGAGAGATACTGCAGATGATAAACAGTGTTCAAAGTGATCCAAACACTGGACTTTTCCTCCTCTCAGAGAGACTGTGGGACGTGGACTCGTGCAGGATGGTGTCTCTGGGCTCTGAACCGGTCCGCTGTCTGCTGATGCTTGAAGACGCTGTGTGGGCCAGCTGTGCAAACCTGGTCTCAGTCATACAGGGATCCAGTCTGCACACACAGGTATGAAAACTCATGAAGAAAGCTCCGCTTCCAACAGGTCTCCAGAGGACTGGCCAATCAAAGTGAAGGGGATTAGTAGAATTGGGAGTATTAAAGGGACAGTAGCTAAAATGAACTGTTCAGGCAGAGGCTGAAATAAGGGTTCACTAAAACACCAGAGAGAGAGAAATAGAGATTTATATGAGCTGTGAATCATATAAAGGTACTACGGGGGCTCCAGAGGGACAGAATAAAGAATATGATTCTTTTTTTCTCATGCAAATCATAAACTGAGGTGAAATGTTGTAATCATCACATGAAGCACATACACACCTCCATCTGCACAACCTGCGTTGTTGAGCTGCAACAGCTGCTCTCAGTGGAAACACGGATTCCCCTGGAGGACCAGATGCAGGAAAAGAGAGAAGAAGAAAATCTTACCTACAAATTTCTGACTCCAACGTGTTGGAGTATTTCAGCAGAGACACAGGAGCTCTCTCAGCTCTGTCAGGTAGAAAGAAAGCACCAAGTTAAAGCATCAGAGATGTTGGTGTCCTGTTCACATGATGCCTTCCTCAGTGTTTGTCTGATCCACTTTGACATGGCTCCCTAAAGGTTTCCTGAGCACCCTGCTGCAGTTAGGAACTCAGGCTCAGGTTAGCCTCCAAGCAGGAGAAGATTTAAGTGGATTAGTTCTGGTGTTACTGATGCAGGAATATCTAAGCAGTGGAATAAAACATGAGCAGAGTGAACAGCAGACCTGCTTGCTGATGTGGATAAACTGAAAAGAGTGAAATAACAACTGGAATACAAAATAATAATGTAGGAAACATGCAGGATGAAGGAGTTTGGTGTTTAGTGAGTGATGAATACTTTGATAAGCGATGTTCACAGCTGACTTCATGACCTGCACAGGTATGCAGGTGGGAATCATGAAGGAGGTGTTGCAGTGATGTGAGATGAAGTGTTGAGGTTAGGAGAGCATCTGTGTAACGGAGGAGAGCAGTAGTGAGACATTACCGATGAGCTGTAGCTGAGCCGGCGGGGGGGCAGAGGGTGCGGCTGCCCTGGGCCCACGGTCATGAAGGGGCCCACCGCAAGACCGGTGGCGAAAAAAACAAAAACAACGTAAAGTCTGAAAGTCAGTCTCTTACTGCTGTATTTGTAAGGATATAAGTGTAAGAATAAACATAAATATAAGTGGAAAAAGCAATCCAGATCAGAGCGTTTCTGAAATACCATGAGGAGGTAGCCTAATGTGATGTCATACTTACCATGTCAACCTCTCTTGCGCTGTTTGTCAATCTTTCTCTCTCTCTCCCTGTGGGTCTACATCATCTGATTGACGTACGATTGACGATTGAAGAGCAGAGGAAGAATCTTGTTGCCTCCTGCGTTCAGCTGACAAACTTCTTCTCAGCAACTCAACCACCAACCGTGGTGGTGAAATAGCCTATCAGCAGTTGTGGTGCTAGATCATCAGCAGGTCGCTGTTTAATGATAAATCCGTGGCACTGTCCATGGTGCTGAAATAGCGCACATTGTGCTGCACAACTCATCGTAATCCACACTCTCTCCATTTTGCCCTTCTGTCTCCGTTTCCCAATATTAACACTACTAATTGATCAGCTGTGTCTTTAGATGCTGTCACTGCACAGCCTCTAATGTTGGGTTTACTTTGTTTTACAGAATATCTGGACGTTTACGAAGCAAATTGAGTCTCTTTGCTGAGCTATGATTTTCTTTTATATTTTGATGGTTCAAAGTGTCTAAATTTACGTAGCTAAAGCCGTTCATTCAGTCCCTTTTTGGCAGCGGCAAATACAGCTCAAATCCACATCGGATCCATAATGTGAATTGTTAACAAGTAGAATAGCCAATACGCTATAAGGGCCCACTACAAGTCCCCGCCCCCTCTGCAATGTGACACTGGCTCTGCGCCTGCCGATGAGTCTTTGTCCTGCTGGACCTCCTCCTCCAGCACAAGCTGAGCTGAGGGTCTCTAATGGTGTGTGTCCAGGGCATGGGGGTCAGATAGGACCTGACCTGCACACCTCAGGGATCCTGGAGGAGAGCAGGTCATGTGGAGGTGTCTGCAGCTTGTGTTTCTCTTTTGAATCTAAAAGTTTTACAGAAGCATCCTGCATGAAAACAGAACATTGTGCATGATCAAAGTTAACTCGGTCTTACTCCAAAGTTTTGAACAACAGAAGCTGGATTTGAATCTAAAACCTGCACACTCTTCATTTGGAATCCTTCCCATTGGAGCTCTAATCCGAGCAGATTAGGTTTGACCACCTGCACGCAGGTATCTGCTCTTTGCTGTTCCTCTGATGAGCTCCTGCTTGTGTTTATTAAGCCGTCTTATCTTTGCTGAACACAACAGCACATTTCTTGTGATTTAACAGCACTGCAGCGAGGAAATCCCATGTCCTCTGCTCTGCTGGTTCGGAGTCAAATTAACATGCAGCTCCATGTTTCTGAGACTCACAGCTCCTGTCCTAGTTTCACAGCAGATCTGCACAATGGTCCTAAAGTGTAATGTTTGACACAGTCTTCTCATATTAATCATCTTTCTCATGATGTCTTCACTTTTCAAGCTCACCTTCCCACAGCTCTGACTCAGACTGAGTGTGTCAGGCTTCGGGTGTGAGCTGTGTGAGGAAGTGGGTCTGCAGCGACTCAGACACTTGATTCGTGTGTTAGTGTGTATGTGTGTGTGTGTGCGTGTGTGTGTGTGTGTGTGTGTGACAGACTGACAGATGAGTGTGGAGCTAACAGGCTGCCAGAGGCACTGTGACTCTTCCTCCTCTGCTCTCCTCACAGGAGTCTGCAGCTGGCTGCTCTGTGGGGATGGATGGAAAGTTTAATTGAGGAATATGTTATTTTCTTCTTCTGTGGCTGCTGTATGTTAGAGCCTGTGACCTTTCTGCTACAATGAGACTTTGTGAATGTGTTGAAATATGAATGTGCCCTTAAAATGAAAGAGGAAGGAGAGGATGAAAACACCTCAGCCGGGCTCTGAGTTTCTTTGAAGCCTGTCAAACCTGTGCTGACATATTTCCTCGTGTCTGAGGTCATTATTTGTCTTATTTTTTCTACCATGTTGTCTTATTTTATTGAACATAGAAAAACAACTTATTCTGTGTCTTTATAGAGCTGAAATATCATGCCCTCATGAAAGGTTGGATCTGAGAGAGAGCTGCACCATATGACAGAGCGCTCAGCTGGAGTTTGATGGAGAGATAAAGACATTGTAAGAAGCAGAAAGCATTAAAATTGGATCTTTAGTAAGATTCAGAGTGTTGAGTGGAACAGAGTGACAGAGGAGCTGTAACACCTCACCGATGATAGAGGTAACGCTCTGTGGACACAAAGGAGCAGAAATCAACCTGTGACGTGTTTGTGAATAAAATAACACATTTACACAGGAAGACACCATTTAAATATTTTAACACACCAAACAGACACAAAAACATTAAAAAAATACATAAAAAATTCACCCTTTGTGCAATTTTAATGTCATCCATAGTTTATTAACCCTTTATGACCATAGACTGTAAATAGAATGGACTGCATGGCTCCGCCTTTTACCATTGTACGGATGTGAAGCCAAGAAAACCTCCATCACAGGTGCCACCATTGTTCAGCCAGAGTCTGCACAGTATGCGGTTTGACAAAAGCCCATTTCCAATGAATAAAGAGGCAGAGTTTAAGACTTTTAAGACTCCTCAGATTTTTTATGCAAAACAAATGATATATCTGTTTTAATTGGTCTGAAATCTACCTTCAATCCAAACTTAGGCTGTTTTCCAAACCTCCTACTCCACTAGCAGTGCCTACTGATTTGACTGAAATTCAGTATGTAGTAGGCAGTATGCCAAAACTTGCAAAATCTGCAGTATGCTAAAAATTCCAGGATGTCCGACTGATCTGGAAAATTTCTCCGTATGCATCGTAGCAGTCTACCTGGCACACTGTTTCCCACAATGCACAGCACTAAAGCGGTTTCTCTATGGGGTTGGCTGGCACTCAATTTAGCCGAATTACCGCCACCACCTGGGATGAGTCGGAATAACAACTACATTACAACACGTTAGATAAACGGTCTGTGGGAAGAAGAGCAGTGATGCAAAAAGAAGCGGTTAAAACTTCCTTTCTAGTTTACTTTTACAGATTCATCAATCATTATATTGAAGTTGTTTTTACTTATTTTACTTTTGTTTATAAGAACTCTTGGCTAAAATATAATAACTATTCTCTTCCCTTGCTCGATACTATTTCTTTATATTTATATCTAATTATAAATTTAAACGTAAAAATATCCATCAGCTGTAGTCCCATTTTTCTAAACTGAAAACCAGAGTAGCTACAAAACAGACCCAACAGAGCAGTCACACTACATACTGCATTCAAAAGTAGTAGGCAGTATGTAGTGCCTACGACATACTAAATTCACATGTATGTAGTAGGTGATGTGGAAAACAGCCTTAGTCTGCAGATCATAGCACCAGAGCTACGCTGGGCTCTAAAGGGTTAATAAGGGCCAAAGATATAGAGCTCCCTCTGCTGACTGGCAGACTTCAAACAGCACAGTATATTACTGTGCTTACTGTACTTACTATTACCTTAAAGAGGGGGTTTAGGGGTTTATCAATCAATCAATCAATCTTTATTTGTATAGCGCCAATTCATAACAAGTGTTATCTCAAGACACTTTACAATAGAGCACAAAGCTCTTTATTTTAAGGATACACATATATGCATAGATACATACATGCATATAAAGATACACATATACATATATATACAAATATATACATCCAACACCCAACATGAATCCATATAGCCAATCATGAATCCCTCCATCATGGCGGCAAGAAAAAACCTTCTGTTAAGCAGCAGGAAATCTTGAATGTGGACCCCAGTCTCATGATGAACAGCAAATCCACAACATGCTGTGTTGGGTGTGTGGGCGAAGGAAGGGAGGTAAGAGGAGACAAGTGGACTAAAGTAAGAACTAAAGTTAGTGACAGATCCATGAACCATAGACCTGTCGTCTGATTTATTAGAGGTTAGCCTCTTGAGATGCTACATCTCATTTTCGGGAGGGACCTCATGTTTGAATGGGTGTGGTGATCATTTTATAGAAGTATAATCAATGATGTTCATACTGAAAATAAGAATTTATGGTAGTGATGAACTCATGGATGCCCAGACCACAAGTGCATCCCCACCATATTTGTCTCCGTTAAGTAAAGGTGTGTTAAAGGCCTCTTGAGATGTGACATCCCATTTTCAGAGGAACCTCATGCCTATGTGCTGATTAAAGAATAGATACTATAGATGTATCCATCATGCTAATATCTACATTAACAGCTACAATGATAATGGGAATGGAATGTTCCTAACTAAATGGCCAAATATGCATCATGTCTATAGTTACAGCTGCAGGCAGTCTGCACCAAGGATCCCAGGCCACCTACAAGACAAGAGCCAGAGACGAGTACAGGAGCAGACAAAAGGGGCAAAAGCAGATGTGGAGAGAGATTAAGAAAGAGAGATAGAGCCCAATGTGCCAGACTTTACACTGGAGTCTTTACACTAACACACACACACACACATAGTAACACTCAGCTCTCCCCCTCAGTTTACCTCATCAGTCTTCTCTCTCAGAGTCTCTTAGACTCTGAGTTCTCTCAGGTCTGCTCTCACTCTCCCTCAGAGAGCCTGTGTCAGCTGATAGGAGTGTGTTATGTATCATTCTAATGAATGCGCTGCACACAGACGGGGATGCGTGTGTGCGAGTGTGTGTTTGTGTCTATGTGTGTGTGTGTGTTCAGATTATTCCCTCATCAGAAAGTGGAGAGTGACTCCTGCTTTTGTTTTTGAGGGACGAGAGCAAGGAGGAGCAGCAGAGTCATGACAACAAAACAAATTTTCTTTATGCTTTCTCTCTCTCTGTCTCTCTCTCTCTCTCTGTCTGTGCTGCAGGGTTTCGAGGCCCACCCTGATCCCGGCTGCAGTGTCAGTCACATGGTGCGCTCAGGAGGAGGCGTGTGGATGGCCTTCAGCCGCGGCTCCTCCATCCACCTGTTTCACACAGAGACCCTGGAACCACTGCAGGAGGTCAACATCTCCACCCGCACCGCCCACCTGACACCAGGCAAGGCCAGACAAACAAGACCCTGAACCAGATGATCAGACAGGGTGCTGCTTCATGACCTCCATCAGCCCTGAATGAAGGGATTCATCGCTCAGTCAGACAGTCTGTGAAACGTCTGCTCTGAGATGTACATGTTCAAAGAAACTTTATCAGCTCAGAGTGGACTTTTCTTTGACATGTTGAGAGTTTATTTTAATTTGATGAATCCACTCTGAACACAGAGATCCTCTGACCTTTATGGATGTTTTCAGAAGCTTAAAGGACATGCCTAAAGGTTTTACAGACATTAGGATCCAACAATGCTGCAGACCCTCTGTAGAAACATATAGTGTCCTCATGTCCTTTCATGTTTGACAAAATCTACAAGACAAACAAAACTTCAAGAGCAAGAACACAGTTTGATCTGTCAGAGTAATAAAAATGAAATCTTATTGGCTGACTGGTGCAGTTCTGCAGTGGCCTGAACACTCTGCAGAGTGCTTGAGTCAGGTCGCAGACCGTTGAAAGACATTCTAAAGAAAAAGAGGTTTGGTCAGTCTGTTTACAGCTTTTTTGAGACTTTGTATCAGCTGGATGATTTATAGATCACTGAACTCAGGATATGAAGTATACGCACAATCCCTGCTGTCTGTCTTTGGATACACCAGGGATAGATTATCCCACAGTCATTAAAAAAACAATTAGATTTTTCAGATTGAACATTTTTCCAACTCAAAGCCGTTAACTGATTGTATTGCAAAGCTCCAGAACATACAAAGGTGTACAGACTGCACTCTGAATATAAACATGTGGAGGGGGGATTGGAAAAAATGTATCTGCAGACATCAAGTCACAGACTGAGGCTCAAACTGCTAAATGTGGATTTACTGCAACAAGAGAAGTGAACAGAGAAACTCTTCAGACTCTGAGCTTCCAGTTTTCTGTTTGTGCTCACTAATTAAAATATGTCATGTTCAGGTCAGTAAGAGCAGAAAAGTCAGAGTAAGTCCAGCAGCAGAAAACATGCTGATGAGACTGCTCCAACATGCTAAACTACAATGGCAGCTGAAAGCAGACAGGTGAGGCAGCAGAGACAGGTTTCAGGTATAAAATCTGTCACAGCACCAGGTAGGAGAGAAGAGAGCATGAAACTCACCATCTGTGCCACAGTTAAAGGACCAAATCACAGCTGTTAGACTCAGCAGACAGATGTGCTGCTCTTTTCTTTTTATTCTTTACTTTAACCTTTAATGTCAGCCATGGGCCTTTTATCATGACCTCAGCTTTTCATACAACAGTGGGGAAAAGTGGAGCTTGTGTTAACGGCTGAATGTTAATGGATGAACGTTAACAGCTTAACAGCTGAAGATCTCTCTGTGTGGGTTTCAGGTCAGGTCTGCGTCTCCAGCCTTCTGATCTGTCAGGGTCTGCTGTGGGTGGGGACCAACCAGGGAGCCATCCTCACTTTCCCTGTGCCCACCCTGGAGGGGATCCCAAAGATCACAGGTCAGTACAGAGAACAGCAGCTCTCTCTCTCTCTCTCTCTCTCTCTCTCACACACACACACACATACACATGTTCACTACTGATAATAATGTGACTAAGGGGAAAATAATCTCACAACAGTGTGGTCCTAAAGTCATGAAACAGCACAGCTGAATGCAGGTTTTTAAAGGAGGCTCACCAGGAGGATATACTGCTTCATACACAACTGAAAAAACACAGCATACACTGAACATCACACACAAAGTCCAACACACAGGCCTATAGCAGCGTCATACCACAGTGATGCATTGCACATTGTGCTTATGCAAACAGCATAATATAAAATTATCCACAAAGTTAACAGCAGAACACAAACACTACAGATGGATTCTCAGAACACACTCACAGCCAGCATAATGAGAGAGTTATTACCTTTAGAAGTTCTTCTTTATAGCTTTTTTCTTTGTCAAAGTCTGTTATGAGGTCCTCAAAATCCAGCTCCTTCACACGCTCTGACTTGATGGCCATCAAAGAGACAGCTGACAGTCTTTTCTGTCCAATGGTTGTGCTGAGTTCATTTTTTATCCTTTTCAGTTGTGAAAACGTCCTCTCTCCCTTGCAGTTGGATACAGGCAGTGTGAGAAAAGTTCTGAATGTTACAAAGATGTTGAGGAAGGTTGTCTGGAGTCCATTCCTCAGCAGAACTTGCAATAGCTTTCCTGGAGTCCTGTCTTACTCGGTGCTGACAAAAGCCCTGAACTGGATCGGCTCATCAGCTAAGGCCTTGTCCAAGTCAGTTGGGTATGAAGAGGAAAGAGATTCAGCTCCTCTCCAGACAGCATTGTCATCACAGTGCAGGTCAAATAACACAATGACGTGACCGTTTATGTCTCTGTATGCATCCAGCCATTTGTTCAGACCAGAGAGCCAAACTGTCAACAATCACACTGGATGTCTCAACTTGGAACATTTTACTCCCAGTGAAAACGACTTCATTGTCGGCTGTCTCATCATCAAAGGCTCTTCTTATACATATGCGATGAAAACACAGACTTGTATGTCTGTGTCACACCAGTGACAGCCCGGGCAGATGTCTCAAAGTCTGCAAATTGCCCTCGGAATGATGTGATGTAAGTGCACAGCATTTCCAAAAGGCGCACAGCTGTCGTAAGGTCCATGTCTCTTTTTTGAAAACGTGGATCCAACGCCGTAGCGATCTTGAGCCATTCGTGGTTGATGTTCTCTTGGCGAGAGGTTAGGTCGTCCTTGATTTTTTCTTTGAATTTCACCACATATGCAGGGTCCTCTTCAGACACTCTTCAGACACTTCCATTGTATTCTGCAAGTGGCAGAGGGCAGGCAGTACCATGGAGCAGGAGACATAGGCCTCTCCACCCAGGAGCTCAGTTACATACCTGCAGTGGAAACCCCCCCCCCCCCCCCCCCCCCCCCCACACACACACACACACACACGCACACACACACACACACAGAAGGAGAGAGAAAGAAAGAGAGAGAGAGAGAGAGAGAGAGAGAAGGAAAGATAAGTAAATTACTTGAACACAACTTGTGAGATAGATTTTTCATTTGTTTCATTTAATTTCAGCCTGCTATGAATGGTCACATTATATAGCCTATTCATTTTATCAGTTTGATGTTGTCACTTTATATCAGTGGTTCTCAAAGTCTAAATTGCCTACTTGTCTAAAGTGTACAATTTGTAGGCTACTATCAGAGTTAAGAGGAGACCTTGAAATTCCACAGTTTGAGAATCACAGCATTAAATGTCATGCTTACTGACAGGGCTGTAGTAGGGTCTCAAGTTTGTGGATTTTGTCCCATTCAGCTGGCGTCAGCATAACAAGTTTACATTATCAGTGTGATTGACACACATGCATAAAACCTGCTGCTCTTTAAAAATATCACTCTGATAATTTTAGACTTATACAGTAAGTGAAGAAATAAACATCAGTTTTCCTCTGAACACCTCACACTACTGCAGAAAACCCCCTTTTTGGATCAGGATATTGACCATGGGGAGGGAGACGGGTCACTGATGGGTGATCCACATTGATATTAATCAGCGCTCTGCGTGGACATAAATACTTGAGTTGTTTGACTTTTACCTGGGGGGAAAGTTGAGTCCTGTCTTTCACTGTAACTCTGTTTATTCCACCAACTGAACCCTCTGTTTAGAATAAATCCATCTGTTGATGAGCAAAGCAACATAATGAACCTGCAACAAGGTACCAGCTGACAAGCAGGGGCGGGTCCAGACTTTTTAGACTGGGGTGCCCCAACCAGGACACTGATTATACAGCATAAGGGGCATGAATTATATGAGCCAACACTCCTATAAATAGTATCTATTTTGAGGATCTGTATGTATTAAAATTACAGGATTACAAACTACAGCTTTAACAAATAATTACAAAAGGTCTAATGTTGATTTTGTTTGGCCAATTTTGCTAAATCTTGCAGCACAAGTTGGAACAGATAAATGAATGTTGTATTTTAAATATATGTGTTTCCTACCATCATTGTTGTGTAAATCAGTCTTAATAATTGTGGGGACTAATTAACATATGAGGGGTTTCTTCACATAGTATTATTATTACTTACAATAAAAAAAGATCTGTGCAGTTTTGTGATTCAGGAAGTTTGTATCAAACTGGTAGCCCTTCGTGCTACTAAGTTCCCTTTAAGTAGCCCTCAGTCTCAAAATGGTTGGGGACCCCTGCATTAGAGCAATAAATTCCTCACAAATAGTTGACAACAAGTACGAAGTCTTACTGTGGCCTGAAGTGTGACCACACTTCTAAAAGGTTCATCTAAAAACAGATCAAACTGTGCGATTAGCTTCAAATCCCCAGGTAATTACCATTATGCAGGGATTGCAAAATTTCATCATCACCCCGGAAAGGAAACCCCCTGTCACTTAAGAACATGATGACGGCAACTACGCACTTTAATACTTTCCAGTACTGCCCTTCAACTTTGATTTGTCTCACAAGAAAAGCATCAACAGTGCCCAGGTTTTTAGTGCAATGTATTTATGAAAGCATGCATTGTCTGCGCTCGCCACTCATCCCATGTTTTGTCATTCTTCTCTTGGTATGTTTTCAGTCAGTATATCCAGAAATAAATGCGTTGTGTGTAGAAAAAAAATCTTACAAGCAAAGCAGAAAATGGCTCCGGTGGAAGGTGAATATATTATCCACTCCCATGGTACAATTTCTCCATTGTGAAGGTGTCGGGTCATTGCCTCAGTAGTGAGAGAATGTGTCTTGCCAGCCTTATTCGTCCTCTGTGATGCTGGATAGCTGGTGGCTTGGCAGAAACCCTCTTCATCATCAGAATTTCCTCCTGTACAGCCTCCGTAATCAGCCCCCATAGTCCAGGATCTTGAGAGATACCTGCCACTGCCAGTGAGCTTGAAGTATTACTTCTTTCAACTGTTTGGTCATCCTCTTCATCCACATCCATGTGTTTTTTCTCATTTTGCTGCTGAAGTGATCCCAGGCTAACGTTTTCGTTAGCTTGCTGCAGCTGTGCATTGCTGCATCCAATGGCTGCTGCTCTCTTCACTTTGTTTGGCTTTTTTGAAAAAGGTACTTATAAGTGAGACATTTTTTGTGTCTGCCGCTTCTTTCTCATCTTTTTCGTTCCGATTCTTTCTCTTCGCCGCTCCACTGGGCTTTTGGGTGTCCGTTTGTCACTTGGCCAGTTTCCCCGCACTTCTTTCTGATACATTTTTTTAAAACTTCAATTACATATAATTGGTTAGCATAGTTACACTTCAGCAAGGCCCTCTTTTACTCTTAGACACATTTGGGCAACTAATCTTAACTGATAGTGGGTCAGGTAAAATAAATTGATTTTAAAAAATGAATTTCTAAAAATGGAATGCACCAATGCCCCAACTCCCATCGCAGAGGGGAGGGCCCTTATGTGCTCAGGGGCCCCTGGGCACTTGCCCTTATTGCCCACATGGTACAAAACCCAAAACCAGTGAAGTTGGCACATTGTGTAAATTGTAAATAAAAACAGAATTCAATGATTTGCAAATTCTTTTCAACTTATATTTAATGTAATACAATGCAAAGACAAAATATTTAATGTTCGAACTGAAACTTTATTTTCTTTTGCAAATAATCATCAACTTAGGATTTAATGGCAGCAACACATTGCAAAAAATTGTCACAGGGTCATTTTTACTGAAGAGACCAATTTTTGAAGCTTTTCAGGTGGAATTCTTTCCCATTCTTTCACATTGATGCACAGCTTAAGTTGTTCAACAGTCCAGGGTTTTTGTTGTTGTATTTTACGCTTCATAATGTGCCACACATTTTCAGTGGGGGACAGGTCTGGACTACAGGCAGGCCAATCTAGTACCCGCACTCTTTTACTACAGAGCCACGCTGTTGTAACAGGTGCAGAATGTGTCTTGTCATTGTCTTGCTGAAATAAGCAGGGACGTCCCTGAAAAAGACGTGGCTTGGATGGCAGCATATGTTGCTCCAAAACCTGTATGTACCTTTCAGCATTAATGGAGCCTTCACAGATGGTCAAGTTAGCCATGCCATGGGCACTAACACACCCCCATACCATCACAGATGCTGGCTTTTGAATTCTGCACCTATAACAGTCCAGATGATTCTTTTCCTCTTTGGTCTGGAGGACATGAAGACCATATTTTCCAAAAAACAATTTGAAATGTGGACTCGTCAGACCACAGAACACTTTTCCACTTTGCGTCAGTCCATCTCAGATGAGCTCGGGTCCAGAGAAGCCGGCAGTGTTTCTGGGTGTTGTTGATAAATGGTTTTCACTTTGCATAGTAGAGTTTGAACTTGCACTTACAGATGTAGAGATGAACTGTAGTTACTGACAGTGGTTTGCTGAAGTCTTCCTGAGCCCATGTGGTAATATCCTTTACACAGTGATGTTGGTTTTTAATGCAGTGCTGCCTGAGGGGTCAAAGGTCACAGGCATTCAATGTTGGTTTTCAGCCTTGCCGCTTACGTGCAGTAATTTCTCCAGATTCTCTGAACCTTTTGATGATATTACAGACCGTAGATGATGAAATCCCTAAATTCTTTGCAATAGCTCATTGATAAATGTTGTTCTTAAACTGTTTGACAATTTTCTCTTGCATTTGTTCACAAAGTGGTGACCCTCACCCCATCCTTGTTTGTGAATGACTGAGCATTTCAGGGAAGCTGCTTTTATACCCAATCATGACACCCACCTGTTCCCAGTTAGCCTGTTCACCTGTGGGATGTTCCAGATAAGTGTTTGATGAGCATTCCTCAACTTTCTCAGTCTTTTTTGCCACTTGTGCCAGCTTTTTGAAACATGTTGCAGGCATCAAATTCCAAATGAGCTAATATTTGCAAAAAAAAAACAAAGTTTACCAGTTGGAACGTTAAGTATTTTGTCTTTTCTGTGTATTCAACTGAATATAAGTTGAAAGGGATTTGCAAATCATTGTATTCTGTTTTTATTTACAATTTACAAAACATGCCAACTTCACTGGTTTTGGGTTTTGTAGATCTGAGGCAGTGTGTTACCTGTCAGGATAGTCTGATGAGAATGAGGGGAGGGTATTTCTCTCAGGCATCAAGCCAAACTGAGCGTTTCTCCTCCTCCTCCCTTAGGTGTCTCCATCACCTCTCTGATGGTGGTGATCATGAATACGAGGAGAGGAGCACAGACTGTCTTCTCATGTCAAGACAGTTGATAGAAGTGATTCAGTCTGTCCTCTAGATAAGACAGGAAGGTTAGGGTTACCATGGTGACAGACAACCATACAGATCTAATCATCAGTGCATGTCATGGTGCTATGATCAGCTGGTGACCGGATCAGCTGATTTTCAGCCTGTTGACCCGTGAAAGATGACCAGCTGGTCCTCATCCTGTGCTCATCACACAGTAGTCACATGTTTCACACCAGGAGTGAAGAGAAACCAACACCAACAGGACACAGAGAAAGAACAACCCAAAGGATGAACTGAGAGTGTTTCTTCACTGTTACACTCACAGATTTACCGAAACCCTCTAACACTCCAGGGGTGCATTATGGGAAAACGATGCTTCATTTTTTATTCTTTTGTTATGCTGGGAGGCTTAAACGATAAAACCTCAGCATGTGAGTGTCAAATTAAAGCGTTTGATCTGCTGTGAGACACCAGGTTAATGTGTTTGTTCATGTGTTCTGCAAGAAATGAAATTATACAGAGATAAGAAACCAAAGCATGGACTGTTCTTCTGTTTTAGCACATCAAACTGAACTTCCACTAAGGAAAAGTTTTCTAAAAAGATTTTGAAATATTAAAATCAAAATCAGCAAAACCAGGGTCAGAAAAAAAGGACATCAAAATCAGAGAGAGTATTTCCTCCCTTTTGTCACTTTTTAAGAGTCTGTCTTTCACATCTTGAAGCTCTGCTGCAGCAGATCTAAAACTGTTTTCACAAACCTGATAGAAACACCATCATCATGATCCCACCTGAGCTCATTTAGACCTGTTTCCTCCATCAGGTAAGGGGACCACCTCTCTGAATGCTCACTGCGGTCCAGTGAACTTCCTGGTTTCCACCTCCAGCTCTCTGGCCTCCGACCTGCTCAGGCGTGACTCAATGCTGAACGGCAGCGAGGACTCCTCTCCTGGGGAAGAACAGGACAGTAAGAGGGTGGGAAGAGAGGATGGAGGGCACAGGGTGGACCGGAACAGCTCCTCTCAGGGCTCAATGTCTCCCCCACCAGGGGAGGAGAAGCCCAAGTGTCTCCTGTTGCAGTACCGCCTCAACTCCACCTGCCAGCTGCCGGGGAAGCTTCTCACCGCACAGCCCGAGCACGGCAGCCTCAGGAACCCCGTTGAGTCCCTGGAGCACAGCCTTGAAGATGGATCCATCTACGAGGTGAGTGAGGACCCCGATGTGTGGGTGCGGGGGAGGCCTGTGGATCTGAGTAAGGAGGGGGAGGCCAAGAGGAGTAAAGTCACCTCCACAGCCATCTTCAGTGGCGGCAGAGGGTACAGACAGATTGGACAGACCTCTTCTGAAACAGACACTGCTGAAAACATGCTGCTGGTCTGGCAGCTCCCTCTAACTCTTAGCCAATGACAGAGGAGCACGGTAAAGAACTCTGCTCGACCCAGCATTAAGCTAGAGACCCCTCTACAAGAAAAACACCATGAAACACAAACACACCCGCACACAAAAACACACCCAAAACATGAACATAGCGAAACACACACTCACATTGAAACACAACCCCAAACAAAAAAACACACACTCACTTAGAAACACACCCTCGTACTGAAACACACCCCCACATTGAAACATACCCTCAAACTGAAACACACACTCACATTGAAACACACCATCACACTGAAACACACCATCAAACACAGACACACACCATCACACTGAATCACACCCTCACACTGCATGAGGACTGTGACAGACATTCGGAGAGCTCTGGGGAGCTCACATCGCCTGTGAAACCTGCAGCTTCCTTCAGATGTGTTGGACCCTGGAGGAGCAGCACTTCTCATAGTAAAGACTGAAACTCTGCCATGGTTTCAGGCGAGGTCCTCACTGGAGTGTTAACTACTTTAATTTTGCAACATTTAACTTGTAGTTTTTCCTAAGACATGAACACTGACTCCACTGCACTCTGTGGATGAAAACTTTTCTATAAATGTTGATGGCACATGCACTCTGGAAGCTTCATCTTGGAACTGATAGAAAGAGTTCTAAGCAGCTCAGTGTATGTGTTTGTGGCACGAGGTCAGAAACTCTGAAAACTGACCTCTGACCTCTGTCCCCACACCCCCCGAACACACATCCTTTACACTCCACTTTGTGTTCGGCACTAAGAAATGGGACACAACATTTCTTCAGGTATGGAAGCCCAATGCTGCCAGTAAATAAAAAAATAAAGACTGAGCCTTCACGGTACAAAAGAAAGAGACAAATGTTGAGGACCTTAATTTGAAAAAAGACTGAAGCTGTCATGTTTTGTAAATAAAGGCACAATATTTCAATATTCAAGTCTTTTAATGATAGAGTTGTCATATTAGAAAAACAAAGTAATAATACATGAGGAAAACTTTGAGGCTGTGGTTAGCCTTTATTTTATTTTAAAGGGACAGATCAGAGGAGCAGCTTGCAGCCACCTTGACTTAACTGAATAACATGGAGCATCTTTCAAACTTATTGTTCATCCTCCATCAGACCTGTTTACTTTTTGGAAGGCATCTTCAGATAACATTTGTTAAGAATTGGTGCAATACAAATAAAGAAAGATTGAGTTTGAAATCCTTAGATTTAAAATTTTAACCTCAGAAGATGATCCACATGCCTCATTCTTTTCCATTAGACCATATTTTATGCTTCATTTTCAGTAACAAGCTTCCATATTTGTTAGGTTTGACGTTTTCTGCAGGTAAACTTGGAGTCTTTACGATGGGAGTCTTTGTGCCTATGTTTTCAGGTTCATCTGTGAACTTATAAAACACAGGTCTGAAGTTTTAGTGTTAATTCACACCATCAAAATCAGCATCTTGGCTTTGATGAACAAACATTACAACAAACATTTAACTTCAGAACGAAGTGATGCACAACAGGAAGTGCAGAAAGGAAGTTCACTACAACCTTATTTCTCCTAAAAATCTGTCACAAAAAGTTACTGAAGGATAGCTTTATAAATCTGTGATGTTTGTTTTATAATCAACAGTCATTAGAGGATTGCAATGTGTGTAAGGAAATCAAACTGTGCTGAAACAGGCACCTTAACACACCTTATAATCATGAGGTCACATTGTGAGGTCAAAACATTAAAGGTACAAACAGCCATCTTGGAAAACATTTTAGGGACAAATGTTCTGCAGACAAATAGTGTCTCTTTTTTTTCTGACAGATCGTAATAATATTCACTTATCACCTTTTTCTTTCCAATAAAGGGGATAAAATCATTTTACGGCTTGTATGGAAAAGTAAAAAGTTAAAAAACAAATTTATCTCATTTGAAACATGTTCAATAACATGTGAACACGAAAAAAAAATATTTGTTTTATAAATTTGATGTATACTAATGTTAAAATAAGCATTTGTGTATTCAAACAATTAAGTGTTTTGCATCAGTGTTGTCTTTTTGTTGTCAGTGAGAAACTGATGGACCTCAGAGGTTTATAAGATCAAAGTTTGTTCATGGTACAAAACCCAAAACTAGTGAAGTTGGCACATTGTGTAAATCATAAATAAAAACAGAACACAATGATTTGCAAATCCTTTACAACTTATATTCAATTAAATACTTTGCAAAGACAAGATATTTAATGTTCAAACTGAGAAACTTTATTTTCGTTTGCAAATAATCATCAACTTCGAATTTAATGGCAGCAGCACATTGCAAAAAAGTTGGCACAGGGTCATTTTTACCACTGTGTTCCATCACCTTTCCTTTTAACAACACTCAGTAAACGTTTGTGAACTGAGGAGACCAATTTTTGAAGCTTTTCAGACGGAATTCTTTCCCATTCTTGCTTGATGTACAGCTTAAGTTGTTCAACAGTCCAGGGTTTTTAATGTTGTATTTTACACTTCATAATGTGCCACACATTTTCAATGAGGGACAGGTCTGGACTACAGGCAGGCCAGTCTAGTACCTGCACTCTTTTACTATGAAGCCACGCTGTTGTAACAGGTGCAGAATGTGTCTTGTCATTGTCTTGCTGAAATAAGCAGGGACGTCCCTGAAAAAGACGTGGCTTGGATGGCAGCATATGTTGCTCCAAAACCTGTATGTACCTTTCAGCATTAATGGAGCCTTCACAGATGGTCAAGTTAGCCATGCCATGGGCACTAACACACCCCCATACCATCACAGATGCTGGCTTTGAGACTTTGACCTGAGAACAATCCAGACTGTACTTTTCCTCTTTGGTCTGGAGGACACGACGACCACATTTTCCAGAAACAATTTGAAATGTGGACTCATCAGACTTAAGTCTTTTTTGCCACTTGTGCCAGCTTTTTTGACACATGTTGCAGGCATCAAATTCCAAATGAGCTAATATTTGTCTCTGTCATTGAATTCTGTTTTTATTTATGATTTACAAAACGTGCCAACTTCACTGGTTTTGGGTTTTGCACTTTTTATTCAGTTTGATGTGTTAATATTCCACTTCATGGTGGTAAAGACATCTTTATTCCCCTGGAGTATTATTGTTTGTCTTGATAGAGATTCTTCAAATCTAGATTTAGGTTGATTCAGTTTCATCTTCAGAGCAGGAAGGTTGCAGCCTCACTGGGAACAGGAGGTGAATCTGTTGGTACATTTCACACTGGCACTTTGGAATTTAATAAATAAAATATATTTAAAAAAATAAATGTAATCTGCTGCTGGTCATTTACCTTACAAAACTGTGATTTTTTAATGTGTGTATTTGTTAAATGTGCTGATTTTGATGACCTTTGGATGAAGCAGAGTATTTCCCAGGATAAAGACTACATTTCCCATGATCCCCTTTGCTTGCTGCTGTACAGATGTGTTTCATTCATTGTTGGAGCTTAGGAAAGAGAACTGATCTTAAATTTCTTCTCAACTCTACTTTCTGACGTATTTTCTATCCCTGAAAAAATTACAAAAGAACAGCAGCTGTCAGTCGTCGTTAAATGAGACATAAATCCTCCTTTTAATGTCTTAAATCAGTCGAATTAAGTGTCTATCTGAGGAGCAAAAAGGGAATTTAAGAATACACAATGAGCTACGTTAGGGATTTATCAAGCACATTCTGTTTTATACTATTTTACTCAATTTTTGATTGGCTGTAAAAGGTGGCGTCTGTGCAGTGGTGCAACAAATTGTTGTGTATTCGTTCCAAATAATAATAATCCAGATGACTGGTTTACCAAGGTTCAGTATGGCCTGTGAGCACCAAAGAAGAATGGACTGAGAACTGAGGTATAGACAGTCCTCTGTCTGCATGGTTTGACAAACATTAAAGCAAGCATGAATGGAAATCTTTAATCATCACATTGATATCTGCAGTATTACTGTTAAACCTTTACCATGCATCAGACTCCTCTGCCTTAATGTATCACCACTGCTATTAAAGATCATTTTCAGCGCCACCACCTTATCACTAAGTGCAACATGCTACTGAACTCATTCCTTCAACAGGTTGACAGACATCTGAGGATGAAGAGGATCCTGAATACTGTATTTTCTTCCCTGCCCCCTTGTAAATACACATGTTCTGCTAAAGATAATACATAACCATATATAGATCTCTCTCTCTGTCTCTGCACACACTTAGGAGCATGGGACTCTTAGGATGAACCAAGGTGCTTACAATAAATTGAAGTGAAAGATTGTATCAGGACAAGATGCAGAAAGTTAATTTGCTAATATTGTCTTTATTTATTTTTTATTTTTTGCTGTTTTTATATATTAATTTTTTTAAATGTTTTGAGATTTCCACACGCAATGTGCAATGAAGAATGCTTGCTGCTCTTAAGTGCAACAATGAACTATGCATCACATATAGGCTCAGTCAGCATCTCTGTTCTCCCACCTGCTTCCTGATGAATGTCCTGGTTTGGGGGGACCAGGTACAGGATTCTTGGATCTGGGACTGGAAGGGCAGACATGCGTAAAAAACAATCCTCACTTACTTATTTTTTGTTGTTGACACATGACTAACATGTGTCAAAAGGGGGATTGTTAGGATGTTTCTGGTTTGGTTATCACTGTCTTGTTATGTCGTTAGTTTTAACGTCTTTTGCCCATTATGAGTGACAGTATTGGTGAGTCTCAGGTTTCTCCTTCATTAACTTTAACATTTGAGCAACAGAAGGAGCTGTTACTGCTGCAGATGGAGTGAGATAAATTGGACATGGAAAAGGAAAGGCTGCGACAGTCTTTAGAAAAACACATGTTGGAGTTGGAGCAGTGTAGATTAGACCTTACTAAAGCTGGTAAGTTAGCAGGAAATGTTATTTTAGATGAACCTGCAGCATCCACTACTAAGTCCAAAAATGTTTGACTTGGCTGGTAACTTGTGCTTAGTGCCAAAATTTGATGAGCATGACCCAGACACTTTTTTTCTGCCTATTTGAGCGGGTTACAAATGGTAGAGGTTGGACTGAGGCTTACCAGATAGTTATGTTGCAGTCAGTTTTTACAGAAAAAACCCAAGAAGCTTTTTCAGCACTTAATGCTGTTGAAAGCAAAGAGTTACACTACTGTCAAAGAGGCCGTTTTGAAGGCTTGTGAGTTGGTACCAGAGGGTTATCAACAACGTTTCGGAGCTTGGCAGAAGTCTGATAAACAATCACACGTTGAGTTTGCAAGTTATGGTGTTAGAGCAGTTTAAAAGTTGCATTCCTTCAGAGGTTGCTACTTATATTGCTGAGCATGGATTAAAAACTGCATCTGAAGCTGCCACCTTGGATGAATATGTGCTGGCCCACTCAGGAGAATTTGGTAAAAACTCTATTCAAGCTAATGCTAAAGCTACCAAGTATTCTGCAAAAATGTCTGAGTCCTCCAAGTTTAACAGAGGCTCACGTTTTGTTGGGTTGGGTCTAGTATGTAACTACTACCATGAGAAGGGTCATTGGAAATCCGATTGCCCTGTTCTGAAAAGCAAAAGCCGCACAGTTGGTAAATATGCTAAACCAGTGGCTCTTAGTGCTCCTGTTAGACATATTCCAGTTGTTTCCAGACAGGTAATCAACACAGTTAAGCATGAGAATTTTGTTTCTGAACAGGTGGTTGACACAGTTAAGCCTGAGAACTTTGCTGGTTTTGAAAACTGTGTCTGGGCTGCTTTGGTCCCTCCTGCTGAGCCAAACATTCCTTGATGTTTTTTTGTCTTGTGCTGTGACATGGGCAATGTCTAAAGCTAACTCTAGCTCTTTAGATAATGAGGAAAATGTTGAACCACAGTTTGCATGTTTCTTATTCTCTTCCTGTTTCTCAGCAAGAGCGTAATTCTGAGCAGAGATCTGATGAATCTTTGAGTGACATGTTTGACCAAGTGAGACCAAGCAGTGAAGCTAAAAGTGCTGCCTCTGGTTATTTCCTGCAGAACAAGGTGTTGGTACAGAAATGAGTTTCCCAAGGGATGGATTGTGTGAGCGATCCAGTTATCCAACTAAATACAGAAATGATGTGTTGAAATGTTCTCACAGCTAAATCTGTAGTTAAAGCCTTAACTCAATTTATTGCTATATTTGGCATACCTAAAATCATTCAGAGTGACCAAGGACCAAATTTTTCCTCACGTTTATTTGCACAGGTTCTAAAACAGTTGAATGTCAAGCATAACCAAGCTTCTACTTATCATGCACTAAGTCGAGGTGCTTTAGAACGGTTTCACCAATCTCTAAAGTCATTATTGTGCTTTTACTGTACAAAAATAAGTAGAGACTGGGAGGAAGGTTTACCTTGGTTGCTGCTAGCAGCAAGAGAAGTGTGCCAGGAGAGTACTGGATTCAGTCCTAATGACCTTGTTATTGGTCACAAGGTGCCTGGACCTTTAGCAGTGCTCTGTGACAAGTGGGTGGCTGAAGAACCGCCCTCAAACTTAATTGGATATACTGCATGTGGATGCAAGCAATGTAGGCGCATGTGCCATTCTTCTTCAGGCTGACAAAAATGGCATTGAACATCCAGTTAGTTTCTTTTCCAAGAAGTTCACTTGTCATCAGATAAACTGTTCAGTTGTGGAAAAAGAAGCGTTGGCACTGATTTTGGCTTTGCAGCATTTCCATGTCAATCCTGAGTCTGGAATGCCAATCAAGGTGCTGACTGACCATAACCCACTAACATTTCTGAACTCTCTTCAGAACCCAAATCAGAGACTTATGAGACGGGCCCTATTTGTTCAACCCTACAACTTAAACATCCAGCATATCACAGGAAAAGACAATATTATGGTTGTGTTAAGCTTCTGTGATAAGAACCCAAGCGCAGAGCACAGAAAGCAGAGCACAGAAAGCAGAGATGTGGGACTGGTGCCAAAAGGATTTATTAAACAAAACTACAACCAAAGAATACTCAGTCTTAAAATCTAAAACGGTTAATCCAGGGTTGTGGTTAGAGAGAGAGCAGGGCAGGGTGAATATCCAGAGTCCTCAGAGGGTTCAGAGTCCAGAGGGGGGAAAAGTTCAGAGTCTGAAGAGTTGAATCCTGAGAGTCTGCGAGTGAAAATCCAGAGACGAGTTTCCAATAGCTGGGAGGACTGGGACTGGTGTTGGAGTGGGAGTCCAGATAGCTGTAGGCACAGGGAAAAGGTAATTAGAAAAGGCTGGTAGGTACAAGTATTTAATCCGGACGAGAGCTGGATGTACTGACTGGTTTAGTAGAGTCAACAATCTGGCAGCATGGTGGAGGAGAACCCCAGTCTTGAAGCCGAGAGTTGATTGGGAATCAGGAACAGCTGCCACCAAACTCCAGCACACCAGGTCCCACTCCTGTAATCACAACATGGGGAGAGAGGGAGAGAGAAACCTTCCTGCTAAGGAGCAGCAGAGGGCATGACAGGCTGATGCTCTGTCACATGCTCATCTGTAATATTTTGAACTTTGATTATCTTCTTTTCATCTTGCTACACTGTCCTCTGCAGCCTCTGTCTTCCTTCCTCTTAAACTGCTCTTAGGCCCCAAGGTTGCTTCGGTTGCAGTTCTAAAAAGATGGGTTTTGAGTTGGGATTTAAATGTGGTAAGGTCAGTGTAGGGAGTTCCAGAGGGAAGGGGCAGTGATGGAAAATGCTCTGTCACCCCAGGTTCGGTGCTTGGTCCTGTGCAGTGGGGGAAGGAGGTTACCACCAGAGAAGCGAAGACTACGGGGCAGGATATGAGGGTGAAGCAGGTCAGTAAGATAGTGAGGGGCAAGGTTATGGAGGGCTTTGAATGTCAACAGAAGGACTTTAAACTGGATACGATAGGGAACAGGGAGCCAGTGGAAGTTATGTAACACAGGGGTGATGTGATCACGGGAGCAAGACTGGGTGAGTAGACAGGCAGCTGAATTCTGAATGTACTGGAGTTTATTGAGGACTTTTGATGATGAGCCATACAAGATGCTATTGCAATAGTCGAGTCTGGATGAAATGAAGGCATGTATGAGGTTTGTGTCCAGAATAACGCCAAGATTTCAGATGTGGGTTGATGGAGTTAGGGTGGTGTTATCAAAAGTGAGAGAAAATTTTTGAGAGGTGTAGTGAGAGATTTTGGGCCAATGATGGAAATGGAAACCATGAGTACATACTGTGTTATCAAGGGGGAGCATGTTTAGAATGAAAAGGAGAGAACTAAGCACTGATCCCTGGGGGACGCCCTGTGACAGAGGGGCAGCGGAGGAGGAACAGTTATTGATATGGATGAATTTGTGTCTGTTTGAAAGGTCTGATCTAAACCAGGAGAGGGCAGTGCCAGTGATGTTGATGTGGGATTCCAGTCGAGAGAGGAGGATGGTACGGCTGATGGAGTCAAAGGCTGCAGTTAGGTCCAGTAAGATGAGGATGTTGAGGTGGCCAGAGTCTGTAGATAGGAGGAGCTCGTTGGTGATTTCAGTAAAGGCTGTTTCAGTGCTGTGTTGTGAACGGAATCCAGATTGAAATGGTTCAAACAGATCGTTGGAGGCAAGGTGGGCTTTAATCTGGGAGGAGACGGTACGTTCTAGAGCCTTTGACAGGAATGGGAGGTTGGAGATGGGCCAAAAGTTGGATATTGTAAAAGGGTCAAGTCCTGTTTTTTTGAGAATGGGTGATATGACAGCAAGTTAAGAGATGGTGGGATGGTTCAAGAATGGAGGGATGAATTGATGATTTCAGTTAGCAGAGGGGAGATGGTTGGGAGACAGGCTTTTATGAGAGTGGAGGGGACAGGATCGAGGATGCAGGTTGAGCTTTTTATTCCTGATATAAGTTTGCGAAGTTGCATATCAGACAGGGGTGAAAACTGTGACAGAGGTTGAAAGGTAAGCGGTAGGGAGAGAGATGGGGGAAAAGGTGGGGAGGAAGGAGGAGGGGAAGTGGTGATATTACTGTAGATTTTGTCAATTTTTTTCCTGGAAGAATGAAAGAAATTAATTGCACGTATTGACTGTAAATGAAGAGGAGGTGTTATTTGGGGGTTGGAGGAGTTTATCAATTGTGGAAAAGAGAGTTTTGGGGTTGTTGGAGCCTGAGTGTATGAGGCATCTTTGTACTGTAGGAGAAAGTCAGAGTAGAGTTGGAGATGAACTGTTAAGCCAGATTTTTTGTGGTCTTTCAAGCTGTCACTTAGGGATTTCATTTGCTGGAGTTCAGGAGTATACCAGGGGGCAGAGTTTGTTAAGGAGACAGTTCTGGTTCTGATGGGAGCAAGCTGGTCCAGACAGGAGGAGAGGGTTGTATTATAGTAACTTACAAGATCAGTGGGGTTATCATATGTTGGAGGAGGATATGCAGATATTTTATTGGCAATTGAGGCTGAAGGGCAGATGGGGAGACAGACTTGAGGTTTCTAAAGGTCATAATGCGTGTTACTCTATGGATTGTATCGGGATGCTGATGTCAATAATTATAGCAAGATGGTCGGAGATTCATTCGTTCATTCATTTTCTATACCACTTATCCTATTCAGGGTCGCGGGTGGCTGGAGCCTATCCCAGCTGACTTAGGGCAAGAGGCAGGGTACACCCTGGACTGGTTGCCAGTCAATCGCAGGGCAGATGTGGAGATTGTGGTTAGAAAGTTGAGTTATTGTGAGACCAGTGGAGCAGACCAGATCCACTGTGTGTCCGAGGTTATGGGTGGGAAAATTGACATTCTGAAGGAAGTTAAAGGAGTGTAAGATTTTTTTGGAATTCTATGGCAAGTTTGCAGTCAATGTTGTCAATATGAATGTTGAACTCACCCAGCTTAGATCATCAGCTTAGAATTTAATGGCAGCAACACATTGCAAAAAAAGTTGGCACAGGGGCATTTTTACCACCGTGTTCCATCACCTTTGCTTTTAACAACACTCAGTAAACGTTTGTGAACTGAGGAGACCAATTTTTGAAGCTTTTAGGGTGGAATTCTTTTTGCTTGATGTACAGCTTAAGTTGTTCAACAGTCCAGGGTCTGTGTTATTGTATTTTACGCTTCATAATGCGCCACACATTTTCAATGGGGGACAGGTCTGGACTGCAGGCAGGCCAGTCTAGTACCTGCACTCTTTTACTATGAAGCCACGCTGTTGTAACAGGTGCAGAATGTGTCTTGTCATTGTCTTGCTGAAATAAGCAGGGACGTCCCTGAAAAAGACGTGGCTTGGATGGCAGCATATGTTGCTCCAAAACCTGTATGTACCTTTCAGCATTAATGGAGCCTTCACAGATGGTCAAGTTAGCCATGCCATGGGCACTAACACACCCCCATACCATCACTGATGCTGGCTTTGAAATCTCCACCTATAACAGTCCGGATGGTTCTACTCTTTGGTCTGGAGGACACGACGACCACATTTTCCAGGAACAATTTGAAATGTGGACTCGTCAGACCACAGAACACTTTTCCACTTTGTGTCAGTCCATCTCAGATGAGCTCGGGTCCAGAGAAGACGGCGGTGTTTCTGGGTGTTGTTGATATATGTCTTTGACTTTGCATGGTAGAGTTTGAACTTGCACTTACAGATGTAGTGATGAACTGTAGTTACTGACAGTGGTTTGCTGAAGTCTTCCTGAGCCCATGTGGTAATATTCTTTACACAGTGATGCTGGTTTTTGTTGCAGTACCGCCTGAGGGGTCAATGGTCACGGGCATTCAATGCTGGTTTTCAGCCTTGCTGCTTACGTGCAGTAATTTCTCCAGATTCTCTGAATCTTTGGATGATATTATGGACCGTAGATGATGAAATCACTAAATTCTTTGCAATAGCTCGTTGAGAAGTGTTGTTCTTAAACTGTTTGACAATTTGCTCACACATTTGTTCACAAAGTGGTGACCCTCGCCCCATCCTTGTTTGTGAATGACTGAGCATTTCAGTGAAGCTGCTTTTATACCCAATCATGACACCCACCTGTTCCCAATTAGCCTGTTCACCTGTGGGATGTTCCAGATAAGTGTTTGATGAGCATTCCTCAACTTTCTCAGTCTTTTTTGTCACTTGTGCCAGCTTTTTTTGAAACATGTTGCAGGCATCAAATTCCAAATGAGCTAATATTTGTAAAAAATAAAGTTTGCCCGTTTGAACATTAAATATCTTGTCTTTGCTGTGTATTCAATTGAATGTAGGTTGAAAGGGATTTGAAGGAATTGTATTCTGTTTTTATTTACAAATTACAAAACGCGCCAACTTCAATGGTTTTGGGTTTTGTAAAATGTGTAACATTAAAATGCAGAGAAAGCAGATTTCAGCCTGACATGGTGAACAGCCAACCATGGTTCAGGACTTTTGGGGTGGCCACTCGGGGGGGGGGGGGGGGGGGGGGGGCATGAAGTCGGTGCTCCCGTCCTTACACTTGCATCAGTCAGAACTACCTGGCGACCTCAGTTGGTTGGTTCACAACACTTCACCATCATTACTGATATTTTAAAGTTGATTTCAGGTTTCAAGGCATCTGTTTTTACCTTTTTTATTTCTGTGGTTAAACAAGGCCTCCAACCATAAACTCAATGTATCTTTGGGGGGGGGGGGGGGGGGGGGGGGCAGAGAAAAGTAGGACGCCTTTAGCCTTCAAAATGTTGGAAATGTGTCATCCTCCAGAGCGTCACTATGATGCAGCCTGTTTTCAGAGGTGCCAAAGGATGCAGCTGTGTGATTTCAGCTTTTTGGAGTATTTTTCTGCTTCATATTTATTTCTAACCACTACAATTATGATGAAAGTAGTGCTCATGATTTCATTTCAGCTATACTCTCAGAATTATTTGGTGCTTTTGTTATGCTGTTACTGTCTAAAGGTAGAGTAAGGGACTTCTACTGACAGGGAGAGAGAGAGAGAGAGAGAGAGAGAGAGAGAGAGAGAGAGGAGAGAGAGAGAGAGAGAGAGAGAGAGCTGCTGTAATCCTGTGCTTATAAGTGTGTGAAGCAGAGCGCTGCAGCCTCAGTGTGAAGGATGGGAGATCAAACGGCTCCGTCGTCCTCCGCTCTGCTGACAGATGGAGCATCCTTCGGTCTGAGCAGCAGCACCCAGCAGGATGACCGCTCCCCTCTCCCTCTGCTGCCTCCTCCTCCTCCTCCTATCCGCTCTCTTTCTCACTCTCACTCGAGGTAAGAGCTCACAAACACACCGACTGCAGAGCAGCTCTGGGGGATTGTTTGAGAGACTGGGGCTGTGGGTAAAGTTTGGGGAGGTAGTGCCTGGGTGCTCTAGTGTTTGGATGCTGTTTGTTGCTGATTGCTGCTGATAATCTGCTTTATCTGAAAATATTCGATCACTTTAACATTGTCTGAAGAGCATCCAAATATTTCATCTTGCATTCAAAAAGCGACAGAGGAGATATTTTTCTGTGTAAACCTGAGAGTTTTCTCTTAGCAGTGAAACCTTACCTAAAGTTTTCTTGAGACAGAAACATCTACAAAGAAAAGAAAAGATGGATTTCTTTTAAATCCGGAAAAAGTTGCTTCACAAAATGTCACTCTGAGATCTTTATGCTCAGTACAGATGACAAACTTTGTGCTTCACTGAGTTCAACGTGTGTGTGTGTGTGTGTGTGTGTGTGTGTGTGTGTGTGTGTGTATGTGCGTGTGTGTGTGTGTGTGTGTTTCTCAAAGGCCAGGGTTAGTATTTTTATAGATTTTATTCGTTTTTATTGCCTTTCTCTCACACATGAGTTGAATCCTCCTGAGGTGAGCCTTCATGTCCCTGCGCTGCGTGTCTGTGCCTGTTTTTCTCCCTCTAATAAACCCAGCTGTATATCTCCTCAGGAGAAACACTTCATCTGTCCACACTGTCGCTGTGTGATAGACTGCCTCTACTTTCAGGGATACTTTGAAAACAGGCGTTGTGTTTGTCTTCACCAGCGGTGGACAAAGTACTCAACTCCAGTATCTGAGTCAGAGTACTGATACTCCTGGTCAAATCTTACTCAACTACTAGTAAAAGTCCCTCTGTCAAAATCTTACTCAAGTTAAAGTACTAAAGTACTTACTCTAATAAATACTTAAGTATTCAGACGTACATGTACTTAAAAATGCTGAAGTATTTAAAAGTAAAAAGTATGAAGTACATTTTTCATCAGTACATTGCTGTGTTGTCTTCTCATCGTTTTTACAGAACCTTGTAACTCTCTGAAACCACCTCATGATGAGCCGACTTACATGTAAAACCACTCTGCTATAAAAAAAAGTCTATAGAAACACCTGTAAAAACTTCAGCATAAAAATGCAATCAAAAACAATAAGGATGGCTGTTGTCATTTATGTTTTTATTAAAACAGCCCCACCAAAAAGGAAACAGGGAGGCCTTTTTTTCCCCACATTCACCATGTGGGAGTTGCAAGTTTACTCTTCAGTCCATTACAATGAACAAACTACAACTGTGCTTTCCAGAACTCCTCCTCCTGCTGAACCACTCGGCTACATGATAACAACATGTGTTAAAACCTGTACACCACACAAAATCTACCCTTCATTTTTCCATGTCTGTGGAAAGTCATGGAAATCCCTAAAAGATGACGCACATTTAGTCTTGTAGACATATTCCTAAATTCATCCCAGGTGTGAGCGGTGACTGTGATTGGTTCCCTTCTGTGAGAGGCCCAGCGTGTGGCCAATTGCATTTTAGAAAAGAAAAACACCAACAGCTGATGACAAGCTGTGCTGAACCTAAAAGAAAAGTAACAACAGGCTTCCTATAAATGTAGTGGAGCTGAAAATACAACATTTATCTTTGAAATGTAGTGGAGTGAAAGTTATGTTTCCAAAAATATAAATACTTAAATAAAGTACAGGCACTTAAAAAATGTACTTAAGTACAGTACTCAAGTAAATGTACTCCGTTACTGTCCACCACTGGTCTTCACCACCACCCGTGATGAATCCCAACCAGCTGACTGCCTCCTAAGACAAAGAAAACACCTTCAGCACATTGTCCCACTCATAATATGAAACATAATAGTCTTTAAAGAGGGGCAATTGTTCTTTTCTCTGAGTCTTTATTATGTCCCTCTGAGGCCTCAGTATTATCTTTACAGGATTTACAGCTAATGAAAAAAGCTCTATTTTTCTCTATCTGTGTTTATAAACTCTTATTTCAGAAACACTTTGTTTAAGCTGCTGTCTCTTTAAGGCTCCCTTCTCCACAAACCCCCCTTTCCTCTGATCTGCCAGCTCTATCTAGACCTGTCGGAGGCGGAGCTATGGGCAGACCTTGGTGTTTGAGGCCCTGCCTCTTGTGTTCAATCAATCAGTCTTTATTTATATAGCATCAGTTTATAACAGACATTATCCCAAGACACTTTCCAGAAGTGTTCTGCATTTTGATCAGTTTACAGACAGACTCAGGGATTTCAACAAAATATGAATATGTAGAGGTTTTAAAAACTGCACACGCTGAGTCTGACCATCCAGTGTTAGTACTTAATGTGTGTTTAACATACAAGAAAGCAGAAAACCCCCCTCTTTAAAGAGTAAACTGAGAGTTCATGGAGAGTCAACAGGAGTCATGTTTCTTGTTTGTGTGATGAGGTTTCTGTGCTCAATCACGTTGTTGTTTTTTTTTTTTTCACTGCTTCAGAGGTCAGTTTTTGGCTTTTTTTTTTTGCAGCAGAGGTTGTTATTTCTGCAGCCAGAAGAGATATTAGAGTCAGATTTGTATTTGCTGAAGAGACACATTACAGACAGGCAGCTTAAATGTCTTTGTTGGAAGTTGGACGATCTTTAAAGAGATCTGCAGTGATAACAAGTTGTTGATAGGGACAGTGAAGGAAGCTGTGGCTGTAAACATGTTTCACTTTGCTGTGAAGCTTTTTTAAAACAGACTCTGTTGTGATTGGCTAATGTGTAGAGGCCACTCTGGAACTGCACTAATTTCATCATTAGATTTTATTTTGTTTGCCATCATCAGTGTCACCCTCCTCTGAACCAAATACCAACCTGAACAAGGTGAGAGCAGGCGTGCTCATCTCTGTGACTGATGGTGTAAGAACAGAGACTTTAATGCTTCAGCTGCTAAAACACCAGACAGAACAGTTCTAGACGGTCTGACAGAGTCTCTGGTCCTCTGATTAATGGATGTGTTTGTCAATCAAACAGGCAGGCTGTGAGGGAGGTCCAGCATTTAGGGTCCAGACTGTAAAGGAAACACATCATACAAAATGCAGATTCTGTTTTTAAACTGATGGAGAGGGTAAGAGAAGGGGAGCATGGTGCTGCACTGCAAAAACTGACATCTAAACTGGTGTGTTTTTGGTTTATTTAAAGTAAGAATTGTCTTATTAGACTTGATATGAGTCACAGTCAACAGACAAGTCCAGGAACGTGTCTTATTTCAAGATATTAAAAGGCAAAAATAAGGTCTGAATTACCTGCAACAAGTCAAAAAAATCTGCCAGTGGGGTCAGAAAAATTTACTGGTCGAGTTTAGAATAATGTCTAAATACAAGAAACTTTCACTTACTGCACTGGCAGATTTTTTTACTTGATACAAACAATTCAGAGCGTATTTTAGTCTTTAAATATCTTTAAATGAGACGTGTTTCTGGACTGGTCTGCTGAATGAGGCTCAGAGTAATTATTAATTATTATTTTTACTAAAAATAAGACAAAAGTACTTCCTAAGATTTCAGTTTTTTGCAGTGTGAGAGAAGAAGAACTCATTTCACCCCTGCAGACATTTGTTTGCTCTGCTGAGATCCAGAGATAGACCCCGAGGCTGCTTTTCAGCTTTGTGACTGTTTCATTTATTTCAGGTGGATGAAAATGGATCCTGGTGAAAATAATCATTTTCAGGGTTTGATGGAAATGAAGTAGGAAATGGTTTGTTGAAGTGTGGTTCACATGACTCTCACCCTGAGGATGGAGGTTCAGGATCAGCCTTTTCTGAATATGTAATCACTTCTTTATGAATGGGTTAATTTTTTCATCGCTCAAGTATTGATGCAATGAGTGGACATAGTTCTTTAGGAGGAAGCAGAGGAAGCTCTGCTGCTTTTGTTTCTTTGCATATTTAGAAAACAGGAGCTGTGTTACACTGAAGACACTAAACTGTGAGTCCGAGCTGTCTGGAGAAATAAACGCACATGGCTGTGAGGGTCACATCTAAATGTGCAAGTGAGCATGTTTGTTTGTAATGTCACTCAAACATGCTGAGAAAAAATTAAGAGAAATAAAATCACACAAATACAAAGACAAAAGCTATAAACCATAACTCCTATCTAAAGATCTGCAAACACATTTAATTTAACATATGCTGCACATGAAGCGATTCAGGTCTCCTACACAGACTCCTTCAACTGTTTGTCATGAAATTAAAAAAAAAAAAAAGAAAACGTCCTCAGCATGCACACACAGCGTCTGTGTATCAGATCCTACATCTGTACTATCAGCAGGAACACAGCAGCTTCTTATTTAAAGCATCTTTTTTTTTGTTGTTGGTTCTGGATTTGCTCTGATTTGTCATTTGCTGTTGCTCCTTGCTTCGTTCTTCACCTCTTCACCGTTTTCCTTGAAAGTGAAGACAGTGGTTGTGTCCTAATCCTGCTGACAAACCCAGCAGCAGCAGCGGAAACAGATCCTCCTTGATGGACGTTATAATAATGTAGGGGGAGGATGGTGTTAATCCTGCCTGAGGGAGCCACTGGAAACCAGCAGCTGCTTTGGATTTCTGATGTTTCGTGGTGATATAAAGAATAGACAGACGATAGACGGCCTGTGTACCTCATCTTCTGCCGATGACAATGCAGAAGCACGTGCTGCTTCAAAGAGAACAGAGATGTTTGTGCACCCTGCTGCAGTGGCCTCAGAGCAGACAGATCTTTAGAAAGTTACCTGATGCTGTGTGAAGGTTCGTCATCTGCAGGATAAAAAGCCCTTTGTCTGACTCTGACCCATATTGCTGGAGGTAATCTGTGCTTAAAAATGATTAAATGTTGCTGGTGGCTGTTCTAGCATGAAGTGCATGGCCTTAAATCCTGCAGCAGAAATGACAGATTTTGCATTTATGATCTTGGGAGCTTCTGTCTAGATTTTGGATTATGAATGGATCTCTTTTGCAGCTGATGGAAACAGCAGCATTCAGGCTGCCTGGAGCCTTTCCACTGATAGTATGTGGAGCACTGATGCTGTCAACAGTGCCAGGAAACACAGGGATGTCCTCAGGATTTAGTTAGTCTAGACTTTATCTCTCTCTCTCTCTCTCTCTCTCTCTCTCTCTCTCTCACACACACACACACACACACACACACACACACACACACACACACACACACACACACACACACACACACACACACATATTACGTACATAGAAATAAAAAGTCCAACTTGCAGCTTAATGGGTGAAAGAGGGATGTGAATAAACACATCTCTGTCCAGGCCTCGGGGGGAGCATGTTTTTAATTTGATCTCACTGAGTTTTCACTCATTAATCCACATTAAGCCACATTATTTGCTCCAGTTCATTTCAGTTGGGGATGTTTTGTAATAATTTCTCATCCTTTTAAATTCATAATGACTCTCAAAATAAAGTGTGTGATATTAACACAACCTTATGCCTTGTTTTAGGAGCCATGTGTATTTTCATCAGTACTCTCAGTGTTGGGATGCCCATCCCTTTAAAATTCACAAAGCATCAGCCTCTCACCTTAATTTCAGGAGGGATTTGTTCATCTCTCATTTCTCTCTACGTCAGTATTTCATGTCATATGTATGTGTTTCTCTCTCCTCTTTGTGCTCTTTTTCAGATGTTTAGATGGTTTTTCACTCTTATATCTAAAAACACACTCTGTGTACTCGGTCATTTTCCAGCCCAGTTGTCCAGAGGATGTGGAACCAAAAGAAAGTAACATTTTCATTTCATTTGGGCGACTGTGGATCAGTGGTAGAGTTGTAGTCTCTCAATCGTAAGGTTGAGGGTTCGATTCCCAGCTCCTGCAGTCACATGCCGAAGTGTCCTTGAGCAAGACACTGAACCCCCAATTGCTCCCACTGTTGTTCAGTGGTGTATGAATGTTTTAGTTAAAAAAAAAACCTGATGGTCGACAGTAGATAGATCTTTCTACCATCAGTGTGTGAATGTGGTGTGGATGGGTGAATGACACCAGCAGTGTAAAGTGTTTTGAGTGGTCAGAAAGACTAGAGAAGCTCTATATAAGTACTGCTCCCTTTACCATTTTTTCTGTTGTCCATTTAGTAGGAAATCATGACATCTTCATGGTGATCTGGATTTCTTTCTGTGGGAACAAAACCACGGGAGTGATGTCATTCAGTGATGTCATTCAGGGAGAGAACTACAGATACTGCGGTCGATTGCACTTTACTGCAGTAAGCACTGGCTAACAACTTGGCCTGGTTCCCAGAGCTTCTTTGAAACAGGCTCTGAAGCAGGTCTGGGCTGAGTAACATTATGAGGCAGCTTGTTTGTTGAGGTAGGAAGCTAACAGATGTTAAAACAGCCAAAACAAACATTTCAACTTCTTTACTTGATGCCAAAAAGTTCATGAAAAAGAAAAACGCTCTTATTGTTCAGCGGCCATGTTTGTTATGATGTTTTTCTGCCTCTGCATCCATCTACAACCTCCATCCTCAGAAAACAAGCAACCCAATGGTTTTCATGATATCTCAGCCAGCTTAGATCACTGCATAAATAATGCAGAGGAGTCACAGCCATGGTATTGAGCACTGACCTCAGATGTCATGATCACTTCATGTTAGGTTGATTTGGGTGAATAAGTGCAGACTGTGTGAGTAACTGTGTGCCTGTGTACAGAGAGTTAAAGCAGAAGAGTCTGACTTATGTTCGTATATTTCTACCTTTCTGTATAAACTGTGAAATGTCAGGAAAAGTTCCCTCTAAGATCACAAACTCTGGGTGTTTGAAGCCGCCTTGATGCCATGCTGCTAAAAGTCCTGCTCACCTGTCACTCAAAGAAAAACTCAGAGCTGAAACAACCCCTGCTGTCATCCAGAGACTGTCAGATGCTTCAAAACCCTGAGATAACCCAGTAGACCATAAAAGAGAGGACAATGAAGGACATTAGACTGATTTGAAAACACATGGCAGATGGTCCCCCTGGACCTGGGCCCCTCCAGGGACTCACACATTTCAGCCTTCTCCGTTTTATGTCTTCCTCATCATGAAGCTCCAAGCATTGTCCTGAACTGAAATCTTAGGAAGTGCTTTTGTCTTATTTTTAGTAAAAATAATAATTAATAATTAGTCTGAGCCTCATTCATCAGACCAGTCCAGAAACACGTCTCAATTAAAGATATTTAAAGACTAAAATCAGCTCTGGATTGTTTGTATCAAGTAAAAAAATCTGCCAGTGCAGTAAGTGAAAGTTTCTTGTATTTAGACATTATTCTCAACGTGACCAGTAAATTTTTCTGACCCCACTGGCAGATTTTTTGACTTGTTGCAGGTAATTCAGACCTTATTTTTGTCTTTGAATATCTTGAAATAAGACACGTTCCTGGACTCAAGTATAAGAAGACAATTCTTACTTTAAATAAACCAAAAACACACCAGCTTAGATGTCAGTTTTTGCAGTATGAACAGCCTCTGCAGGAAGTGGAGATCCTGTGGATGCAGGACTAAACTTTAGGGCCAACAGGTTTTGGTTTCTGCAGGCTGTGAAAGAGACGTTTTTTTTTATAATGAGTGCTGTTTCTCCTGTTCCAAGGCACTAAAGAGCTAAAATTAAGACTACAAGAAGGAGGAAATTAGCTTTTTAGGTTTCTTTTATTTGTTGTTTATTTATTTATTTATTTTTTTTTTTTTTTGGGGGGGGGGGTGGCTTGTATTCACTTGTTCTGCTTCAGGAAGTTTATTTTCAAGTCTTTTGGATACTTTGCAATGCCCATTTATTTCTACATTTCTTGTTAAATATAATTCCATTGCTGCATGGATGAATCATTTCTTGTATTTTGGCTCTCTTTTCTGCAGGGTGTACTTTAATATCAGAAAGCTGCACTGCAAAAACTGAACTCTCAGCAAGTCTTCAGTCATATTATTTGTAAAAAAAAACAAAAAACAAAACAAAAAGAGTTCTATTACACTTAATATGAGCCATATTGGGCTCCACGGTAGCGCAGATGTTAGTGCTGTTGCTTCACAGCAATAAAGTTGCTGGTTTGAATCCCAGTTCGGGCACTGTGTGTCTTTTTGTGTGGAGTTTGCATGTTCTCCCCGTGTATGTGTGGGTTCTCTCCTGGTACTCCAGCTTCCTCCTACAGTCCAAAAACATGCTCTTCAGGTTAACTGCTGATTCTAAATTGCCCGTAGGTGTGAGTGTGAAAGGTTGTCTGTCTCTGTGTGTCAGCCCTGTGATTGGCTGGAGACCAGTCCAGGGTGTACCCCACCTCTCGCCCTAAGTCAGCTGGGATAGACTCCAGACACCCGCTACCCTGAACAGGATGAGAGGGACAGAAGATGAATGAATGAATGAATGAATGAATGAATGAATGAATGAATGAATGAATGAATGAATGAATGAATGAATGAATGAATGAATGCGCCGTATTCAGCCGACAAGTCCAGAAAAATGTCTTATTTGAAGATATCAAAGGACAAAAATGAGCTATGAATTGTGAAAAAAGATCTGCCTGCAGAGTAAGACGTCTACTCATCAAAGTTTCTTTTGTTTGGACATTATTCCTTATTTAAGAAACTAAACTAAACATTTTTCTTATGCCACAGACAGATTTTTTTATTTCACTAATTTAGACATCGTTTTTGTCTTTCAATATCTTGACATGAGAGATTTTTCTGGCCTCCTCAGGTGATCAGTGCTTACATTCAGACAGTATCTCTTTAATCCCAAGAGTTGGAGCCTACAGGTGGGTGATGCAAAAAAACTGCACGTTTTGTTTCATTTATAAAGACATTATTCCTAATTCAAGAAACATGAGAAGCAGATCTTTCTTACTGTTTTCGTCTTTTAACATCTGGGAATGAGACATTTTTCTGGCCTTGTCAGGTGAACCTGGCTCATATTAAGTCTAATGACTCAGTTTTACTAACAGAAGGACACAAATACTTGCTAAGATTTGATGTTTTGTAGTGAATTCAAACTGAGCATGTGTGAACGTACTGTCAGCTGTGATTCTTCTGTCTGTAACTGACTTTATGCTGCTGTCTGCTGCACAGGTCAGTCTTGTAAAAGAGATTTAACCTGGCTGAGGTGTTTTACCTGGTTAAACCAAGGATTATTATTATGTTTTGTACTGTAAACATTTGATCCTGTAGAAGGGCTCAAGCTTGACCTGCTGTTAAAACTGAAGGAATGAAGGCAGGGGCAGACTGGGGCAAAAAAGAGGCCAGGGAGTTTAGTACCTGACTGGCCCACTCAGGGGCCCGGGGCGGCGGCTAATGCCACTGAGCTGAACTCTACAAACAATGACGTTTTGACATCTAAACTAGCCTACATGCCTTGTGCTAAAAGTAGAGATGAGCGAGTACACCATTATCTGTATCTGTATCTGTACGTGTAGGGGCGTGGTCTAAACCGGAAGTGGGTGTGTTTTGTCTGAAAATGGGCGGAACTTAAAACCAAACATTATTTGAAGTCTGAAACTGGCAAGAATTGATTTGAAATGGCTATATTTATTTTCAGCTATGTATTATGTACAACTGGTAAAATGTGTATGTAGTGGTGTGAAAGACTGTCTCTTTATTTATGATCTGTGTAAATTTAATAGGTGATTTGTGCAAACATTCAGTGGCAAAAAACTAAAAAATATGCCTTGTTGTTCACTGTATTTTCAAAAACACTGTGCTCAGAATGGGCAAAGCTTTCCAACTAACTTTCTCACCAGCCAAACTAAAATCACGCAGCCAGTTAAAAAAAAAGAAAAAGAAAAAAAGACCAGCGTGGAGAAACTAGGGGGACACGCGACACAAGGAGTTTACAGCTTTAAGCCTTCAAATGCGTTGCGTGGACGTTGCAAAACAGTTAATCAAGTAACTTTCAATATAAAAAAGAACTAAAGAGATGCGAGACAACGAAAACCATAAAAAAACGGTCCTGAATTGAAGCAAGAGGCACTGACCAGCGCGACACGAGCCGTTTTCAGCCCCGTCTTGTCACATGCATCGCGTATGACAGGAAATAAGTTGAAGAAGTAACTTTAAATACCAAACAAACCTCAATAGAGACGAGCAGAAGAAAACTGAGTGAGTAGTACAGAGATTAGAGCAACGTAAACTACAGTCAACTCAAGCAAGCAAGAAAATAGTCGCTGTCACTCGCTGCCTGAATGTGTGTGCGTGTGTGTATGTGTGTGTGTGAAAGAGGAGAGCAGGCACCTCCTCGCTGCAGCATGTGGGTACAGGGAGGGGGGTGTGCTGTGTGTGACTGGCCAATCACAGAGAATGAAGAGTGAAGACAGTAGTTGTTGCTACCCAATGAGGACTCTTTTAGCACGGATACGAATAATCCTAAAAAAAACTTGTGTTGTGCTCGGACTCGGCAAAAATGCATTATCCGTAACGAATACTCGTTTGAAACGAATATCCCGCTCATCCCTAGTGTCCTCCTCCTCCAAACGTCATCGGCGATGCTGCCGCCTCGAGAGCTGCAGGTGATGCTGTAAATGTTGACGGCCCTGCTGCTGCATTAGTACTGGCGAATATATCTGTCAGTTTTTTGCTCTTGGCAGCATCTGCTTGCAGCGCCTGTCTCTTTTTCTCCCTCTTCTTCTCCGCTCCACCTTTCCTTTTCTTATCCATGTTTGCAGATTGATTGATTGACACACGCATAGGCAAGAGGGGTCGAGGGAGGAGGGGCCGCGGCCCTCGGCCTTCGGCTGTGATTGGCCCCCACATGGTGATTGACACACCATGTGGGCCAATGTTGATTAGCCAGACACTAAAGAAACGGTAAACCAGCGGCGGAGTCCTTTTTTTTTTTTTTTTTCAGTCTTGGCCGTACCGGCCCACTGAGGCAGCACAGGGAAACCTCACGGTGCTCCCGATGGCCAGTCCGCCCTTGAAGGAAGGTGATGATCCTTGTTGCACAGCTGCTTGTTGGACTCCTGGCCACAAACCTTTGCTGCATCTCCTCGCTCTTCTTGACAGATTTCCTGTCTGCAGAGGCAATAAGGGTGAAGGATAACTTTAGAGACTAAATGAACCACTGAGCTGTTTGAACACAGACGTAGACACTATCTGAGCATGTGAATGACATGAGGAAAACTCAGCCCTGTTGTTTCTGTTTGAAATCAAAAACTGAAACTTTTATAAAGTCAAAAACAGTTCATTCCCTGTCAGCTGGTGAATTACTCTATAACAGAAATGTGTCTTTTTATTTGATCCTTCTGCTTAAAAAGGAAATCCTGTTTGAAATAAGACATTTCATATGCAGGTTTTCTTTTTTTTTTCACACAGAGCTTTTTGTCCTAATGTTTTGGCAGCTTTGTGAGCCAGATAAAAGAGGTGTTTGCCCTGAATAAAGAAGCGATCTGTGTGATCAAAGATGAGCACTAAGAGGAGGTGAATCTCCTCCGTCTCCCCTTCACTGCAGCTTCTGTTGGTCTGTCCTCCACCATATTTAATGCACGGCAGAGCAGCACCAGTTGAAGGAGGATTTCCTTCAGTCTTTTACCTTTGTGCTGCTGCTGCTGCTGCTGCTGCTGATGTGTGTGTGTGTGTGTGTGTGTATGTGTGTGTATTCTTTTATCTGACAGCAGGTCAGAATCTCCGCTTTCAGTGGAGAATATTACAGAGACTTGACAGATAAGCCAGCTTTATCTCCTCCAGCAAAGACAAAACAAGACATGGAATATGAAGCACTTTGGAGCGTACAGCCCTGCATAAAGCTAAGCTGCTGAATTGTCTTTCCATGTTTGTCACATCAAAGTAGGGCAAAAGCAGCAGTGGTCCACAGCCAAAGCATCTGGGGACAGTGATCTCAGTCCCAGCTCCCAAATGTCTCATTGCTCTGTCCTAATCTCATTCCAGGAGATGATTTCCTTCGACTAAATGATTGCTTTCTGCTGTTGTCAGAAAACATTTGGAATCAGTTATCATTCTGCTTCTTCATTTCAGTGGTATCCTGATATGTGTTAATCTCTGCACCACATTGTTTGTGTGTGTGTGTGTGTGTGTGTGTGTGTGTGTGTGTGTGTGTGTGTGTGTGTGTGTGTGTGTGTGTGTGTGTGTGTGTGTGTGTTTGTGTGTGTGTGGAGAGAAAAAAAAGCACTTGGCTCTGTGGATGAAAAGCTGCAGGCAGGATTAAGAGGAGAAACATGGGAAAAATAATCTGTGGGCAGGCTGACGTCATGCTGTTCGCGTTGTGGAGGTGAGGCTGAACGTGGTGACAGAGGGCATCAGAGCGCCTCCGAGCAGTGCCAGCCAGCTACTCCACAAGGTGCCTTTGGTCTTGGTCCATGTGAGGCAGTGCAGCCGCTCTGCTCATGGACATGAGGTCCAACTAAATCATGTCACACCAGCACACACACACACATGCACATACACACACACACACACACACACACACACACACACACACATACACACACACACACACACACACACACACATACTCACATCAGTAAGTCACTGCACCAAGCTTGGGCTGTATGTTTCTGTCAATTATAATTGTAGGAAATGTAACATTTGTCCTTTTGTGACACATCACATGTCAAACTACATAAAGAATCATTCATTCGTTGTAAACCGAAACATGTGCCTTCACATGAAAGTCATGTTTGCAGCTTAAAAATAAACAAAGAGAATTTTCTGCTATCAGCGGTCAAATTCTGCACAAAAATACCATTCACTCAATCAATCTTTATTTACACAGCACCGATTCAAAACAAACATTATCTCAAGACACTTTCCAAAAGTGTTGACAGGTTAGACCTGCAAATGACAATAAATTATACTTCAGTCAGTCAGCTCACGTTTTAAATATATATTTTCATGTTTGGCGCCAGGCTCTGATCTCATCACTCCTTGCAGAAAGGTTTACAAGGCAACATTGAGGAGTGATGAGTGAAACATACAGAACATAACACCCTCAGAGCCTGCAGGTGGATGCTGGGGTGGTGGTGGGGGTGAAAGAACATGCAGCAACATAAATGCAGGGCAGCAGCAGCATTGACAGGCAGAGGGAGAGATGGGAGATTTCCCCAGTTTAAATAGACCACAGAATTGAGAGGCAGAGAACATGATTGGAAGAAGGTTATGACGAGTGGGACATGTGACGTGAGTAGCAGCACAGCTTGAGTTGTCTGTCTGAACTAGCTCGCACACACGTTTCATATGACAGAAAGTGCAAGTATACAATACAGAAAATTCACCAAATACAACACAAGCCCAATGGTGCAGACTGTTGGTTCAGTGGTAGAGTTGTCGCCCCACAATCAGAAGGTTGTGGGTTCCTGCAGTCACATGAAGTATCCTTGAGCAAGACACTGAACCCCAAGTTGCTCCCACTGTTGTTCAGTGGTGTATGAATGTGGTGTGAATGTGTTAGATGTAGCTGATGGCTTCTGCATTAGTTTCGGCCTGCCATCAGTGTGTGAATGTGGTGTGATTGGGTGAATGAGACTAGCAGCGTAAAGTGCTTTGAGTGGTCAGAAAGACTAGAAAAGTGCTATATAAGTACTGGTCTATTTACCATTTGATGACAGTATAATTCATTTCTTCAACAAAAGATGTCCACGCTACAACAGTAGTGTGCAAAACACACACACAAAAAAAATAAAATTACACACACACAAACAAACAAAAAAATACTATAAAAATATAGGGGAAAAAAACTGAAAAAAAGAAAAGAAAATCCAGCAGGGAAAATATTAGGGATTATCTCTTTGCTGAGCTGGATCAGGCCAGAGAATTTCATCGACATCACAGGATATATCTTCAACGAGGCAAGACCACGAGGGAAGAACCGCCGTGCATGTCGAATCCATCCTTGAATGGCTGTGGCGTCAATTTGGTCACAGGCCTCCTCCATGGCCTGAATGAGGGCCACCTGAGCCTGGGGGTGGAGATCATACACCTTCTACCGCCATGTTGAGAAGAACTCCTCGATTGGATTGAGAAATGGAGAGTATGGTGGAAGGTATAACACAGAAAACTGAGGATGGTGCTGAAACCAGCTGTGGACCTGTGCAGAGTGGTGGAATGATGCATTATCCCAGAGGACTGTATTGTATCTCTTGTATTTGGTTCACTGTGAGGATGTTGTGCAGTTGGTCCAGAAATGTCAGAATGTGAGCCATGTTATAAGGGCCCATATTGGCATGATGGAGGAGGACCCCATTTTGTGTAATGGCAGCACAGAGGGTGATGTTACCCCCATGCTGTCCTGGGACTTTGATTAGAGCCCTGTGACCAGGGATGTTTTCTCCCTCTACATTTTGAGATGTAGATAAACTCATGTGGGATTTCTTCAGCATCAATCTGTAAAACTCTCTGTTATGTAGTGAAAGACAAGTTTGTGTAGTTTATGATGGATCTAATACACAGTAAATTTAGGTTACATGTAAATAGTAAATGGACCAGTGCTTATATAGCGCTTCTCTAGTCTTTCTTACCACTCAAAGCACTTTACACTGCTAATCTCATTCACCCATCCACACCACATTCACACACTGATGGGAGGAGGAAGCTAGAAACCATCAGTTTTATCTAACTCATTCATACCCATTCACACACCACTGAACAACACTGGGAGCAATTTGAGGTTCAGTGTCTTGCTCAAGGACACTTCGACATGTGACTGAAGGAGCTGGGAATCAAACCCTCGACCTTCCGATTGAGAGACGACAACTCTACCACTGATCCACAGGTGCCACATGTGCAGTGTGTAACATCACAGGGCTGAAGTGAACAATACATACCTCCACATATGTATGCCGCAGCTTTGACCCTCTCTCAATTCAGCTCCATACAGTCGTTTCATTTGAAGCTGATTTATTTTCAGGAGGCGAGCCAGTGTTGAAAGAGAGACCTGATGAACAGTACTGAAAATACCATTGTCACCAGTGATGTTGACTTGAATTTCTCAGAGTCTTACTGCATTATTGGCAAAAACCATGTTTATGATTGCTCTTTCTTGTTCTGGTGTGAAAACAGGCCCCCTTCCTCCTTGTCGCTCTCGTCCTGAATCCTATATGGAAAGAAGAACATGTCACCTGTTGTAAAATCTTACAGGGACCAGTATGAACAGTACTGATATGGTACATACTAAGAAGTTGATAAATTTTGTAGACAGATTTGTTTTTACCTGTTTTCTTGTTGAAATGATGACAGATGCCACTCTGTTAAGTGTCAGTCCCTGGTTCACCACATGGTCAACTAATGTTGCCTGAATTTCATTGGATAAATTTGGTCCTCTCCTTCTTAGAGCATGTATTTCTGCTTCAGGTCTTCCTCTTCCTCTACCTCCACCTTGCCCTCCACCCCTGGCATAGCCTCTGCCCTCACCTCTTTCTCTATCTTCTTCTCTTTCTCTTTGTATCCCTCCTCTTATTCCTTGTCTTACCTGTTCCATTGTGGTTGAACACAGGTGAACTCAACTGCTACCTTTTTATTTTGTAGTGCTTGAATCTGATTGGTGTGTCTGCAATTAAGCAGTCATATGTTGGTGCACCTGATGGTTGTGTTTTGTTCACTGTGTGTTCACCATGTGTTCATGGTATGTTCACCGTGTGTTCATGGTATGTTCATGGTGTGTTCACTGTGTGTTCACTGTGTGTTCACTGTGTGTTCACTGTGTGTTCATGGTGTGTTCACTGTGTGTTCATGGTGTGTTCACTGTGTGTTCATGGCGTGTTCACTGTGTGTTCACTGTGTGTTCATGGTGTGTTCACTGTGTGTTCACGGTGTGTTCACTGTGTGTTCACTGTGTGTTCATGGTGTGTTCACTGTGTGTTCATGGTGTGTTCACTGTGTGTTCACTGTGTGTTCATGGTGTGTTCACTGTGTGTTCACTGTGTGTTCATGGTGTGTTCACTGTGTGTTCATGGTGTGTTCACTTTGTGTTCATGGTGTGTTCACTGTGTGTTCAAGGTGTGTTCATGGTGTGTTCACTGTGTGTTCACTGTGTGTTCATGGTGTGCTCACTGTGTGTTCAGTGTGTGTTCATGGTGTGTTCATGTTGTGTTCACTGTGTGTTCATGGTGTGTTCACTGTGTGTTCATGGTGTGTTCATGTTGTGTTCACTGTGTGTTCACTGTGTGTTCAGTGAGTGTTCATGGTGTGCTCATGTTGTGTTCACTGTGTGTTCAGTGTGTGTTCACTGTGTGTTCATGTTGTGTTCACTGTGTGTTCATGGTGTGTTCATGGTATGTTCATGTTGTGTTCACTGTGTGTTCAGTGTGTGTTCACTGTGTGTTCATGTTGTGTTCACTGTGTGTTCATGGTGTGTTCATGGTATGTTCATGTTGTGTTCACTGTGTTTTCATGGTGTGTTCACTGTGTGTTCATGTTGTGTTCACTGTGTGTTCATGTTGTGTTCATGTTGTGTTCACTGTGTGTTCATGGTGTGTTCACTCTGTGTTGAGTGTGTGTTCACTGTGTGTTCATGTTGTGTTCACTGTGTGTTCACTGTGTGTTCATGGTGTGTTCACTGTGTGTTCAGTGTGTGTTCACTGTGTGTTCATGTTGTGTTCACTGTGTGTTCATGGTGTGTTCATGTTGTGTTCACTGTGTGTTCATGGTGTGTTCACTGTGTGTTCATGTTGTGTTCACTGTGTGTTCATGTAATGTTCACTGTGTGTTCACTGTGTGTTCACTGTGTGTTCATGGTGTGTTCACTGTGTGTTCATGGTGTGTTCACTGTGTGTTCACGGTGTGTTCATGGTGTGTTCACTGTGTGTTCACTGTGTGTTCATGGTGTGTTCACTGTGTGTTCAGTGTGTGTTCAGTGTGTGTTCATGGTGTGTTCATGTTGTGTTCACTGTGTGCTCATGGTGTGTTCACTGTGTGTTCAGTGTGTGTTCATGGTGTGTACATGTTGTGTTCACTGTGTGTTCATTGTATGTTCATGTTGTGTTCACTGTGAGCTCATGGTGTGTTCACTGTGTGTTCAGTGTGTGTTCATGGTGTGTACATGTGTTCACTGTGTGTTCATTGTGTGTTCACTGTGTGTTCACTGTGTGTTCACTGTGTGTTCATGTTGTGTTCACTGTGTGTTCAGTGTGTGTTCACTGTGTGTTCTTGTTGTGTTCACTGTGTGTTCATGTTGTGTTCACTGTGTGTTCATGTTGTGTTCACTGTGTGTTCACAGTGTGTTCACTGTGTGTTTAGTGTGTTCACTGTGTGTTCACTGTGTGTTCACTGTGTGTTCACAGTGTGTTCAAGGTGTGTTCACTGTGTGTTCATGGTGCGTTCACTGTGTGTTCATGGTGCGTTCACTGTGTGTTCATGGTGCGTTCACTGTGTGTTCATGGTGCGTTCACTGTGTGGTCATGGTGCGTTCACTGTGTGTTCACTGTGCGTTCATGGTGTGTTCACTGTGTGTTCATGGTGTGTTCACTGTGTGTTCAAGGTGTGTTCATGGTGTGTTCACTGTGTGTTCATGGTGTGTTCAGTGTGTGTTCATGGTGTGTTCATATTGTGTTCACTGTGTGTTCATGGTGTGTTCACTGTGTGTTCATGGTGTGTTCACTGTGTGTTCATGGTGTGTTCATGGTGTGTTCACTGTGTGTTCAGTGTGTGTTCATGGTGTGTTCATGTTGTGTTCACTGTGTGTTCATGGTGTGTTCACTGTGTGTTCAGGGTGTGTTCATGGTGTGTACATGTTGTGTTCACTGTGTGTTCATTGTGTGTTCACTGTGTGTTCAGTGTGTGTTCACTGTGTGTTCATGGTGTGTTCACTGTGTGTTCACTGTGTGTTCACAGTGTGTTCATGGTGTGTTCACGGTGTGTTCATGGTGTGTTCATGGTGTGTTCACTGTGTGTTCATGGTGTGTTCACTGTGTGTTCATGGTGTGTTCACTGTGTGTTCACTGTGTGTTCAGTGTGTGTTCACTGTGTGTTCATGGTGTGTTCACTGTGTGTTCAGTGTTTTCACTGTGTGTTCATGGTGTGTTCACTGTGTGTTCACTGTGTGTTCATTGTGTGTTCACTGTGTGTTCACTATGTGTTCATGGTGTGTTCACTGTGTGTTCACTGTGTGTTCATGGTGTCTTCACTGTGTGTTCATTGTGTGTTCACTGTGTGTTCATGTTGTGTTCACTGTGTGTTCAGTGTGTGTTCACTGTGTGTTCATGTTGTGTTCACTGTGTGTTCTCTGTCTGTTCAGTGTGTGTTCAGTGTGTGTTCAGTGTGTGTTCACAGTGTGTTCATGGTGTGTTCACTGTGTGTTCATGGTGCGTTCACTGTGTGTTCATGGTGCGTTCACTGTGTGTTCATGGTGTGTTCACTGTGTGTTCACAGTGTGTTCAGTGTGTTCACTGTGTGTTCACTGTGTGTTCACTGTGTGTTCACTGTGTGTTCACAGTGTGTTCATGGTGTGTTCACGGTGTGTTCATGGTGTGTTCATGGTGTGTTCACTGTGTGTTCATGGTGTGTTCACAGTGTGTTCCCTGTGTGTTCACTGTGTGTTCATGGATCGTTCACTGTGTTCATGGTGTGTTCACAGTGTGTTCATGGTGTGTTCACTGTGTGTTCATGGTGTGTTCACTGTGTGTTCATGGTGTGTTCACTTTGTGTTCAGTGTGTGTTCACTGTGTGTTCATGGTGTGTTCACTGTGTGTTCAGTGTTTTCACTGTGTGTTCATGGTGTGTTCACTGTGTGTTCACTGTGTGTTCACTGTGTGTTCACTATGTGTTCATGGTGTGTTCACTGTGTGTTCATGGTGTGTTCACTGTGTGTTCAGTGTGTGTTCACTGTGTGTTCATGTTGTGTTCAGTGTGTGTTCAGTGTGTGTTCATGTTGTGTTCACTGTGTGTTCTCTGTGTGTTCAGTGTGTGTTCAGTGTGTGTTCATGTTGTGTTCACTGTGTGTTCTCTGTGTGTTCACTGTGTGTTCACAGTGTGTTCACTGTGTGTTTAGTGTGTTCACTGTGTGTTCACTGTGTGTCCACAGTGTGTTCACAGTGTGTTCATGGTGTGTTCACTGTGTGTTCATGGTGCGTTCACTGTGTGTTCATGGTGCGTTCACTGTGTGTTCATGGAGTGTTCACTGTGTGTTCATGGTGCGTTCACTGTGTGTTCACTGTTTGTTCATGGTGTGTTCACTGTGTGTTCATGGTGTGTTCACTGTGTGTTCACAGTGTGTTCACTGTGTGTTTAGTGTGTTCACTATGTGTTCACTGTGTGTTCCCTGTGTGTTCACTGTGTGTTCATGGTGTGTTCACTGTGTTTTCACAGTGTGTTCACTGTGTGTTTAGTGTGTTCACTATGTGTTCACTGTGTGTTCACTGTGTGTTCACTGTGTGTTTATGGTGGGTTCAGTGTGTGTTCACTGTGTGTTCACTGTGTGTTCATGGTGTGTTCACTGTGTGTTCATGGTGTGTTCACTGTGTGTTCATGGTGTGTTCACTGTGTGTTCATGGTGTGTTCATGGTGTGTTCACTGTGTGTTCAGTGTGTGTTCATGGTGTGTTCATGTTGTGTTCACTGTGTGTTCATGGTGTGTTCACTGTGTGTTCAGTGTGTGTTCATGGTGTGTACATGTGTTCACTGTGTGTTCATGGTGTGTTCACTGTGTGTTCACTGTGTGTTCACTGTGTGTTCACAGTGTGTTCACTGTGTGTTCACTGTGTGTTCATGGATCGTTCACTGTGTGTTCATGGTGTGTTCACAGTGTGTTCATGGTGTGTTCACTGTGTGTTCATGGTGTGTTCATTGTGTGTTCACTGTGTGTTCACTATGTGTTCATGGTGTGTTCACTGTGTGTTCACTGTGTGTTCATGGTGTCTTCACTGTGTGTTCAGTGTGTGTTCACTGTGTGTTCATGTTGTGTTCACTGTGTGTTCAGTGTGTGTTCACTGTGTGTTCATGTTGTGTTCACTGTGTGTTCTCTGTGTGTTCAGTGTGTGTTCACTGTGTGTTCACTGTGTGTTCATGATGTGTTCACTGTGTGTTCCCTGTGTGTTCACAGTGTGTTCATGGTGTGTTCACTGTGTGTTCATGGTGCGTTCACTGTGTGTTCATGGTGCGTTCACTGTGTGTTCACAGTGTGTTCACTGTGTGTTCAGTGTGTTCAATGTGTGTTCACTGTGTGTTCACTGTGTGTTCACTGTGTGTTCACTGTGTGTTCACAGTGTGTTCATGGTGTGTTCAGTGTGTTCATGGTGTGTTCATGGTGTGTTCACTGTGTGTTCATGGTGTGTTCACATTGTGTTCACTGTGTGTTCACTGTGTGTTCATGGATCGTTCACTGTGTGTTCATGGTGTGTTCACAGTGTGTTCATGGTGTGTTCACTGTGTGTTCATGGTGTGTTCACTGTGTGTTCAGTGTGTGTTCACTGTGTGTTCATGTTGTGTTCACTGTGTGTTCAGTGTGTGTTCACTGTGTGTTCATGTTGTGTTCACTGTGTGTTCTCTGTGTGTTCAGTGTGTGTTCAGTGTGTGTTCACTGTGTGTTCATGATGTGTTCACTGTGTGTTCCCTGTGTGTTCACAGTGTGTTCATGGTGTGTTCACTGTGTGTTCATGGTGTGTTCATTGTGTGTTCACTGTGTGTTCACTATGTGTTCATGGTGTGTTCACTGTGTGTTCACTGTGTGTTCATGGTGTCTTCACTGTGTGTTCAGTGTGTGTTCACTGTGTGTTCATGTTGTGTTCACTGTGTGTTCTCTGTCTGTTCAGTGTGTGTTCAGTGTGTGTTCACTGTGTGTTCATGATGTGTTCACTGTGTGTTCCCTGTGTGTTCACAGTGTGTTCATGGTGTGTTCACTGTGTGTTCATGGTGCGTTCACTGTGTGTTCATGGTGCGTTCACTGTGTGTTCATGGTGTGTTCACTGTGTGTTCACAGTGTGTTCACTGTGTGTTCAGTGTGTTCACTGTGTGTTCACTGTGTGTTCACTGTGTGTTCACTGTGTGTTCACAGTGTGTTCATGGTGTGTTCACGGTGTGTTCATGGTGTGTTCATGGTGTGTTCACTGTGTGTTCCCTGTGTGTTCACTGTGTGTTCATGGATCGTTCACTGTGTTCATGGTGTGTTCACAGTGTGTTCATGGTGTGTTCACTGTGTGTTCATGGTGTGTTCACTGTGTGTTCATGGTGTGTTCACTTTGTGTTCAGTGTGTGTTCACTGTGTGTTCATGGTGTGTTCACTGTGTGTTCAGTGTTTTCACTGTGTGTTCATGGTGTGTTCACTGTGTGTTCACTGTGTGTTCACTGTGTGTTCACTATGTGTTCATGGTGTGTTCACTGTGTGTTCATGGTGTGTTCACTGTGTGTTCAGTGTGTGTTCACTGTGTGTTCATGTTGTGTTCACTGTGTGTTCAGTGTGTGTTCATGTTGTGTTCACTGTGTGTTCATGGTGTGTTCAGTGTGTGTTCAGTGTGTGTTCATGTTGTGTTCACTGTGTGTTCTCTGTGTGTTCACTGTGTGTTCACAGTGTGTTCACTGTGTGTTTAGTGTGTTCACTGTGTGTTCACTGTGTGTCCACAGTGTGTTCACAGTGTGTTCATGGTGTGTTCACTGTGTGTTCATGGTGCGTTCACTGTGTGTTCATGGTGCGTTCACTGTGTGTTCATGGTGCGTTCACTGTGTGTTCATGGTGCGTTCACTGTGTGTTCACTGTTTGTTCATGGTGTGTTCACTGTGTGTTCATGGTGTGTTCACTGTGTGTTCACAGTGTGTTCACTGTGTGTTTAGTGTGTTCACTATGTGTTCACTGTGTGTTCCCTGTGTGTTCACTGTGTGTTCATGGTTTTTTCACTGTGTTTTCACAGTGTGTTCACTGTGTGTTTAGTGTGTTCACTATGTGTTCACTGTGTGTTCCCTGTGTGTTCACTGTGTGTTCATGGTGTGTTCACTGTGTGTTCACTGTGTGTTCACTGTGTGTTCACTGTGTGTTTATGGTGGGTTCAGTGTGTGTTCACTGTGTGTTCACTGTGTGTTCATGGTGTGTTCACTGTGTGTTCATGGTGTGTTCACTGTGTGTTCATGGTGTGTTCACTGTGTGTTCATGGTGTGTTCATGGTGTGTTCACTGTGTGTTCAGTGTGTGTTCATGGTGTGTTCATGTTGTGTTCACTGTGTGTTCATGGTGTGTTCACTGTGTGTTCAGTGTGTGTTCATGGTGTGTACATGTGTTCACTGTGTGTTCATGGTGTGTTCACTGTGTGTTCACTGTGTGTTCACTGTGTGTTCACAGTGTGTTCACTGTGTGTTCACTGTGTGTTCATGGATCGTTCACTGTGTGTTCATGGTGTGTTCACAGTGTGTTCATGGTGTGTTCACTGTGTGTTCATGGTGTGTTCATTGTGTGTTCACTGTGTGTTCACTATGTGTTCATGGTGTGTTCACTGTGTGTTCACTGTGTGTTCACTGTGTGTTCATGGTGTCTTCACTGTGTGTTCAGTGTGTGTTCACTGTGTGTTCATGTTGTGTTCACTGTGTGTTCAGTGTGTGTTCACTGTGTGTTCATGTTGTGTTCACTGTGTGTTCTCTGTGTGTTCAGTGTGTGTTCAGTGTGTGTTCACTGTGTGTTCATGATGTGTTCACTGTGTGTTCCCTGTGTGTTCACAGTGTGTTCATGGTGTGTTCACTGTGTGTTCATGGTGCGTTCACTGTGTGTTCATGGTGCGTTCACTGTGTGTTCACAGTGTGTTCACTGTGTGTTCAGTGTGTTCACTGTGTGTTCACTGTGTGTTCACTGTGTGTTCACAGTGTGTTCATGGTGTGTTCAGTGTGTTCATGGTGTGTTCATGGTGTGTTCACTGTGTGTTCATGGTGTGTTCACATTGTGTTCACTGTGTGTTCACTGTGTGTTCATGGATCGTTCACTGTGTGTTCATGGTGTGTTCACAGTGTGTTCATGGTGTGTTCACTGTGTGTTCATGGTGTGTTCACTGTGTGTTCATGGTGTGTTCACTGTGTGTTCACTTTGTGTTCAGTGTGTGTTCACTGTGTGTTCATGGTGTGTTCACTGTGTGTTCAGTGTTTTCACTGTGTGTTCATGGTGTGTTCACTGTGTGTTCACTGTGTGTTCACTGTGTGTTCACTGTGTGTTCATGGTGTGTTTACTGTTTTTTCAGTGTGTGTTCACTGTGTGTTCATGTTGTGTTCACTGTGTGTTCACTGTGTGTTCATGTTGTGTTCACTGTGTGTTCTCTGTGTGTTCAGTGTGTGTTCAGTGTGTGTTCATGTTGTGTTCACTGTGTGTTCTCTGTGTGTTCACTGTGTGTTCACAGTGTGTTCACTGTGTGTTTAGTGTGTTCACTGTGTGTTCACTGTGTGTTCACAGTGTGTTCACTGTGTGTTCATGTTGTGTTCACTATGTGTTCACTGTGTGTTCCCTGTGTGTTCACTGTGTGTTCATGGTGTGTTCACTGTGTGTTCACAGTGTGTTCACTGTGTGTTTAGTGTGTTCACTGTGTGTTCATGGTGTGTTCACTGTGTGTTCACTGTGTGTTCTCTGTGTGTTCACTGTGTGTTCATGGTGTGTTCACTGTGTGTTCATGGTGTGTTCACTGTGTGTTCACTGTGTGTTCACTGTGTGTTCCCTGTGTGTTCACTGTGTGTTCATGGTGTGTTCACTGTGTGTTCACAGTGTGTTCACTGTGTGTTTATGGTGTGTTCAGTGTGTGTTCACTGTGTGTTCACTGTGTGTTCATGGTGTGTTCATGGTGTGTTCACTGTGTGTTCATGGTGTGTTCACTGTGTGTTCATGTTGTGTTCATGGTGTGTTCACTGTTTGTTCACTGTGTGTTCATGGTGTGTTCATGTTGTGTTCACTGTGTGTTCATGGTGTGTTCACTGTGTGTTCAGTGTGTGTTCATGGTGTGTACATGTTGTGTTCACTGTGTGTTCATGGTGTGTTCACTGTGTGTTCACTGTGTGTTCACAGTGTGTTCACTGTGTGTTCACTGTGTGTTCATGGATCGTTCACTGTGTGTTCATGGTGTGTTCACAGTGTGTTCATGGTGTGTTCACTGTGTGTTCATGGTGTGTTCACTGTGTGTTCATGGTGTGTTCACTGTGTGTTCATGGTGTGTTCACTGTGTGTTCACAGTGTGTTCACTGTGTGTTTAGTGTGTTCACTGTGTGTTCACTGTGTGTTCACTGTGTGTTCACAGTGTGTTCATGGTGTGTTCACGGTGTGTTCATGGTGTGTTCACTGTGTGTTCATGGTGTGTTCACTGTGTGTTCATGGTGTGTTCACTGTGTGTTCAGTGTGTGTTCACTGTGTGTTCATGGTGTGTTCACTGTGTGCTCAGTGTTTTCACTGTGTGTTCATGGTGTGTTCACTGTGTGTTCACTGTGTGTTCACTGTGTGTTCACTATGTGTTCATGGTGTGTTCACTGTGTGTTCACTGTGTGTTCATGGTGTGTTCATGGTGTGTTCACTGTGTGTTCATTGTGTGTTCACTGTGTGTTCATGTTGTGTTCACTGTGTGTTCATGTTGTGTTCACTGTGTGTTTTCTGTGTGTTCAGTGTGTGTTCAGTGTTTTCACTGTGTGTTCATGGTGTGTTCACTGTGTGTTCACTGTGTTCAGTGTGTGTTCATGGCGTGTTCACTGTGTGTTCACTGTGTGTTCACTGTGTGTCACTGTGTGTTCATGGTGTGTTCACTGTGTGATCACTGTGTGTTCACTGTGTGTTCACTGTGTGTTCCCTGTGTGTTCACTGTGTTTTCACTGTGTGTTCACTGTGTGTTCATGGTGTGTTCACTGTGTGTTCAGTGTGTGTTCATGGTGTGTACATGTTGTGTTCACTGTGTGTTCACTGTGTGTTCATGTTGTGTTCACTGTGTGTTCATGTTGTGTTCACTGTGTGTTTTCTGTGTGTTCAGTGTGTGTTCAGTGTTTTCACTGTGTGTTCATGGTGTGTTCACTGTGTGTTCACTGTGTTCAGTGTGTGTTCATGGCGTGTTCACTGTGTGTTCACTGTGTGTTCACTGTGTGTCACTGTGTGTTCAGTGTGTGTTCACTGTGTGTTCACTGTGTGTTCAGTGTGTGTTCACTGTGTGTTCATGTTCTGTTCACTGTGTGTTCACTGTGTGTTCACTGTGTGTTCATGGTGTGTTCAGTGTGTTCATTGTGTGTTCACTGTGTGTTCACTGTGTGTTCAGTTCGTTCTCTACATTTACTGAGTGTTTACTGAGTGTGTATGTCATCTGTGCACTCCAGACTCCTGTGGTACTCCATTAATTCCAGCAGCATCATTTTTGGCGTGGAGAGCAGAAGCAGACTGTTTTCTGCATGTCACTTTAATAATATTCCAGCTCCCATCAGTAATCTGAAAGTGTTGTTTTTAAATACTATCAGTAGTAATCTGCAGATATTTACCATGAAAGGTTCATCATTTATAATCTACAAATCATGCGCATCTTCCTTCACACAGTAGGTCTGAACTCTGAGGGTCTTAATAATCCATCACATACTGTGGCATCCCTTCATTATGTAACAAAGCTCCTATATCTGAGATAAGTCTCTGAGCTGTATGTGAAACATGTCAGCAGTTAAAGACTCACATTAACCTCTTTAATCCTGGAGCTCTCTGCTCAGCCAAACAACTCAGCCTGATGTAAATACTGTTACCTGGGGGGCAGTGGTCTGTGTCCGTGCAGTGGGCTGTCTGTGTGTTGGTCAGCCTTTTACTGTACGGCCAAGTCCACACACTCACAGGGAAACTGGACTTATTCACATGCCTTTAACTGCACACACAGATGCCTGAGCTACGAATCTAACACACTGAGCCTCACTGACATAAAGAAATGCATCAGCAGCAACAAGAAGTGTACATTCCTGCTATATTTAATCCTTCCTCTCTGAGGGATATGCTCTGTATTAAATATTCCGAGTCAGGAATGAATCTGGAGCACTCGGTCCAAAAACCTGAAACTATTTCTGAGTTTGATGGAAGTTTGTTTAATCATTGCAGTGGTCTGACTTTCAGATAAGATTTCATTACCATCTCATGCTTTTTGAAGGTTAGTCAACTCATTTCTTTCTACCTGTACATTTGTTCAATTTGTCTTTTGCATCAACTCCTGATATACTTCGACACAATCATCATCACCTTTTTGCAGCAGCTCTTCAAAGATCAGGTAGTGAGCTTTTTTTTAGTCTTTATTCTGTCCCTCTGGTGCCCCCATAGTATCTTTACAAGATTTACAGCTCATATCAATCAATCAATCAATCAATCAATCAATCAATCAATCAATCAATCAATCAATCAATCAATCAATCAATCTTTATTTATATAGCGCCAATTCATAACAAACGTTATCTCAAGACGCTTTCCAAGCGTTAACAGGTCTAGACCTGTAAATGGTAATAAAATTTTATTAACAGAAACCCAACTCATATATTTCTCTATTTTTCTTTCTCTGGTGTTTAAGGAAACACTTTCCTCTGTCAGAAACATTTTGTTTTAGCTGCTGCCTCTTTAAGACTCACCCTTCACTCTGATTGGTGGCCTGCTGGGGGCAGACCTTGGTGTTTGAGGCTCGTCCCTCAAATGTGTTACGGCTGCATTTGTTCCCTGTCTCTCCCCTTTGCTTGTTTCCTGATAGTCAGTGAGGCTCACCTGGTGTCACTCTTTAAAAGCTCATTGCTGCCTGCAGCAGGGAGAGGCATTTTTGGTTTGGGGACTGCTGCCCTGCTGCCAGTCCTGGGATTTTGTTGTGGTGTTTTGGTTTGTGCACTTTAATTTCCTGTGTTTATCAATAAATCCAATTTTTGTACTTGTTTAAGGTGTTTTTAGTATTTTGTAATGGGTCATTTGTGGTTCTTTGTTAGCCCCACATGACCCAGTCAGGAGATTCTTATGTGATGACCTCATCATTTCAGGATGTCTGATGAAGATCTGGTGAAGATGTAGTAATCTTTAGAACAGTGTTTTGTTCAGTTTACAGACAGATTCCATGATTTCTACAACATGTGAACATGTAGAGATATGAAAATCTGCACACACTTAGTCTGAACATCCAGCGTTGGTTTTTTATATCTGTTTATGACGTGAGAAAGCAGAGTCAGCATCAAACTGTCTTGATGGGTGTAGCTTCAGCATGATTCCTGTCTGCTGTTTTTACACATACAGTCTGTTTGTTGCTACTTTCTTATCTGGTGTAAGGGCACGTAAACTTTTGTGATTCCTTCAGATTATATTTTATTTTGGGGGATGGAGACCAACTGAGCTGAAGAAGCCTGAAAGTTTCTGTAACAGAGAGCTGACCTGTCTGAATCTCTGAGGAAAGAGATAAAAGCTCAACCTGGGACTCTCTCAGCGACTGGTGACTTTCACTACCTCTGGAGAACTGTTGGGGCCTCCCGGTAAGGACAGGACTTGGACTTTCTTCTCCATGTGCTGCCTTTGTCACGTTTGGATGAACACCCTGAGGAGCAGAGTTTTTTCCTCTTTGTTCTGTATGAATGTGTTGGTGACTAATTGTGATTTTTGAGGCTTTTTTTGGTCTTCTTGCTTCTTAAACCTTCAGTCTCAGGCTGCTGAGCATATATAAATTCCTGCATGAATCCCTGACCTTAAACTGGAGGGTTACAAGAGCAAACATCGAGAATTCTGCTTGTAAAGTTTGAGAACTTAGTCTGGAGCCAACAGATCCAGCTTCATTCCTTCAAACTGAACTGATCTGAACATCTGGAGAGAGTCTTTAAAAACAAAGTTTGGATAAATATACTGAGCTGGAAGGATTCTAGTGAGCTATGAAGAGAAAAGAGGCGGGGAAACATGATGCCGGAGTTTGAAATGAAGGCTGGAAAGCAGAGTTTTAAGGACTCATCACAGTGGATCAGTGAGGTTTAAAAGTTACAGAAAATCAATATGAGCAGTCGGGACCATCCGTCCTTAAGAAGACCTTTACTTTGTTTCTGTAGAATTTGGTTTTATTTTTGCCTCTCTCTCTCTCTCTCTCTCTGTCTCTCTGTCTCTCCCCCTCTCTCCCTCTGTCTCTTTCTGTCTGTCTCTCTCTCTCTCTCTCTCTCTCTCTCTCTCTCTCTGTCTCTCTGTCTCTCCCCCTCTCTCCCTCTGTCTCTTTCTGTCTGTCTCTGTCTCTCTCTCTCTCTCTCTCTCTCTCTCTCGACCTTCTCTGCACAGTTTCTCAGTTTCACAGTGTGTGTGTTTTCTTTGCCTTTGCTTTAAGGAATGTCTCTGTGTTACACACCCAGCATTGAAATGTGCAGCTCTATTTGTGCAGCAGTCGCAGTGTTTTCTTGCTCAGCTGCAGCACACTGCCCTCTTTACAATATTTACTCCTCAAACACTGAGACGTTCCACTTTGTTTATGAATATCCATGACAGCTGGTGGCAAATTATTGAAACTTGACTGAAAGCTGACCGTCCAGAGTGTGTGTGTGTGTGTGTGTGTGTGTGTGTGTGTGTGTGTGTGTGTGTGTGTGTGTGTGTGTATGTGTGTGTGTGTGTGTGTGCGTGTGTTTAAAAATGTATAATGCGTCTTTAAGACGACTCCAAAATGAAAAACCATATGCTCAGTCTGGGTCGGGGATTGAAGATGTGTCAGCAAACCCAGATGTCGTGTGAATAAGTGCAGCTCGGTGAACCAGGAGGAAGAGAAACAGCTTAATGTGACCCCATTCTGAAGTTTCCGTCTCTGATATTTAAAGTGAAGTTCTGCAGAGAGAAGGTGAACTTGTTGGGGTAAAATAAAACAAAGATGGCCGCTGACTGCTGCACAGAAGCTTCTAAGAAAAAGAAGAGTGGACTGTTTTAAATTCCATTTCTTTATCCAGCTCTGGTCCTCTGAGACACACAGAGAGCTCAGTATCATTACAGCTGGTGAATCCTAACAGTCATCTTAAGGAGACATGAAACTGATGAACGGCACTGAGAGTCAGGTTGTTAGAGCCTCAGGGCCTGAAGATTTATGGACCAACCCTGAGGAGCAGGGATGTGAATCAATGTGCTTCACACCTTCATATGTCCCCAACTGTAGGATGGTCTTTATTTTTATTTATTTATTTATTAATTTATTTATTTATTTATTTATTTATTGACCTAGTAAGACCTGACAGGATGTTTGATGCACCAAAGACAGCTGCGGGGCGCATTAACATATAGTCACTCTCACATAGAACAAGAGGAATATTATTATAATAATCATGACTGCAAATTATTTTAATTGTTAATCACATATTAAAAAATTGCATCATTTAGCCTTTCAAATCAGCTCTTTATGAAGAATGTGGAGAAACTCTGAGCAGTGTTTTGATTTGGGGATCAGACGTAAGCAATAAAACGTCCGCTCTGATCTTGACTCTCAGATTTATTATTCAGATTAATGCTGATCTGCAGCAGCAGCGAGCTCTGGAACCATGACCTGGAAACAGGAGAAAGCTCCAGAGGGTTTATTCTCTAAGAGTCAGGATTTACTGAGCTGTTTTTCAAACACATTCATCTACAACATGTCCACTGTCAATATGGTGTGCAGGCACCAGGTAATTCAGCATTTGCACTCTTCAGGAGTTCCCTTTTTTTCACTATTTCACTAACAGATGAAATAGCATTTTATTCTGAAAATCACTGTGTGTTTTTCTGTGGTTTCCTGTCCTGCTTGATCTGCTTTATAATGATGCGTCACAACTCCAGCATCCAGCGAAAACAGAACAACTGCGTATTTGCTGCGACCTGCCGGAGCAGGGAAGCAGCCAAAACAACAGAGCGGATCCAGTGTGAGCTGACACATTGACTTAAAAGTCACTGGGTGTTTTAATGTGGTTTTCATGCACAACTTTCTGTCCCACTCAATCTGCCCTACAAAAAGAGGAGGCTTGAATATCTGATTCAGAGCAGATCCAGTGCGAGTTAACACTCAAAGAAACTTTGAACAGAAAACTGAAACCTGACCCAATGCTGTGACGGAGCGGGGACTTGAAAAACGACAGTGTTATTAGCCAGTGAAAATTTCAGCTATGCTGTTAATCACTTTTGCTCGAGAAAGTACTCTGAGGAGTCTGTAATCATAACTGTGCAAAAACAATCACTTAAACTAACAACAGTGATCAAACTAAATTAGATTAACCAGCAGGCGTAGAGACAGAGAGGCTGCTTTCCACTGTGACGGGATATCAAAGCAGTCGGCTGATCAGGCGTTCAGCTTTTTGATTTGAAATCACTGATGTTTCCTGTTTTAAGTCAGGTTTTGTGATGTGGTTGTTCACTGACATCAGTCTGATGATCTGTGCCTGTATGCTTAGTTCATGGTGGGAGCTCAGACTTAAGCGCTTCAGTTCACCATCTGGGAGCTTTTTGTGTAATGTGTCGTTGAAAAGCGCAGTGAGAAGAAGACAGGGCCGAGCTGGAGACAACAAAACCACAGCACGCATTTTTCCAGAAATGACACATTGAGTTTGGAACTTATCTGCTTATATTTTGATGCTGACAGCTCTAAGTATAACATATTTGCTCTGCCAACCAGGATAGCAGCTTAAATCAGCGGAAACCTGGTTTTAGCGTGTGCTGAGAAGAGCCAGACTTTTATTTCTGAGCTGAGCTGAACAGCGAGAGCAGAAAAGGTGTCCATCACTCCTCGATACACCAGGCTGGTTTAATCTCCTGCTGATCCTGTGGTTTACATTTTGGCTTACATGATGTGAAGTGTTCCTGTCATGCTGACCTCCCTGAAAAGATTCAACACAGCACGAGTGATGTTTGCTGCACAGGGGTCCATGTGGACTCAGCTCCAGTCCATGCACAGCGCTGAGCGTGCACGCTGCAGGGTGATTAAAGGAGGAGCTGCTGAGTGCAGGTCATCAGGTCCTGTCAGGCTCTCACAGGGAATTGTAAATGAATGAAAACATTATGTAACACCCCTCCATAGGAGCCATACAGGGATGTGCTGTTTCCTCATAACTGTTTTCTCTGTCACAGGTTATTTAACCGTCTCCATTGACCCTCTGCCTCATGTGGTTATCGGAGACACAGTGACGCTGAAGTGCAACTTCCGAACGGACGGAAACCTGCGAGAGATTGTTTGGTTCCGGGTGAGCGCTCAGGTGAACTTAACGTGAAATCAGCTGCATGTCAGCTTCCCTCTGTGTCTGCTGGATAACACTCCTCCTCCTGCCTCCTCCTCCACGTGTCCCAATGCAAATATTCATGTTTGACAGATGAGCTCAGTTTGGGTCTAAAGCCCCCTGTTCATGTCAGCGTCATCTTTTATTTGACAAAGCAGAGCAAAGTTTACAGCCAGTCCAATGAGTCCATGGATACATCATCAGCTTCCTGATTCCTCCTGATTCCTCCTGATTCCTCCTGATTCCTCTTGATTCCTCCTGATTCCTCTTGATTCCTTCTGATTCCTCTTGATTCCTCTTGATTCTTCTGATTCCTCTTGATTCTTCTGATTCCTCTTGATTCCTTCTGATTCCTCTTGATTCCTCCTGATTCCTCTTGATTCCTTCTGATTCCTCCTGATTCCTCTTGATTCCTTCTGATTCCTCCTGATTCCTCTTGATTCCTTCTGATTCCTCTTGATTCCTCTTGATTCTTCTGATTCCTCTTGATTCCTTCTGATTCCTCCTGATTCCTCCTGATTCCTCCTGATTCCTCCTGATTCCTCTTGATTCCTCCTGATTCCTCTTGATTCCTTCTGATTCCTCCTGATTCCTCTTGATTCCTTCTGATTCCTCTTGATTCCTCTTGATTCCTCCTGATTCCTCTTGATTCCTCCTGATTCCTCTTGATTCCTCCTGATTCCTCTTGATTCCTTCTGATTCCTCTTGATTCCTCTTGATTCTTCTGATTCCTCTTGATTCCTCTTGATTCTTCTGATTCCTCTTGATTCCTTCTGATTCCTCCTGATTCCTCTTGATTCCTCTTGATTCCTCCTGATTCCTCTTGATTCCTCTTGATTCCTCCTGATACCTCTTGATTCCTCTTGATTCCTCCTGATTCCTCTTGATTCCTCCTGATTCCTCTTGATTCCTCTTGATTCCTCCTGATTCCTCTTGATTCCTCCTGATTCCTCTTGATTCCTTCTGATTCCTCTTGATTCCTCTTGATTCTTCTGATTCCTCTTGATTCCTCTTGATTCTTCTGATTCCTCTTGATTCCTCCTGATTATTCCTGATTCCTCTTGATTCCTCCCGATTCCTCCTGATTCCTCCTGATTCCTCTTGATTCCTCTTGATTCCTCCTGATTCCTCTTGATTCCTTCTGATTCCTCTTGATTCTTCTGATTCCTCTTGATTCTTCTGATTCCTCTTGATTCCTCCTGATTATTCCTGATTCCTCTTGATTCCTCCTGATTCCTCTTGATTCCTCCTGATTCCTCTTGATTCTTCTGATTCCTCTTGATTCTTCTGATTCCTTTTGATTCCTTCTGATTCCTCTTGATTCCTCCTGATTCCTCTTGATTTTTCCTGATTCCTCTTGATTCCTTCTGATTCCTCTTGATTCCTCTTGATTCCTCCTGATTCCTCTTGATTCAGTTTTATTTAAGCTCTCAGATCGCAGGTTACTTCCTTTGCTTTGCACAAGTGTCGACTCACACTTTCAGCATCACCTCCTCCCAGCATCCACCTGCAGGCTCCAATTTGAGGATTTAAAGGGACTCATGTAAGGTCTTATTAGACTTTAAATGAGCCATATTCACCTGAAGAATCCAGAATAATGTCTTATTTAAGGTGTGAAGAGAAAAAAATGACACCTGAAATGCTTAAAAATCTCTCAATGGGAGTAATATTTCAACAAGAGAAACCTGATAAGTTCATGAGTCTTAGATTTTTTTTTGTCTTTTAATATCTGAGAGACATTTTTTCTGGACTTTTCAGGTAAATGTGGTATATTTTATATCTAATAAAAAAAATTTACTAAATATTGGACAAAAACACTTGCTGTGAGTTCAGTTTTTGCAGTGCAGCTTTCTCATATGAAAGTATACACTGCAAAAAGAAGAGCTGATATACGAGTTAATTTTATTTAACAAGAAATCCAGAAATAAGAAGGTTATATCTAGAAATAAATGGGCCCTGAGAAGTATACCAAAATGCTAAAACGAGAAGAAAATGCAAAATGTTTTTACCAAAAAATAATTGAAAACAAACTCCCTGAACAGAATAAAGAGTGAAACACGCTGAATACATGCCAAAATGATCAAATTTTCTCATTTTTGTCATCTTCATTTTAGCCAATGGCAAAAAAAAGTCTCAGTATAAAAGAATTATGAAAACCATGTTTTTGTTTGTTTTATAGAAAGTGTGTTTGTGCCAAAATGATGAAGTTTTGGTTAGAAGGAGACTTGATGTTTGGTTTGGTTTTTTTTAATGTCTGAGCCACTGGACAGAATTTTTTTATGTCTTAGTTTTAAGTGAAGCACTTTAAGGAAGTTATTGAATCTTGAAACAAGTTTCAGGAGACTTTATTTCATTAATTTTTACTGAACTTTAAGATCCCCTGACTGATTGAGACAAAAACCAAATGTTTGAGCTTAATTCAAGATTAAGCCTTAAACTAAAGGACCGTAAACAAGTAAAAACATTTGAAACAAGTTTATATATCTAACATTTCTAAATCTAAGAATGTCTTTCGTAGCAAGCGGGGGGTTATTTGCAGTTCAAAACTTAAAGCTCTCTAAATGAAGCTTCGGGAACATCAGTGTTTGGTTCAGACTCTCCTGAAATGAGTCTCCGGTCAGTTTGGAAGCTTCTCCTGAGGGTGGAACATGTTTGTTTTTGACAAGCAGCTCCACAAACCTCCTACTAGACATAAAAAAGAACAAATCTTTGAGATAAGTCATCGCTCCTCAGATTTCTTGCATGTAAAACAAATCTGTAAGGACTGCTGAGCCTGGACATCTTTAATTCAACATGAATCTGCTGCCGCATTTCAAACCTTTCCAACGTGAGTTTTCTGACTGAACTCTCTTTAATTATCACCTCCACACTCAGGCCTTTCTCACACTCCTTTCATGCTTCAGAGTCTGATGCTGCAGAGAGTAATCTCCCTGAGAGGAAACCTGGATTTATCTTTAAAGGATTCGGACTTGAATTAAAGTAATGAAGCTCTAAATTTAAGGCTCTGCACAACACGCTCAGTCAGAGAGGGAGAGTCTGAGACATAAACAGGATAAACCCTCCTATTGTCCTCGGGTCAAAATGACCCACCACTGTGTTAGAAACCAAGAAAAATCCCCTAAACAATATTTTTTCAACCTGAGATTTGTAACTTTTCCGAAATTGACCCCAACATTAGAAAAAGTGAATTGTCGTCTTTATCCACATTTCCATGTAAGCTGTACAAAAAGGTACAAAGATCGTCTTTGGGTCAAAATGGCCCGACAGTCAAACTGAGTTGAAATCACAGTCACAGAATCACTTTTCACACCACAGAATGTGAAAATGTTTTACTTCTGTCTCAGATCAATCAGTAGCAGACGTAAACACAAGACAGGCGATCTTCTTGACCCAAATGTAACAATACTCCTTTGTCCCAGAGGCTATAAAGGTGCTGCAGATAACAGTACCCCAGAATTATCTCTGTGCTGAAGCCATGAGTGCACGTCTTTAAATTGAACAGGCTCTAGAGCTGATTTTTTCAGATGTCCAGCAAGAGAACTGTGATTCAGAAGAGGAAGTGGGGGATGTATCAGAAGAAGGAGATATGGAGGAATAAAAAAAAAATCCAACTATTTATTTCACTGAAAGTGGAACACAATTTGAACTAAATTGACCTTTACTCCTTTTTATGCTGCTGAAGAGTTTCACTCCACTGATTGATTTTAACAGCCTAAGTCACAAATGAAGGCTTCACATGGAAACATGATGAGAAAAGCCGGCTGAGCTCAGGCTTTCTGCTTGTCTGCGTGTCAGTGAGGTTAAAGCAGGGTCTGAGATTTCATTGACAGACTCTGCTGAATAAATGCATGAGGTCTACAAGGGTCAAATTCTGCAAAATTTCACCTCAACCAGAGTCCAGAGTCTAAAAATCAATAAATAATGACCTGCTTCCCTCTCTCCTTTATTTATTCATAAGATGTGTTTATCTGAGACACTCCTTTAAAGCTGCTTTTTTTCACACTCAGTGAGGATACTATCTGTTTACCTCTCAGGTGACTGAAGGAGGGACAGCAAAGCAGAAGATTTTCACATATGATGCCATGTACAACACCAGCTACTCTCACCTGGAGGACAACAAGAAGCGGGAGGACCTGGTCTACAGGTCCACAGTCAGGTAACAACACACAACAGCTTTTTTTTAAAAAAAGAAGAAAGCTTTGGTTTGAGAGTGCAGAGGAAGAGGTGGAGAGAGAGGAATTGAGGAGTACATGAGGGGAAAAAAAACATCCTCTGAAATCCTCACAGCCTGAAGGAAGAAAATAAAACCTCAAAATCTGGATTCATTTATTCAGGAACAACATCTCTGCAGACTCAGTAGAGAACCTCTGCATCCTGAATCAGCTCAGGTCTCAAAACATGCCAAAGTCTGTCTCAAAAGTCTGACTAAACTCCATCTGGACTGTTCTTAGTCTGTTTAAAGCTCTATACATTCAGCAGAAACTCAACAACTCTTCCAGCCGATGTCTGTAAATAAACAAATTTATCAGGATGAGGAAATGAGAAAATTCAAACAACACATCTACAGTTCTACAATTTCATTTAGCAGACGCTTTTTCCAGATTGACGTACAACACAAGCAAGAATTTAAACAAGAAGAGAAACCTTATTAAGTGCAAAGAAATGCTTCAAGTTAGTTGGGTCACAGGTACACACATCAGAGGACACAAGACCAGATTAAAGTTAGGATGAGAAAGAAGAAATCAGAAATATTTGGGTCTAAAAATGTTGTCTGCAGGTCAAAATAGTCTGAAAAACAAAATCTAATTCCTGCACAAGCACCAACCTGCAGTCGAATCTATGAGGCGGTGCCGAAGTGATAAATTCTGCAGTTGGTTTGGTGTTCACTTGAGGCTGGATCCACAAGTACCAGAAACCACAAACACACTAAACTCAATAAAAAAAAAAAAAAAAAAAGAAGAAGAAGAAGAAGAAGACATTGTCACTGCAGAGAGAAACATGTTTAAAAGACTGTTCATCAAATCAGAGGCAGGGCTCAGCTAACTGACAGGTGGGCCACTGATGATTGGTTTCAAAGCTTTGTTTCAGAAACAGACGGATGACGTAATGGAGACAACATCCATTTATTAGAAAAGATGTTGCCCTGCCATAAAGACCTGCTGACATATTTGTCCCATGCTCCCTAATGGAGAACATTTTCCTTGGTCAGAAACAGAGTTTGCTGAAGTTTATGCAGCATGTAACACCTGAGACACCTGAGGGACAGGTGACACACCCGTGGGACAGGTGAGAAATGATTTCATTAGTCTGTGATAATGGAATGAAGAGGTTTGAGGACACTTACAGAAACCACTTCAAGTCAGGGTTGGTGATCAGATTTAGAGTGTCTGTTATCCTGGTTAAAATGATCTTTATGTCCTGATGTCAATCAATGCATGATGTGTTCTTAAAATAGAGTGAAAAATATCTGCTGTCTACAGCAGGAGTAAACCTGGCAAAACACCAACCAATCCTAGAGATTAGGATCCAATTTGTTAAACCAATCAAATCCTGTCCTGCCGTTCTGCCTGCCTCCTGTGCATAGATTTCACTGGCATGCTTTAACCCTGATTCAATGCTCATAACCAAGAGGGATCCAGGTATGCTGGAGAACAGCAGAAAAACCACCTATACCCCGATTACTGCTAACATAGAGCAAACAGAAACCATGAGCTGAGGACCAGTTTGAGTCTGTAGGTTTGAATCAGTCACCATCATATGATCGAGAATCAGTGGCGCTCATGCAAAAAATGTGACAAAAGCAAAAAATGGCCAGAAACTGCTTGGGATCCAGAGGGTTAATGCCCGGCTGATCCCGTCCACATTTTTTAATCCGTAGCCTAACTCTTCTCTTAAAACTCTCCTCTTGAACAGATTAAAGAGAAGAGCTTGTATGGAGTTGTTCACAGTGTCATTGTCCATCACCATCAGTGCCATCAGACACACTTCAGCTTCAGACTCTGACCAAATTTGCCCAAAGGGATTATTCTCGACAGCACTGATTGGCCAAATTCATGTTCACATGTGCGTATCCTGACCCAGCAACAGTCCCTGATTGGCTACTCCTCTCTGAGGCAGAGAGGAGTAGCCTAACGCTTGTTTCCCACATTTCCAATCAACATTAATGACATTAATAATGTTATAATATTTAAAGTAGTTTTGTTAACATTATTATTATTTCTAATTAAACAAAAATAAAAACTAACTCCACTATGAAGGGCGGTGCCCTAGCACCTTCTATTGGCCTGGGGCCACTGATCTGATGTCTCTTTTCTGTTTGAACTGTTGACTCTTTCTTTCCTCTGTTTCCTCTAGGCTGCATTTTCACTGTTTTGATTTGTTGTTGATTTTTTTTTTTTTTTTTGGTCTTTGTTCAGCACTTTGCAAAGTAACATCATTAAAACTTCCTCTGCTATCTGAGAATGTACCTGATACATTCAGACCTCTCCACCCATGGCCTGTGATAACCTCTGATAACCTGTATTACTCTGTAGTAACCTGTAAAAACCTATAATAACCTGTGATAATCTGTGATAATTTGTATTAATCCATATTCATCTGTAATAACCTGTAATAATCCATGATAACCTGTAATAATCTGTAATAATCTGTAATGACCTGTAATAACCTGTGATAAACAGTGATAATCCATGATAACCTGTGATAAACCATAATAACCTGTGATAACCTGTGATAACCCATGACAACCTGTGATAATCCGTGATTACAAGTAATAACCAGTGATAACCTGAATCAACTCAATCTTTAATTTTATGTCACATGGATTATTGTACACCTGTGTGGTTCTCTGCATCTAAAGGTCAACTGAAGAAATTACAAACTGTCCAGACCAGAGCTGATAGGTTAGATTTGATTGTCCACTAAGGACAAACACTGTCGATATGCATCGTCCTCTTTCATGGTTAACTGGAGTGAATAGGCTTGTCTTCAACATGGTCAAATGTTTCAGTAATGCTATCTTTTTTGCTCAACCTGTTTTTTTTTATACAAACAAACTGTCTGATGTAGTCAGCTTCATTCTCATTTTACCAGGTCAGCTGATGATGGCCAAATTATATTGCCACATCCAAAGTCAAGTGCCTTGAAGAGAAAAGTTATTTAGCATGCCATCAACTATTTGAATAATTGCCCTCTTAACATATGTAAATTAAATTGCAAGTTATCTTTCAAATACAACCTGAGAAAGACTACTTAAATATCTGAGTAAGTACTGTATGTCGGCGAGTGTATATTATTTTATTTGATGAAAGCAACTTGTGAATGTAATAACCAATCTAACAATAACCGCTTTGTCGATAATGTGAATTGTGATTGTCATGTGTATCATGTACTGTTATGTTCTGTTTTGTTTTGTCTTTCTGTGTGGATCCCAGGAAGATTAGCTTGTCACCTTGGTGGCAGCTAATGGGAATCCTTTTAAACAATAAACAATAACCTTTAATAACCTTTGATAACCTGTTATAACCTGTAATAACTTGCGGTAGGATGTGATGACCTGTGATAACCTGTATTAACCCGTGATAATCTGTGATAACCTGAAATAACCTGTAAAAATCTGTGATATTCTGTGATAACCTAAAATAACCCATAATATTCTGTGATAACCTGTAATAATGTGTTTATCAATGATAACCTGTAATAACCTGTGTTTATCAATGATAACCTGTAATAATGTGTTTATCAATGATAACCTGTAATAATCTGTGTTTATCAATGATAACCTGTAATAATCTGTGTTTATCAATGATAACCTGTAATAATCTGTGTTTATCAATGATAACCTGTAATAATCTGTTTATCAATGATAACCTGTAATAATCTGTTTATCAATGATAACCTGTAATAATCTGTTTATCAATGATAACCTGTAATAATCTGTTTATCAATGATAACCTGTAATAATCTGTGTTTATCAATGATAACCTGTAATAATCTGTGTTTATCAATGATAACCTGTAATAATCTGTGTTTATCAATGATAACCTGTAATAATCTGTGTTTATCAATGATAACCTGTAATAATCTGTTTATCAATGATAACCTGTAATAATCTGTTCATCAATGATAACCTGTAATAATCTGTTCATCAATGATAACCTGTAATAATCTGTTTATCAATGATAACCTGTAATAATCTGTTCATCAATGATAACCTGTAATAATCTGTGTTTATCAATGATAACCTGTAATAATCTGTGTTTATCAATGATAACCTGTAATAATCTGTGTTTATCAATGATAACCTGTAATAATCTGTTCATCAATGATAACCTGTAATAATCTGTGTTTATCAATGATAACCTGTAATAATCTGTGTTTATTAATGATAACCTGTAATAATCTGTGTTTATCAATGATAACCTGTAATAATCTGTTTATCAATGATAACCTGTAATAATCTGTTCATCAATGATAACCTGTAATAATCTGTTCATCAATGATAACCTGTAATAATCTGTGTTTATCAATGATAACCTGTAATAATCTGTGTTTATCAATGATAACCTGTAATAATCTGTGTTTATCAATGATAACCTGTAATAATCTGTGTTTATCAATGATAACCTGTAATAATGTGTTTATCAATGATAACCTGTAATAATCTGTGTTTATCAATGATAACCTGTAATAATCTGTGTTTATCAATGATAACCTGTAATAATCTGTGTTTATCAATGATAACCTGTAATAATCTGTTTATCAATGATAACCTGTAATAATCTGTTTATCAATGATAACCTGTAATAATCTGTTTATCAATGATAACCTGTAATAATCTGTTTATCAATGATAACCTGTAATAATCTGTGTTTATCAATGATAACCTGTAATAATCTGTGTTTATCAATGATAACCTGTAATAATCTGTGTTTATCAATGATAACCTGTAATAATCTGTGTTTATCAATGATAACCTGTAATAATCTGTTTATCAATGATAACCTGTAATAATCTGTTCATCAATGATAACCTGTAATAATCTGTTCATCAATGATAACCTGTAATAATCTGTTTATCAATGATAACCTGTAATAATCTGTTCATCAATGATAACCTGTAATAATCTGTGTTTATCAATGATAACCTGTAATAATCTGTGTTTATCAATGATAACCTGTAATAATCTGTGTTTATCAATGATAACCTGTAATAATCTGTTCATCAATGATAACCTGTAATAATCTGTGTTTATCAATGATAACCTGTAATAATCTGTGTTTATTAATGATAACCTGTAATAATCTGTGTTTATCAATGATAACCTGTAATAATCTGTTTATCAATGATAACCTGTAATAATCTGTTCATCAATGATAACCTGTAATAATCTGTTCATCAATGATAACCTGTAATAATCTGTGTTTATCAATGATAACCTGTAATAATCTGTGTTTATCAATGATAACCTGTAATAATCTGTGTTTATCAATGATAACCTGTAATAATCTGTGTTTATCAATGATAACCTGTAATAATCTGTGTTTATCAATGATAACCTGTAATAATCTGTGTTTATTAATGATAACCTGTAATAATCTGTGTTTATCAATGATAACCTGTAATAATCTGTTTATCAATGATAACCTGTAATAATCTGTGTTTATCAATGATAACCTGTAATAATCTGTTTATCACTGATAACCTGTAATAATCTGTTTATCAATGATAACCTGTAATAATCTGTTTATCAATGATAACCTGTAATAATCTGTTTATCAATGATAACCTGTAATAATCTGTGTTTATCAATGATAACCTGTAATAATCTGTGTTTATCAATGATAACCTGTAATAATCTGTTTATCAATGATAACCTGTAATAATCTGTTTATCAATGATAACCTGTAATAATCTGTGTTTATCAATGATAACCTGTAATAATCTGTGTTTATCAATGATAACCTGTAATAATCTGTTTATCAATGATAACCTGTAATAATCTGTGTTTATCAATGATAACCTGTAATAATCTGTTTATCAATGATAACCTGTAATAATCTGTGTTTATCAATGATAACCTGTAATAATCTGTGTTTATCAATGATAACCTGTAATAATCTGTGTTTATCAATGATAACCTGTAATAATCTGTGTTTATCAATGATAACCTGTAATAATCTGTGTTTATTAATGATAACCTGTAATAATCTGTTTATCAATGATAACCTGTAATAATCTGTGTTTATCAATGATAACCTGTAATAATCTGTTTATCACTGATAACCTGTAATAATCTGTTTATCAATGATAACCTGTAATAATCTGTTTATCAATGATAACCTGTAATAATCTGTTTATCAATGATAACCTGTAATAATCTGTGTTTATCAATGATAACCTGTAATAATCTGTGTTTATCAATGATAACCTGTAATAATCTGTTTATCAATGATAACCTGTAATAATCTGTTTATCAATGATAACCTGTAATAATCTGTGTTTATCAATGATAACCTGTAATAATCTGTGTTTATCAATGATAACCTGTAATAATCTGTGTTTATCAATGATAACCTGTAATAATCTGTGTTTATCAATGATAACCTGTAATAATCTGTTTATCAATGATAACCTGTAATAATCTGTTCATCAATGATAACCTGTAATAATCTGTTCATCAATGATAACCTGTAATAATCTGTTTATCAATGATAACCTGTAATAATCTGTTCATCAATGATAACCTGTAATAATCTGTGTTTATCAATGATAACCTGTAATAATCTGTGTTTATCAATGATAACCTGTAATAATCTGTGTTTATCAATGATAACCTGTAATAATCTGTTCATCAATGATAACCTGTAATAATCTGTGTTTATCAATGATAACCTGTAATAATCTGTGTTTATTAATGATAACCTGTAATAATCTGTGTTTATCAATGATAACCTGTAATAATCTGTTTATCAATGATAACCTGTAATAATCTGTTCATCAATGATAACCTGTAATAATCTGTTCATCAATGATAACCTGTAATAATCTGTGTTTATCAATGATAACCTGTAATAATCTGTGTTTATCAATGATAACCTGTAATAATCTGTGTTTATCAATGATAACCTGTAATAATCTGTGTTTATCAATGATAACCTGTAATAATCTGTGTTTATCAATGATAACCTGTAATAATCTGTGTTTATTAATGATAACCTGTAATAATCTGTGTTTATCAATGATAACCTGTAATAATCTGTTTATCAATGATAACCTGTAATAATCTGTGTTTATCAATGATAACCTGTAATAATCTGTTTATCACTGATAACCTGTAATAATCTGTTTATCAATGATAACCTGTAATAATCTGTTTATCAATGATAACCTGTAATAATCTGTTTATCAATGATAACCTGTAATAATCTGTGTTTATCAATGATAACCTGTAATAATCTGTGTTTATCAATGATAACCTGTAATAATCTGTTTATCAATGATAACCTGTAATAATCTGTTTATCAATGATAACCTGTAATAATCTGTGTTTATCAATGATAACCTGTAATAATCTGTGTTTATCAATGATAACCTGTAATAATCTGTTTATCAATGATAACCTGTAATAATCTGTGTTTATCAATGATAACCTGTAATAATCTGTTTATCAATGATAACCTGTAATAATCTGTGTTTATCAATGATAACCTGTAATAATCTGTGTTTATCAATGATAACCTGTAATAATCTGTGTTTATCAATGATAACCTGTAATAATCTGTGTTTATCAATGATAACCTGTAATAATCTGTGTTTATTAATGATAACCTGTAATAATCTGTTTATCAATGATAACCTGTAATAATCTGTTTATCAATGATAACCTGTAATAATCTGTGTTTATCAATGATAACCTGTAATAATCTGTTTATCAATGATAACCTGTAATAATCTGTTTATCAATGATAACCTGTAATAATCTGTTTATCAATGGTAACCTGTAATAATCTGTGTTTATCAATGATAACCTGTAATAATCTGTTTATCAATGATAACCTGTAATAATCTGTGATAACCTGTTTTAACCATAGACTGTATGTAGAATGGACAAATATGTGCCTTTTACCATTGTATGGTTTTGAAGGCAAAATACCTCCATCACGGGAGGGCCGCCATTGTGCAGCCAGAGTCTGCGCTAATGAGGAACTCTGGGAAAATCTGAGTTGAAACGGGTGACAAAAATAATTCATTTTTTTTATTCAGACCATCTTATCTCTTCTTAACTGTCCATCCTGGTGTGTTTTTTGATCCCCGAAAAAACTACACATGAACAGCAGCTGTCAATCATCAGTACACGAGACGTAAAACCCCGTTTTTAACCTCTAATTGACAAAAAAGAAACATTTTAAAAAAAGGGGGACCTGAACACAATGCAGCCGTTTTTGTGGTGACCTCAGTTTGAACCGAGCAAGATGACGTCCATGTTTTTTTTTTTTTACAGTCTATGGTTTTAACCAGTAATAACTTGTGATAACCTGTTATAATTTGTATTCATCTGTGATAAAATGTGATAACCTGTGATAATCTGTAATTACCTGTGATAATTTGTAATAATCTGTGATAACCTGTAATAATCGGTGATAATCTATGATTACCTGTGGTAACCTGTAATAACCTGTTATAACCTGTAACAATCTGTTTATCTATGATAACTTGTAATAACCTGTGATAGGAAGTGATAACCTGTGATAATCTGTGATAAGTGAAATAACCTTTGATAAATGGTAATGATTTGTGATAATCTGTGAGTGGTCTAATCTCTGTCCCTGTGTGTATCTGAAGGCTTCCTGAGGTGCAGATGGAGGACGATGGCCTGTACGAGTGTCATGTGGGGATCTATGACCGCAGCTCCAGAGATAAAGTCATCCTGGCCTCTGGCAGCATCATCCTTACTGTCATAGGTGTGTTTTACACCTCAGGTCACATCATCAATGTTAATCAAAAGATCACACACACACACTCACACACGCATGCGCGCACGCACACACACACACAAGCACACACATGCTCAATCATCAGGATTCATCCCAGGAGCAGATCTCATGACATTTAAATCTAAATCCTTTGAACATATGACAGAAATCTGCATGTTTGACTTTCACACAGTGCGGGTCAGTAAAAACTGTGATGAGATTAAAGTCAAAGTGATTTGAAACGTTAACACATAAAGGTGCTCCAGCTCAGTCACATCCTCATTACTTAAAGTGGCTCTGTCACTCACTGTAAATTCACCATCAATGGATCAAAGCTAACTCCGTGTTTGAGCATCCTCTCTCTCTCTCCTCTCCCTGCAGTGCCTCCAAAGTCCATCTCTGTGGTAGCAGCCGACAGCCCGGCTCCTTTCAGCCGCTACGAGGCTCAGAACTTCAGTCTGGTCTGCATTGTTACCGGAGCAAAGCCGGCCCCCGTGGTGAGATTCAGAGTTTTTATTTTTAACTTTTTATTTCTCTGCAAGGACTCCCTGCCTGTAATTGAATCTGCATCACTGTGTGTGTGTGTGTGTGTGAGAGAGAGAAAGAGGCTGAACAGACCTCTTTTACAAACTCTGATGATGTTTGCTCTGCAGAATACAGTTGATAGCATCACTGGTTAAAAAAACAACCCTCTAAACAAAGGATGCTGCAGCCCCAGCTCTGCCCCCTGTCTGACCAGCCTGCACTATGCATGGAGGATTGATGTCAGGGGATTAGAGCCCAGCTGCATATGTGATCAAAGAAACTCCTCTGAAGCGGGCTGCCCCACATGTAATCACAGTCCTTATCAGATAAAGGCTTATTCAGTTTTCTATTTTGAGTTTTCCACTTTTAGCTCCTCCTCCGTTTGTCTGACTGAGCGCACAGCAGCAGGTTACTGTCGGTATGATGGAGGGACAACATCTCTGGTCACATTACTGCATGTTCAGAGGGATAAACTGTAGCTTTAAGCTTCCTGATGACACACACCTACATGTTACAGTGTGTGCAGGAGGAGCTCAGCTGTATAGTTTTTTTGATGAGGGTCATTTAATAATGCTGCAGATAAAGTCAGAGACCATCTGTTTGGACACAGAGCACATTTTTAAAGAGCATCATGAATTCTATCTATCTCTGTTTGCTTTCTGCTCATCATAAAGTCACAGAGTTTTCATTTCAACATAACTTGAATTTTTATCAACTTTCTGCAAAGATGCAGCCAGAAGCGATAATGAAAGCAATCGGTGAGTGACGCACAAACAGGACAAACTTTACATCATCAATAAAAGAGGAAAAGCAGAACAGATCCATCTTTCAGAGGCTCTGCAGAAGGTTTCAGTTTTAATGTCCAGAGGGAGGCTGTTTCACAGTTTACAGCCACAAATACAAACTGCTCGTCAGAGCTCATGTGGGATGTTTGTCTGAATCTACTGGTAAAGGAAATACGTCACTGCAAACAGAGCCGGAGAGGAGTCACTGATGGATGAGATTTATGAAGAGCTTCAGCTGCTGGGAGGAAGGAGACGAAGTCAGTCAGTGAGCCATCACACAGAAACAGCTCCGTATGATGGAGAGTCCTTCTCCAACTCTCAGTAATCATGTCCTCTTCATGTAGAAGGGGACAAGCCAATTTCAGTGAAAGGCAGGGGTCCCCAAACTAAGGCCCGCGGGCCGGATACTGCCCGCCCCCACATTTGGCCCGGCCCCCTGAACAATACCAGAGACATATTATGATTGTTTTTTCGGTGCCAAGTTTCGGTACCCAAAGGGTTAATAATGCCGCCGGTGATTCGCTGTAACATTACATGTGGTTGTGGTATGCAGGACGGTGTTTCCAAATTAGCGTCTCTGTCTCTAGATTTAGTGACTCTCAGACCCCTCTAGAGACTTTTTTTTTTTCTAAAAAGCAACAAATCCAGGGACCTTTCTGTGGTTTGGGGACGGAGTGAAAACATGTTTTGATCTTCGGCCGCTGCTTCTCAACGAGCAGCAGGCGCTGAGCCCCTCCCCTCTCCAAACACAGACTCCTCCGCTCACAGCAGACCCTCCAAGCTGCAGCCAGAGCAGACGACTGCTGCAAATGAACTGATCTAATGTTTGTTTCTTTTCGGTCACCTTTGACGGTCAAAATAAAGGAGGAGGGTTTTTATTTTATGAAAAAAAAAAACAAGAATGGACAGAAGAAAGTTCATTAATAGTTATTAACACATTTACAGTGTACTCAGTATAAACTGACCTGTCACTTGTTTGCACCTGTTCTTTTGCACTGGCAAACATTTTTTTATGTAGGAAAACTGCTGAGAGTATAAAATTAGATGTAGATGGAAAATAAAACTCAATATTTGTACCATAACATGTAATGAAAGTTTCTTTAAGTTAGAACTGATATAAAAATTGCTATTGAAAAAAGTATTGTTCAGGAATTGGTATCAAAGTGAAGGTATCACTACAGATATCAAAAATTATTGATTGACACCCAGCCCTACGTAGAAGGTGACATTCTATTTCACCCTTCTGCAGTCTGTGCCACTATCAGTGTAATTTATTTCATTAATAGTGTTATTATTTATTTCTGTGAAGATCCCAGAGAGGGTTATTAATATTTGTTTACGTGTGGCTTTTTCTGGAAAACAATAAATGTTTACCTTCAGCCACCCCTGTGATCGTCACACTTTTTCTGTCACAAACTGACCCCGGCCCCCCATCAGAGAAGGGAAAAGTTTTGTGGCCCCCACAGGGAAAGTTTGGGGACCCCTGCTGTAAGGGTTGAGAGCCCTCATGCTTTTATTCTGAGGTTTGGTTACTCCCTCAGCCCTTTATTTGGGCCGTCAGTGAGGCATCATCTGGAAACAGTTTTCAGTAATGGCACAAATATCAGGCTGAGGTAATAGTTCTTCTTGTGTGATCTCCCTTTGCATCCATTTCTGTGCTCAGCTAGTGCAGAAAATAAACAAAAGCAGTCATAATCTATCAGGTGAGGGCGGACATGAGCTCCTCTCCCTGCTCTTTCACTCCACACCTGAAGGGCGACACCTTTATGTACCGAGACAAACCGTCCTGGTGAGTGGAAACGCAACTGTTCAGGCTGAAAAGTGATTTTAAAACAGATCCAGGCTGACATTAGAAGAAAAACCCATCCATTTCTGACTCAACGTGCTGTTTAGAATCAATCAATCAAACCTTATTCACAGAGCACTTTTCATATGCAAAATGGTAACACAGTGCTTAACAAACAGGAAAAATAAATAAATAAAATAAAATGAGATTCCCCCAGATCATCACAAACCCATCCACCCCCACACAACCCACACCCCCCAGTGAATTAAAGGTAAACAACATAAGTAAAATGTGTGCTGATGAAGTGAGGAAATGCTATCAGGAGACCTTAACGAGGAAACACTGAAGGTAGAATTACATCTTTAAACTTGAGATAAAAAATATAAGTAAACCAAATTAAAAGACATAATTGAAATACTACAGAGGTACTAAAAAAGTAAATAATAATGTAAAGATAATAAGATAAACAAGCAGATATGTTAAAAAAATAAACTAAGTGGATTTAAAAAAACAAATAAGTAAGTAAAACTCAGTTAAAAGCTTAGACTAAAAAGGTAGGTTTTTAATTTGCTTTTAAAAATGTTTAAGCTCTGTGCAGCCCTCAGGTCTTCAAGGCAGGCTGTTCCACAGACGTGGGCCGTAATGTTTAAAAGCTGCTTCATCGAGGGCCTTTGTTTCTTTTATTGGCACCATTAAAAAACCACGACTAAAAGACCTGAAGGCTCTCACAGGCACATATGGTAAAAGCAAATCAGATAAATAAGAGGGTGCAAGACTATTAAGACATTTAAAAACCAGTAAAAGAGCCTTGAAATCAATTTTAAAAGATACTGGCAGCCAATGCAGAGACTTTAAAATGGGTGGAATGTAGGCTCTCTTTCTGGTCTTCGTCAGCATTCTGGCAGTGGAGTTCTGGGGCAGCTGAAGCTGAGAGACTTTGTTTTTTGAAAGACCAGAAAGAGGAGCACTACCATAATCGATTCTACCTGTGATAAAAGCATGGACAAGTGTCTCTGCATTGGCTCGAGAGAGAAACTGACATACCCTGGCAATATCCTTCAAGTGATAAAAGCTGTTTTTACAAGATTCTTAATGTGTGGCTCAAAACTTAGGTCTGAGTCAAATATTACACCAAGATTTTTGACCTGCTGACAGGGGGTGAGAGCCAGTTCTTGAAGTCTGACGTTCAGTTTCTTTCTCTGAGCTCCAGTACCAATGACTAAAATCTAAAACTAAAACTAATAAGTTCTCTGCCATCCATGATTTAATATCTAAAATACAATTTAAAAAGTGTGTTCACTGGGTCATCAGGAGACACTGTGATATATAGCTGAGTATCATCAGCATAGATATGGAAGTTGAAGCCATGTCTCCTGATGACATTTCCAAGCGGAACCATATATAGGCTAAAAAGTGTTGGACCTAAAATTGAACCTGGGGACACCTGAATTTAACTTGTACTTTTTTGACGAGCATTAACCTATCCTAACAAAAAATTATCTGTTGGTAAGATATGATTTAAACCAGTTAAAAACAGTGCCAGTGAGTCCAATAAAATCTTGAAGTCTGTTATAGAGACTTTTGAGGTAAACTGTGTCAAAGGCTGCACAAAGGTCAAGTAGCACTAGAAGTGAGGCCATTTTATTATCCATATTTGACCTCAGATCATTTAAAATGTTGACTAGTGCTGTCTCTGTACTGTGATTTTTGTGAAAGTCTGAATGGTTAATTTCCCCAATGTTAGAAGAGTTGATAAAATCATTTTTTCCCTTTTTTTAAATCTTACTTAAAAATGGCAGATTGGAAACTGGCCTGTATTGTTGATTCCAGGTTGCTTCTCTTCAGAAGAGGTTTGACTATGACAGTTTTAAAAGCAGTTGGGAAAACCCCCGTCTGAAGAGAATAACTGACAATGTTTAATAAATCAGGATACAAATTACTATAAGTTGCTATGTTGGAATGGGATCTAAAATACAAGTGGCAGGGCTAATCTGGGAGTGAACTTTTCTAAGCATTTCAGCATCAATCAGGTTAAATTTCTCCAGTGTTTCCTCTTTAACAACTAAGCTTTAAGGAGAGTTAAAATCCATTTGCTGTCTATGGAATAGATTTAACTGGATTGATTCTATTTTGCTACTGAAGTGGATTGCAAAGTCTTCACATGCTGAGTCAGTCTGTAAATTGTAAGATTGGTTAAAAACAGGATTAATTACAGAATCAAGTTGTTGATCTCTTTAAGATCCTTTTTGAAGACTCATATTTTCTTGGATTATTTGATAATCCACTATTAATTTACTCTTTCGCCACCTTCTTTCTGCAACATGATAGTTTCGAGTGTCAACCAGTTTGTTGCTGAAACTGTCAACAATAAAATCACAGGAAGAAGGTAAAATATCAGGCAGAGTAATACTTAAACTTTGCAGCCACTTCAGTAGTAAGATAGCATTTCCTAACAGTTCATTCAGGTATGTCTTGTTGGATAAAATCATGGACATTAAAAAAACACATCAGTGATCAGACAGGCCCTATTCCATGACTGAAGATATGTCTGCTGACAGGCCATAGGTTAATACAAGATTTATAATCTGTCCTTTGTTGTGGGTGGGCTGGGTAACATGTTGAATAAAACTCATACAGTTGATAAGGTTTAAAAACTGTGATGATAAGAAGAGTCTGACAGATTGTCCAAATGAATGTTAAAATCACCTAAAATAATAATTCTATTATACTTTGTACGGACAATGGAGAGTAGTTCAGAAAATTCAGAAATACAAGAGGGGCATCGTTTGGGAGGTCTGTAAATCGTCAAACACAATGTAGCAGGACTGCTAAAAACAAAAGAATGTAAAATGTGTATTCAAAAGAAGTAAAATTCCCAAATGAAATGTCTTTAAAACCATCAGATGCTAAAAGAATTGTTGCAGTACCCCTGCCTCTTTTATCTTTCCTGAGAAAGAATGTGTAAAGATGTATTTAGGTGGGGAGGCTTCAAACAGTGCTGCAGAACCATCATTGTTCAGCCATGTTTCAGTTAAAAAAAAAACAAAAACAATATAAATAAATAAAATTATCCTTGCACTACAGCACTTTGAGGCAGTAATCCATGCCTTTATCACATCTCAGATGGATTACTGTAATGCACTTTAATTGGGAGTCAGCCAGTCCTCCCTCACACGCCTCCAGTTGGTGCAAAATGCAGCCGCTCGCCTCCTAACTGGAGTTTGTAAGAGAGAGCACATCACTCCCATCCTGGCCTCCCTTCACTGGCTGCCTGTGCATTTTAGAGTCCATTTTAAAGTTCTTTTATTTGATTTTAAATCTTTAAATGGTCTGGCCCCATCCTACCTCTCTGTGCTCCTTCACCCCCACACTCCTGTTCAGGTCAGCTCATCAGCTGCTCCTTGAGGTACCGAGGTCCAAACGGAAGCTCAGAGGGGACAGCCCCATCCCTGTCTGCTTTCAAAATTCATCTTAAAACCCATTTTTATTCCCTGGCCTTTGACCCATCTTGAGACTCGGCTCCTTTTTTAGTGTTTATATGGGTTGTTTTTATTTCTAGGTACTGTTTTATTGGTTTTAATTGTTTTAAAAACAATGAAACAATTTTTTTAAGTGCTATTGTTTTATTTTTATTGTATTTTATTTATTTATTTTAATGCCTTTATGTACAGTACCTTGTTTCAGCTGTGGTTGATTTTAAAGTGCTCTATAAATAAAGTTGAGTTGAGTTGAGTTAAAAATAAAAATCAATATTATTATCTGAAATCTGGTCATTGATGAGAAAAGTTTTGCTTAAAAGAGATCTCCTATTTAAAAGATCCAACCGTAGTGTTCTTGGTAAAGGAGTAGCAGGGGGTGATGATATATGTAAGGGAGCAGATCTTAGATTTCTTAAGTTCATTCCTCTGGGCTGTTTTGTGTTTAGATTCCTGTGTTGTCTGTGAGGTATAATAGTGGGGATAGAGGTGGAAATAGATGGATAAGGTGGTCTAAGTCCAGTAATGCATGTATTACTGTTAAAAGTGGAACTAAATTGGTGGGGACTAGGACCCAGGGGACATCAATCAGTGGAGCACTGGCCTGTGGGCGCATGTTTACAGCAGCACAGAGTGGATGGAGCAGGGACATGCTGCTTACCATGCCCCAGGTTGACAGACAGCAGACAGCTACCTGCTCGATTTAGATGAAGCCCGTCTGCCCCGAATAAACGCCTCCTGTCCCAGAGGAGGGTGAAATTGTCTATAAAACCATTGTTGTGGCTTCTACAGAGGAGAGCCAGGTGGTGAGGCTGAGCAATCTGCTGAACCACCCTATGCCTCGGCAACAGGTGGGAGTAGGGCCAGAGATACTGACTTTGATTTTAAACTGCTGAACAGTTCTAAAAACAGCGGGGAAATCCTATTTGAGGACTTCAAACTGCTGTTTCGGAATGTCATTGGTACCTGTGTGGATAATGATTTCGTCAGCTGTCAGATGGGCTTCAGGGATGCCTGGGAACAGTTGCACCTGGTGAGGACATTGTGAGAGCCCCCTTCAAGCGAACGCTCTTCACTATAGAATCTTGCATGCTGAGGATGTCATACCTGTTGGTCAGTGGAAGCCCCAGAGGTGATGAAGAAGTGGTGTGCACCATTTTCCCTGGAGAGGGTCCATGCCTCCATGCATTTCCCGACCCTGGACGCTGCCCAGGTTCACTGGTTGCAGGACGAGGGGTAAACTGCACAGAGCCAGGCTGTAACAACAGCCAGGGCCTCTGTTATGGCTGATTGCTGGCTGTCTCCTCAGGAGAGGCAAAACTTTTTCTAAGGTGACAACATGGCTTTTTACATGGATTTTGCTGCATTTTCTCACAATGATCCAGGGATCCCTTCGGGATGGAGTGGAGCTCACTTGTGCTTTTGGTCTGGCTCCTCATATTACCCAGCTGCCCTCAGAAACTGTACTTGGTGGGGGCGCTGCTGAGCAATGGAGGAGTAAGACGTATCTCTTGTAGCTCTGGTAACTTTCTTTGCGCAAACACACTAAAAGTGTTTAAAATCCATTTTTTGGTGCTCTAGGTGCAATGTCTATATGATTGCAGCGTATGTTTAAAGACTCAGCAGGTGAAGAAGGATGAAAAAACAGAGAGGCAAAAAAAAAAAAAAAACAGCAAGAACTAGGCCTTGAACCAACCCCAGGCTCCAGTGAAACGACTACCCCCAACAACATGAATGACGAGGCGGACCCAACAAACCGAACAGTGCTAGAGGCCATAACCGCACTTTGCAATGAAGTCGTACAAGTTAAAGACGACATCTGCGCCACCTTGGACTCTCGTATACGGACTGTATATACTGTCCTCAGAGAAGAACTTGCTACAACCAAAAAAGAAATGCAATCGTCCATCACAGTCCTCGAGGAAGCTACAGCCTCACATGGAAATACAATTAAAGAGATGGAGAAGTCTGCTACATATCACTCAGATGAAGTTACTCTGCCAACAAGTCACACGACTTAACGCTGAGTTTGGGAAACTCACAGAGAAATGTGAAGACTTAGAGGGGCGCTCGAGAAGGCACAATATAAGGATCACCGGAATCCCAGAAGGGACAGAGGGGCCGAAACCAAGAGATTTTATCGCCTGGCTGCTGCAGGATCTACTCTCCCTGGATGAGAAACCCCTGATTGATAGAGCACACCAGACCCTCCGTAAGCCACCCGAATCTCATGAACCCCCTTAGACCCTTTGTCCTAAGATTACACTACTTCCATGTGTTGGAGGACATAATCCGCAAAGCTGCTGCTGCGAAACAGCTACAATATAACGGTAAAAAGATCCAGATATTTCCCGGACTATCCACCTGCTGTGGCTAAGCGGAGAGCTTTATTTAACCGCACAAGGGAGCTGTTACGGGCTCAACCCGGCGTCAGATACGGCCTGCTTTATCCAGCAAGACTGTTGGTGACCCATAATGACACACAAACATCATATACAGATCCGAAAAAGGCCCAGGAGTTTGCAGAACATCTATCTAGCCCTGCCGCAAGTTCAAGCTCAGCCACAACCCGAGTTGAGGACAACTGACCAATCCTGGATAAATCTGGGGAAAATCTGAAACTGTGAAATGCTGACACCCACACCAGGGACTTGGCTCTTATGGCTGGGACCAGATTGATCACAACACAACGTTCACCGCTGATGTCTTTCTGCTGGTGCTTTGGTTTAACTCATGTGACGATAAGACCTTTTCTCTAAACATAACGCATGCTAATTGATGCGATGCACCAAAAGGACCAAGACATCAAGTTCTGTAATTATTAAGTATTTAGTCTAAATATTTGTTCGTTTACTGAATTTATTCTCTATTCTTTCATTCCACAATATGTTAAACTAACTAACAAACTAAATAACGACAACGCCACCTGGGGACTTGCACCCCAGGATATAAATAATAGTTTAAACAATACACCCAAAAGAAACCAAAGACATACAGGTTCAATAAAATCCACCAGGCAGAGGACCGTGATTCCAAGATATAAAATTATTTTATTAAGCAATGCAATTTAAAATAAAATAACAGACTAACTAAAGCGTAAGGAGTAGTATGGGGGACCTGCCAGGAGAAATAAACCAGGGCAGGGCTGGGGCTTACCCCGACAGCGGTAACAACAAAAGGGGAAGGATCCAACTGCACTGCACCCGTGACACAGCAAACACAAAAAGTGAGAAAAAGGGACCACCACCAGGGAACCGCTGTCAATCCAAAGCCCTCAGCACCTGTCAAACACAAAAGAAAAGAAAAACAGTTAATAACATGCAATCCTGGCAGCCCTCATACCACAAACAAAAAGAAAAAAAACATTAAACACTTCCACCCTAACAAAAGCAAAACAACTAAACAAAATGTCAAAATGTAACAAAACCTGTTGTAAAGAAAATATAAAACACCCACTAACTGAAAAGAAACTTAACTAGCAATACATAATGAAATAAGGAAAAAGCAATACTTTAACACCAAAACACAAATAATCCTAACACAAGATCAACTAATAAACCAAAATAATACAAGCAAAAGAAAGAGAAGAAATAAACCACAAATCAATTAAACATGTTTTGATAAAACAGGGCCCGATGGCGGCTGGTACAAGGCCTGTCGGCGGCTGCGCCTGCCTCCGACGGTGAGCGTTGCAGCCTATACCCAGGGTGAATTAAAAACAACTGGGACTCAGACGTCTCATTAAGAGCTAAAACAGCAGCTTCCACGGGCGTTGACTGAAGCCCACTTACAGAGCGCACGGTGGACGCGCCAGGCGGCAGTATGAATGAAGCACACAGCCCCGATCCCACGAGCGATGGCTGCCGGAACGCACCACTCCCACACAGATCTCCGAAGCTCAGGTCTCTGTCTCCCCACACTTGTTAGATTGCCCGACGCCACTCTATGCTTTACAGGTGCGGTGTCCAATGCGTAATACATACACCTGTCAGCTCCGTCAAGGAGAAAGAGGAAGAGAGGGACAAAGAAGCAGGCCGGGTCTATTTATAAGCAGCCAACTAATTATGGCCAGCCACACTGCCTCCTATGGCAGGGAGTGCAACTCCCTACCTTGCCACACTAGCATGCGCTGACATAACCAAAACAACCATTCAAGAAGAGCTCTGGAGAGTGTGGTAAATTATGTTGACAATAGCTGTAATACTCTAATATGCAGTTATGTCTTGTCATTCCAACATGAGACCTTGTCTAAAATATATTAATCTTACAGTTTTAGTGCGATTTTGCCCATCTGGTTTGCCACACTACTCTGAGTGCATAGTTTGTTTATCTGATTTCCTTTTTCTTCATCTGTATAAATGTCTATTGCACCTTTAACATGTTCAAAATATCATTTATACATAAATCTAAGTTGCCTAGCTATGCGACTGAAGTAAGAAGCTAGCAACACCACTAGAAATTGTGGGGAAGTAAGTTACTGTTTTACTTTCATTTACTTCCTTAAGAAGCCTCTCATTGTACCTTAGAGACAGTCAGTGTATTTTTTTTTTCTCGTGTTTTTTTTTTTTTTTTTTTTCGTTTTCTTCTTTTTTTAATGTTTAAGGAAGCAACAAAATATCCTTATACGCGGACGATATCCTTCTATATATAACCCATCCTCAAGCTACTATTCCAACACTTCTGGATAAAATCAATCTGTTTGGAACGTTTTCTGGCTACCGAATCAACTGGACTAAGAGCATCCTTATGCCAATCCAGATAAACAACTTGGTAGATCTCAATAATTTTCCATTTAAAATATCTCAGACACAATTTACCTACTTAGGGATCAAGATTACAAAACAATACCAATCTCTTTACCAAGCAAATTTCTACCCCTGTTGGAAAAATTGAAGGATAAAGTTTTGTTTATCCTTAATTGGAAGGATCAATGCTATAAAAATGATTTTTCTTCCGCAGTTATTATATTTATTTTCGAATATCCCAATATTTCTTACCAAGTCCTTTTTTAAAAAATTAGACTCCCTAATAACCCCTTTTTTTATGGAAGCATAAAACACATAGGATTAGCAAAAAACACCTATGTAAACCAAAACTTAAAGGAGGACTAGCCCTTCTGGACTTTATGCACTATTATTGGGCCTCAGCCATCAGGAACTTTACTTTCTGGTTGGATACCTCATTACCTTTGCTTAATTGGCACAAAATGGAAAAGGAAGACTGTCACCCATATTCCATAGGTGAAAATTTACTTGCACCAACTGAAATTAATAAGATAGTGTACAATAACAATCCTATTATACACTACTCAATACGTATTTGGAAACAAATTAAATCTAGTCTTAAACTTGAATCTTTATCCTTGGCCCTACCAATCCACAAAAACCCTACTTTTGCCCCTCCAACTCAGATGGAATCTATTCCACATGGAGCAGAATGGGCATACGTTGCATTGGTGACTTATACATAAATAATGTTTTTGCTTCCTTTGCACAATTACAAACAAAATACAAACTTGGGAACAACAATTTCTTTTGCCACCTACAAATAAGGAATTACATACGAGAACACTCAAAAGATTTCAAAACCCAACCAAATTCAATAATAGATGAATGTCTGACACTCTCCCCTAATGAAAATAAATTGATATCTCACATCTACAATATCATGTCATCTGTTTATTCCCCTTCCTCTGGTGCTTTCAAATCTAAATGGAAAGAAGAACGTGGTGTAATAATTCCAGATGACCTGTGGGGAAAGAGCCTTGAAAATATACATACCTGTTCAAATAGTGCTTGACACTTATCCAGTTGAAGATTTTACATGTACTTCACTAATCTAAGCAAAAATTGCATGTCATATATCCAGTAATATCACCTAACTGTGACAAATGTCATACCTCTGTGGCAAATCTTCTTCATAGTTTTGTACTATGTCCAAAAATACAACATTTTTGGTCTGACATTCACCACACTTTGTCTGAGGTTTTGAATATTTGAATTGAGCCAGAGCCTTCCCTTATTATTCTTGGTGCATCCGAAATATCTAGAAAACTAAGGGGAACAAAACAGGTCTTTCTCTCTTACAGTCTTATAATAGCTAAGAAACTGATACTTTTGCAATGGAGAAGTGCTAAGGCACCTACTCTCCAGATATGGCTAAATGACCTAACTAGAACACTCCACTTGGAAAGGATAAGATATATCTTAAAAGATAAATTACTACAATTTAACAAGACCTGGATGCCTCTGTTATCATATCTTACTGCTAAGAAACCAGAGCAACTGACACTTCAGTATACATGACTAAAATATGAATTAAGAGTGAAAAGGTTTGGGAAAGGTGATTGGGCAAATGAGAGATGGAGGAAGGACAACCGGTCGGTAGTCTCTGAGTTCCGATGGTGTTGACTTCTTTGGTACAGGAACCAGGCAGGACGTCTTCCAGAGCACCAGTATTCTCTCCTGACTTAGACTCAGGTTAAAGAGATGTTGCAGGACAGGAGACAGCTGTCTGGCACAGGTCTTCAAGATCCTGGGGCTGATGCCATCAGGACCTGCCGCCTTCCGCTGGTGGAGTCTCTCCATCTGTGTCCTAACCTGGTCTGTAGTCACAGTCATACGGGGGATGGGGAGGTTGTTGGTGTTTTTGGTGGAGGAGGAGACGTGCTGCATAGGAGAGTTTACCACAGGGGACTGAGGGGGGCGTGTTTGGCCCAGTGTGGGTGTGTGGGGGTCTGAAGGTGTGGAGGAGACAGCAGGCTGTGAGCTAAACCTGTTGAAGAAACAGTTCAGCTCATTCGCTCTCTCCTGGATGCCTGATGGTAGTCTGTCTCTCACCTTGCACCCAGTGATCTGCCTCATTCCAGACCACACATCCCTCACTTTGTTCTGCTGGAGTCTGGCTTCCAGCTTCTTCCTGTAGTTGTCTTTACACCCCCTCAGCATCTCCCTGAGTTCATGCTGCACTCTCCTCAGTTCTTCTCTGTCGCCCGACCTAAAAGCTTTCTTCTTCTTGTTTAGAAGTGCTTTCAGGTCTCTTGTAATCCACGGCTTGTTGTTTGGGAAGCAGCGTACAGTCCGGGATGGCATGGTGGTGTGTTCACAGAAACTGATGTTTCTGTGATGCAGTCTGTCATGTTATTGATGTCCTCCCCATGTGGCCCACAGAGTACATCCCAGTCCGTTGACTCGAAGCAGTCCTGCAGAGCATCAGCTGCCTCCTGGGTCCACCAACATATAAAAACTGATTTGGTTAAGAGGGTGTACAAGACCCATGTAGACAGGAGTTATCTTTAAAATGGTTTCATGACCACCTGTCAAACAGGAAACACTGTAAATATGAGAAACGTTCACTCTCCATAATTAACTATCAAAGGGAGTCTCTCAGGGTTCTGTTTTGGACCCTGTTCTCTTCACAAGATACACAAATAACATTACATCTGTTTTATCACTCTGTAACACCCACCTTTATGCTGATGACACGGTTCTTTAATGCTTTGCTAACACTGCACAATTGGCCACTGATATGCTGCAACAAGAGCTTCACAAACTGCAAAATACACTCTTTGATCTGAAATTCATTTCTGCCAGTGCAGAACCTGGCACTTATACGAGATTTTTGTTCTTTGATTTTTCAAGTGCCTTTAACACCATCAAGCCCATCATACTCAGAGACAAGCTCAAAGAGATAGGAATGGACCCCTTCTTTGTCTCCTGGATCACGGATCACCTCACAGCAAGGCCCAGTTTGTCAGGTTGGGGAACTGTGTCTCCGGGACAATAGTGAGCAGCACAGGAGCTCCACAAGGCACTGTTCTGGCTCCCTTCCTGTTCACACTATACACAGCAGACTTCAGATACAACTCTGAGTCCTGCCACATCCAGAAATACTCAGATGATACTGCTGTTGTTGCGTGTATCAGGAATGGACAGGAATCTGAATACAGGGATCTGACAAAAGCCTTCAGAGACTAGAGTCACAAAAACTGCCTCCCACTGAACACCTCTTTGAGGAAATGATAGTGGATTTCTGAAGATCTATGCTCTGCCATCAGCCAGTTAACATCCGAGGGGTGGACATCAAGGTGGTGCCAACCTACAAATATCTAGATGTACACCTGGACAACAAGTTGGACTGGCCCTTTAACACAGATGCACACTACAGGAAGAGGCAGAGCTGCCTCTTTTTCTTAAGGAGGCTCAGATCCTTAAACATCTGCAGAAAGATGCTGCAGATGTTTTATCAGTCTGTAGTGGACAGGGTGTTGTTCTATGCTTCAGTCTCCTGGGGAAACAGAGTGAGGCGACTGGACAAACTGGTGAAAAAAGCTGGAACTGTGACTGGAACCAGGTTGGACTCACTGGGGGCTGTGGTGAAGAGATGCATTCAGAAGAAGCTAGAGGCCATTATCAGTCATACAGATCATCCACTTCACAACATCTTTGTGGAGTAGAAAAACAGCAGCTGTATTTCCAAAAGAGGTTTCCATATTCTCATTAAAGCATTTTCTCTGTAAGCCAGTTTGTATCGTGATTTTCCAAGTGTAAAAGGTTTCCAAGTTCTTTAAGCCAGTGCTGAAATGAAGGAATTGCTTCAGACTTCCACATTTGTTAGATGAGGCATTTAGCCAGCGATATAAATAAGGAGACAGCTTGGCCCAAATATTCATCAGTGCATGGGTCTATGCTTAAAGAACCAAAGAGAGCAAGAAGTGGGTCTGGAATGATAATTTCATTATATGCTTTTGGTAATTAATAAAACATGAGGCTCCAGAAGGAGGAGGTTAATTTAGGGCAAGACCAAAGCTGATGGGTGAGTGTTCCCATGTGATGTTTACATGTATAGCATAGTGGGGAGGTGTTAGCATATAAAGCATGTGCTCTAGCTTTGATGTAGTGAAGTCTGTGTACAACTTTGAATTATATCAAGGTGTGTCTGGCATTAATGAAGCTGTGATGTATGTTTAAAAGAGTTTTCTCCCACGTCTTAGCTGAAATCGAAGTGTTCAGTTCCAAATTCCAGTTCTGTGCGGAGCGCAGATGGCCTAGTAGTTAAGGTCGCGCTCCATGTACACAGGCGGCCCGGGTTCAAGTCCAACCTGTAGCTACTTTCCCTGCATGTCACTCCCCAATCTCTCACCCTGTTTCCTCCTCTATCCACTGTCCTGTCCTATCTGATTAAAGGCATAAAAAGCCCCCCCAAAATTTTTAAATAAATAAACTCCATTGTGCTTTCTGTTTATCGGACAGCGTCACATGTGATCGTAAAATATGATAAAAGAAAGAAACTTAGCCTTTTGCCCCGGGTTCCTGTCTAAGAATATTGTCCAGTATGGAATGTTCAGGGTTTTTTCTCAGGAAATTCTAGTGATGGTGAGAAAAAGCTTTTTGAAGCCATGACACGCATGCAAATGTGAAACACTTCACTTTTATCAAGACAGCATTAATCTCACACAAGAGGGAACTTTAACAGGAGAAATAGAAAACCTCTTTCTATAAAGAATATCTCAGAATTAAATAAGCAACAAACCTTGCACAAAGAAAACCCCAAAAGAACTCTCAAGCCAGCGTCATATACTGAAAAGATTTCCTTTTTTAATCAAACACAACACAATGCGCGCACCACGCGCAAGGTTAAATCAAAACTGGGTCACAACAAAAATAATGACTGTACTTAGATCTTTATATTTTCTAAATAAACCAAAAGTCCCAACCTAACAAAAACTCAAAGGTATCCTGTTCCAGGCACTTTTAAGTATCTTTTCAGAGTTTTAAAGTTCTTGAGGCACTCAAACGCAACTGTCCTTCACCCTTTTAGGAGGTCTCCTGTGTCAGTTAAGATTAAGGGGTCTCAGACACCCTCTAGATGCTCCGTATTTCACACAGTGATTATGGGTAATTAATCAGTGTAATACACTCCAGACTGTCCTTCAACAGTAAAGCCATGAGAATGACTGACAAGTAAAAGAAATGAATAAATCTGAATAAATGTAGTTTTGTTTCGTTCATGTATTTAATTCATATGAGATGACCTGACAAATAAAGGAAGCCATTATTATTTGTCAAATTTTGATCAAAGAATGATTTTGTCAGTGTTTTATAAATCCTGATGAGAGTTGATTTCAAACTGTTTAGTGTTTTAACAAAGTGGCCTAAAGGACATTAAATGTGCAAGTGAGTGTAAAGAAGTCAGTGAAATGAATTTGTGTAACTCAAGGACTTCATTAATTACTATTTAGAAACAAAATGTGTTCCACTGTTCTGGGGTTTAGATCATTCCTTCTTTAGGAATAACTTTTTTTCTTTTTTGAATGAAACTCTTTCTCAGGGTTCAAGTGAAACTTTCTCTTTCTCACAGGCTCCATCTGAATAAGCAGCAGGTTAACAAAGTGCACTTCTATTTCACACACAAAGCAACAAATCCCATCAATAACCCACATATTGAAAGCAGTTGCACAAACCATACCAGCACTTTACCAACTTTCTGAACTGGCAAGGCTTCAAACGTCATCAGTGATGTCACTCGCCCTAAATGAAACGTGTCAATTACATGCTTCATATATCGCTTCTGGGATTTGTCAACACATGAGTTTGCCACCATGGTATAAATCTTCAATAGTGACAGTGTTTTTGTCTCTCACAGAAAGGTTGAGTTGGTTGAGGCTCGAGAGAAGGCATGCTTAAAGCAAACTGAGCCATCTGTGTATACCCTGGGCAACTTAAGAAATGACTGGACATATTTCCAGATTTTAAGAAAATAAAGAAAAACTGGATTTTTTAATGTGTGCTGGTATTCTGACCTTATCTGGGTAATTCAAAAGTGCTGGAAGAGAAATAGTACCACATGAAGCTACCTGTATGAGGCTCCCTGAGGGCCAAAGCATGAGGCAAGGAGAGCACACCTCTCTTTTTTCCTGTGAAAGCATAAAAAAACAAGGCAGGGAGAGCAGCCGCAAAGACCCCCAGGATTCAGTATGTACAAATCCTGAAAAAAAAACTAAAGACTGGGGAAAAAAATCACAAGAATTCAGGACTGTCAGTGATGGATCATGAGCAGGTAATACAAGGAGCTTTTAAGTGTGGAAGAAGAAACAGGAGCAAGATAAATTTTGTCTCAAAAAGTCAAAATGTGCACAGAGACCTGCCTTTCATTTGGTTTTAAGTTTTCAGACTTTCCTGACCTCCTGATGGCAAAGGAAAGACATGTCTCCTTTTTCCATTTTAAAGCTCAACTTTCAACCTGCGTAACAACCATGGGAGTGAAATGAGACTTCATGTAGTTTTTTCCTTTTCAGGGTTAGAGTTAGGGTTAACTCTAACCCTAACTCTAACAGCTCTATGGAATTTGTTCAGAAGTGTTTGATCATTTGTGTGAAGTGTTTGATGGTAAAATCAGAAAAAGGAAAAAGGAAGAAAAAAGAGGTGAGAAAGGAGGAGTAAAAGCAGGAGAAAAGGAGGGGCTGAAGTATACCTATATCTATACCTGGAGCTGGTATTTACTGGAGGTCTCGTCTCTCCTCAAAGGTTTTGAAGGTTTTGAGTTTCTGATCCATATTTCTGCCCCTCATTGTTTCTATAAACAGACCTCAGACCTCTTTGAGGGACCACCAGGGTTCAGGATGTGGAGCTGGACTGGATCACTGTGACCATGTTTTAGAGTCCGTCATGATCCATGAAGCGGCCCCTCGTCCTGTTTAGCTCATTTGTCTCTGTCTGACCTTCAGGTGTACTTCAAACGGGACGGCGAGCTCATCGACGTGGTGCCCCCTACCCTGTCTTCCTCCTCAGATGGACACCAAAACAAAAAGCCTGGAAAGAGCCAAGTTCGGAGCGGGGCCAGCCTCCTGAGCTCACAGGTCCATGTAGGTCGAGACCTGGATGACACTAAACTCCAGAAGTCCCTGTCCCCTCCAGAGAAAGAGATCAAACCAGCCCGACTGGGACAGGATGGACCTGAGCCGGGGCGGAGGGACGGGTCTGAGCCAGGCCTGGAGCCAGGCCCCAAGTCCACCACCGAGACAATCCCTGAGACGGTGGTGAGTCGTGAGTTTCCACGCTGGGTGCAGAGCAGCGACCCTCTGTATTACTTCCAGCACACACAGCAGGCTGCTGGCGACGGCACCATGGAGGTGAGGGCCACGCTCACCTGGAGCCTGAACCCTCAGCTGGACAACGAGGCGCTGTTCAGCTGCGAGGTCAACCATCCAGCCCTGTCCATGCCCATGCAGGCTGAGGTCACATTGGGTGAGTCCTGTCAAAACCACCTGGTGACTTCATATGAGTCACTAAACCACGTCTGTTTCTGCGAACCTCATTCCAACTTTATGGTCATCACTTTTTATTTAGAAATGAAGGAAGACAGGCTTCAGGCTGCAGGAATGGATGCAAAGTATGAAAAGGTTCTGGGAGCCAGTCTCTAAAATAAAGCTCTTTGACTGTCTTTATGGTTCTGAGTGGAGCAGGCCAGGACCCCACGAGAGGGGGGAGAGCTTAAAGAGAGGTCACAGCAGAGCTTTAAGTTTCTGTTAGATCAGCGTGTCTAACCGTGTTCACTAACAAGAGCTGAGGTTTACCACCTCTACATCATTCTTTTACAACAGCCAGCTTCTACTGTGCTGCATCACTGCTACCCTCAGATTTTAATCCTTCACCCCCCCCCTGAAGCTGACAAAAGTATAAAAAGCTCAAGTAACAAAATATCTAACAAAATTGTTTCCTTTGAGGAAGCTTCAGTTTGGGTTGATTTTCACATCCCCTGTGGACAGAACACCCCCCTCTGATCTCTGTGAATTTTGTCCTGTACAGGTGTGAGGACAACAAAGTTTCTAAAAATCCTGCGAACTGTCAAACCAATCAATCTTTATTTATATAGCGCCAGTTCATAAACATTATCTCGTGACGCTTCCAAAAGCGTTAACAGGTCTAGACCTGTAAATGATAATAAATTATATTAACAGAAACCCAACATCAAGACAAGATAAGAAGTCTGATCTCATCTTAACCCACCATGAGTACAGACCTTTACAGCATTCAGCAAGTTACAATGGAGAGAAAAAACTTCCCTTTAACGGGCAGAAACCTCGGACAGAACCAGACTCATGTTAGACAGACATCTGAGGAGACTGTGTTGGGATTAGAGAGAGAGAGAGAAGGGGGGGCGGGGGGCAGAGAGAGAGAGAAGAGAGAGACAGAGAGACACAAACACAGAGTCCATATTTCTGTGTTGTAGTGATGATCACGGAGAAACTGTAAAAATCCGTGGCAGCTGGAGTCTGGCCGGTCCATGGCAGCAATGTGTAAGAAACTTTAATAGACAATGTTTTCAAAGTCAGGTGAGCTCATTCATCACATCGAGGTAACATCTTTAAAATGATGCTCCTGTGTTTTATTTCACAGCTGCTCCCAGAGGACCCAAGCTGAACATGACCCCCGACAGGGCCCGGGTGGGGGACACAGTTCGGATCACAGTCCATGGCTTCCAGCTGGGCCCATCAGCGGTGAGTTTCAGATCCTATGTGTTAGAGAGTGAAGCACACTCTGTGAAGAGCAGACAGTCTCATCAGTGGGTGGGAGTTATTCTCCAACACTTCTTTAAGCAGAGCAAAACTTTCTGGATGGACTTTCTTCCCTCCAGGCGCAATTGGTTCCACTTCCTTTCTGCCCACTTGCTGCAGAGACTCTGGTTGCAGCCACTCACGTGACGCGGATAAAGGCTTACAGGCAGGGACGGAGTTAAACTGTAAACTAAGACTCTCCATGAGAAAAGCTCAGAGTCTGAGGTAGAAAATACTAAACCATATTAGAGCAAGGTGGTTTAGATTCCCTGCTAGAGCTTGAACAAAACCTATAAAACCAAACCGCTACTGGCTGAAACAAGCTGCTACGTGCTGCTACGAGCTTGTATAAGATGATCCGCGCTGATGCCAGCGGATACAGGCTGTTACGAGCTAATACGAGCTGATGCTATCTGCTACAAGCTGACATGAGCTGATGAAAGCTGCTACGAAATGATATCAATCAATCAATCTTTATTTATATTCATATTTTATATTTATATATTTATATATTTTGTAAATTATATTGTAAATTATATTTATATTTAGACCAGAACGCACAGAGACCAAGACAAGATCAAGACTTTTGGGAGTTGAGACCGAGTCAAGACCAAGACCAAGACAAGCCGAGACCAAGACAAGACCAAGACCATAAAAATTAATTTTCAAAACTATGACAAGGTGGAACAGTTAAAGAGCATTCTCATTCTAATTTAAGTTTTCTTTTAAATACATTTGACATACAAAAACAAATTGCCTGCAACTCTTTCAACTAAATTCTTCCAAAAAATCCTTGCACATTAATGAAAGCCATTGCAGGGTATGACATTAAGGTTTTTTCCTATTTGCCCTGTCTAGGAGGTACTTTTTCTGGCTGTCAGGTGCATAAATTTTGGTGCATGCCTGTCAGCTGTGGAAAGTGATACACAACACTTCTTTCATAAGAAAACCGTATTTATTTTCTATAATGTTAGCCCATCTGGTGGTTTTACAACACTAATAAGGCAAGAATACAAACTCAGAAATAGTGCTGCACAGTTTGGCAAAATTGTCTAACTGCAATTATTTTGGATAATTTTGTGATTGTGAGTATAATAAAATTAGTCTACATGGTTTGTTATAAAGGAATTTAAACTGATTATTGGTAGTTGTAAAAAATGTAATCTTAATAAAAAAAAAAAAAATATTGAGTTTATACGTTTTGAATGTTAAAGTAGAAGCCTGTGGAGAAGTATTTTCAGTACACAGTTTGGTTAAATTTTAGTTGGAAATGTTATTTTTTTAATGCTTTGTTTTTTAAAGTTTGATTTTTATCTCACATCTGTCAAAGCTTACACCTGTAATTTTAATACATAGCAAAAATTTGGCGTTTTGAAGTTGCCCACCTTTCACTTTCGCTGAAGTCCCATCTTTCACTTTCGCTTGTGTGCAGGGGGTGTGTGTCTGTCCCTCAGTCACAACACTGGGAAGGTTGCAGTCATCACGGGGGAAATAACACATGAATTGAATCTATCTGTTGTTTTATTAGAGTGCTTCTCCTTTTTATCAATTAACAAAGTTCAATATTATCAAATCAGTGCTGGTCTCGACCGGTCTTGACGGAAAATCCCGAGTCCGGCCAGCCTGAGACAAGACCGAGTAAAAATGCCCTCGAGTTTGAGACAAGACCAAGACCTTCAAAATGTGGTCTCGAGACCAAGACCGGTCTTGGGTAGCACAACACTACCTCCGAACAGTCTAAACCTATAGCAGATACTGTGGCTCTGTGGAAGAGTTGTCGTCTCTTAATCGGAAGGTCGAGGGTTCGATTCCCAGCTCCTGCAGTCACATGTCCAAGTGCCCTTGAGCAAGACACTGAACCCCAAAAATTGCTCCCACTGTTGTTCAGTGGTGTGTGCATGGGTATGAATGATTAGCTCAAACTGATGGTTTCTAGCTTCCTCCTCCCATCAGTGTGTGAATGTGGTGTGGATGAGTGAATGAAGCTAGCAGTGTAAAGCGCTTTGAGTGGTCGGTAAGACTAGAAAAGCGCTATATAAGTACTGGTCCATTTGAGCTTGTATTTATTCTATAAGCTTTATCAAAAAAGAAGGTTTTAAGTCTACTCCTAAAAGTAGATGTCTGCTCCCCGAACCTCAGCCGGTAGATGATTCCAGAGAAGAGGAGCCTGATAACTAAAGGCTCGACCTCCCAGACTACTTTTAGAGACCCTAGGTCGTACCTAGGACCCTAGGCCCTAGGTACGACTAGCAGGCCTGCATGCTGGGAACGCAGCGATCTAGACGGATAATATGCTCTTTAAGATAGGATGGCCCGATGCCATTAAGAGCTTTGAAAGTCAGAGGAAGAATTTTATATTCTATTCTAAACTTTATGGGTAACCAGTGCAGAGATGCTAACACTGGGGAGATATGCTCCCTCCTCCTGGTCCCAGTCAGAACCCGGGCTGCAGCATTCTGAACTAGCTGAAGAGTCCTAATAGACTTGTTAGGACAACCAGATAGAAGAGAGTTACAGTAATCTAACCGGAGGAAACGAAAGCATGGACCAGTTTCTCTGCATCACTCTGAGGCAAGATGTGTCTAATTTTCTAATATTACGGAGATGAAAGAATGCTGCCCTGGAGACCTGTTGGATGTGAGAGTTGAAGGACAGGTCCTGATCCAAAAGAACTCCTAGGTTCCTAACAGTGGAGCCAGGTGCCAGGCTGATGCCATCTAAGGTAGTTATCGGGTTAGAAAAAGCCTCTCTGAGGTGTTTAGGTCCAATAACAATGACTTCAGTCTTCTCTGAGTTCAGAAGTAGAAAATTTCTGCTTTTGCCAGCAGTTTTAAATTTCCTTCTATGTCACCTGCTCTCACCCCCGGGAGGCATCAGACTATGGTCGCTGGTGTCACTACATTCAAATTTCTGACTATGGAGTCACCAATAACTAGAGTGGTTAGCTTCTTAGCAGGTGCGTTGCTAAGTGGGGCAAATCGGTTTGAAATGTGAACTTTCTTGTGGTCCGGTGTGAGATTCTTAAGTTTGCGACTATGTTTCCCTCTCACAGTAACCCAGCCACTGCATCCCAGCTGCTCGGGTTTCGCCGGGGGGGAGGCTAAGCTTGGACGGCCCGCACCAGCTACAGGGGGCTGGCTAACTACTGCTGCTAACTGAGGGCTAGCTTCAGTGCGGAGCCGTGATTATAACTCAGAAACCCTCGCCTCCAGAGCTATAAATAAACTACACTTAATGCAGTTATCATTATCCGTAAAGGAGGCCGAGGAATAACTAAACATCTGACACATCAGGCAGCAACGAGCAGGAGAGGAAGAGACCGAGAGGGAAGACATGTCTGGTGCGAAAGAGCTACAGCAGGGGTCATCAACCATTTTGAGACTGAGGGCTACTTAAAGGGAACTGAGTAGCATGAAGTCCCCACAATTATTAAGACTGATTTACACAACAATGATGGTAGGAAACACATATATTTAAAATACAACATTCATTTATCTGTTCCAACTTGTGCTGTAAGATTTAGCAAAATTGGCCAAACAAAATCAACATTATTATAATTATTTGTTAAAGCTGTAGTTTGTAATCCTGTAATTTTAATAATACAGATCTGCAAAATAGATACTATTTATTGGAGAGTTGGCTCATATAAATCATGCCCCTTATGCTGTATAGTCAGTGTCCTGGTTGGGGCACCCCAGTCTAAAAAGTCTGGACCCGCCCCTGCTTGTCAGCTCGTACCTCGTTGCAGGTTCGTTATGTTGCTTTGCTCATCAACAGATGGATTTATTCTAAACAGAGGGTTCAGTTGGTGGAATAAACAGAGTTACAGTGAAAGACAGGACTCAACTTTCCCCCCAGGTAAAAGTCAAACAACTCAAGTATTTATGTCCACACAGAGCGCCGATTAATATCAATGTGGATCACCAGTCGGCGACCCGTCTCCCTCCCTCATGGTCAATATCCTGATCCAAAAAGGGGGGTTTCTGCAGTAGTGTGATGTGTTCAGAGGAAAACTGATGTTTATTTCTTCACTTACTGTATAAGTCTAAAATGATCAGAGTGATATTTTTAAAGAGCAGCAGGTTTTATGCACGCGTGTCAATCACACTGATAATAATGTGCAGGTGAAACACAAAGGGTTCCTACTTCATAAATGTTTCAGTTAAAGATCTTTAACAAACACCTTAAAGGTGCCTGATAGAGAACAGGATACTGAATGAACATTAGTTTGTTTCTGTTAAACTCTTTGCTCTGTTGATACAGACCAAAGAACGTGTGTCCGTCAGGGTACTTCGTGTCTACAATTCTACAATTTCATTTAGCAGACGCTTTTTTCCAAAGCGACATACAACACAAGCAAGAATTAAAACAAGAAGGAGAAACCTCATTAAGTGCAAAGAAATGCTTCAAGTTAGTTGGGTCACAGGTGCTCTGCAATCAAGTGCCCACTGACCCCCCCCCCCCCCCCCCCCCCGCCACACACACACACACACACACACACACACTTTTTTTTTCTTAAAGTATTTTATCTAAAGATCAGCCACAACTAGAATTCAACATTCAGGAGAAATCAATATTCAGTGCTTTCATTTGTAAAGAGCTCAGTCTGAGACCTTCTATTCTGACCCTTAAGGACAAAGAGGGGAGGGGTCAGATTAAGGTCCAAAGTGCTGCTCCTGACCTGCTACGCCGCCCCAGCTCTGCCTCCCAGCTCTGCCTCCCAGCTCTGCCTCCCAGCTCTGCCTCCCAGCTCTGCCTCCCAGCTCTGCCTCCCAGCTCTGCCTCCTAGCCACACTCACCTCTCTTGGATCTCTCAGCTGCTCTGCCTCCCAGCCACACTCACTCCCCGTGGATTCAGCCTGCAGTACTCACCCATTCAGGAACTCTCTGAATCTGGACTGGACCCTCAATTCACCCCCTTCCTCCTCAACATCTCAATAAAACTGTTAAACCTTTCTGTGCCTCCCAATATATCCATGTAGATTCTCATTCATCCAGGTCATGGTTGTTCTGACGACTCGAACAAGGCTACTTGACTGCGTAGAGTTGGGAAGACGTTTCACCTCTCATCCAAGAGGCTTCTTCAGTTCCAAGGAAGCGAGTGAGGGAAGCAAGTAGATATGTTGTTAGAGAAGAGGCAGCAACTACTGGGAGGAGTTGGTTTTAATGGGTGGGTCGTAGAAACCCATCACAGAAAATCCTCCTCCTACAGGTTGATAATGTCCTGAAAGGGCTGTTAACTCCTCCTCTTATTGAAATGAGAAGAGATGTCCATAGACTTCCTCTTCATTGTCTGTAAATTGAAATAGCACAGCACAGTGACTGATCATAGAGTTTGAGCTCACACTACACCAGCCCACCGTTAGCCAGATAACACTGTCACTCACTCACTCACTGTGAAGAAACAGTGCAGGAAGGTCAGCTGCCACAGTTTACTGAACACAAACCTTTTGCCTTATTTTTTTATAAAAACATGTTTTACATGACTTACTTACCACTGAGCAAATTCAGTCTCTCTGAGGTGACTTGAAACATGACACGCTAAGCTCTGCTGCTGCTGTCTGAGCGAGAGTGTCAGAGGGGTGGATGGTGTGTTCAGAGGCGTCAGATTTTTCTATACTATTGAAAATAACCGTGATTACAGTGGCTTACACATGAAGGGTTTGTGTGTGGTGAAGATAAAATGATGCCTATGACTATCAGTTAAAAAAATATTATGCATATACATCAGCAATCAGAGGGGGGGGCCAAGTGTGTCAGGGTGGCCATACCTTCAACAGCTTCATGTATGTCCCATCTGAAAGAGACGGTTGACCTCCACACCACCAGGAGTTAACCTGTTCCTGTCTATCCATTCAGTGATGCTTGGAAATGTTTGGTCCTTACTCATTTAAAGCTGAGCATGTGTTACACTGATACATCCTGACACTATGTCTGTTCACATAACTGTCAGACATCAGCCTCTGGAGGCAGACAGATCGATCTAAACAAAGTTTTTCAGCTCAACCGCGTGCCTGATGGATGGATTCTAAGAGAGGACAGAAACACATGTAGACAGCTTTCAGTTTGATGTTCAGACAGTCATACAGTAAATCAATTACACACCTGAAAAACATCTGAAAAGCGTGCTAGATTAGTCAGGCCTTGCAGGATAAAAAGCCTGACTGATGTTGGAGTGTGCATTCTTCCTCCTGACCCCATAGCAGCAGTTGGGGCTTTGAAAACTGAACTTCTTTTGACAGAAGAGAAGAAAGTGAGGATCTGGAGTCAGGGACTTCTAAAAACTCTGCACATTAAAAAGAAAGTGAGGAGTTGTCAGGGTTTCCTCTGGTTAAGGGAATGGGTCCAATTGGACTCTTCACATTGGCCTTGGCCTGTGCTTGGGGTCCAGGGTGTTTAGGCCCTCCTGCCGCTCTGCGCTTCCCCCTTCCTCCCTCTTCCCCAGAACCCCACCTCTGCTGCCACTGCCATCCTCCCCGCCCTCCTTTGCTCCCTTCCCTTGGGGTACTGGTGGTCTGTCCTGGCTGGCGGGTGCGGCTGTGGGCACTGGGCATCTTCCCTCAGGTTAAGGCAAGAGGCCAGGCCGGGCTGCTGAGGGCCACTGGGTGTGAGTCTGGAGTCTGATTGGGAGCCTTTACATGCACTTGCTTGTTCCAGTGGACCTACACTGCGCCCGGAGGTCTCCATAGTCCTTGAGATGTGCCAAATTGGTTGCTCTTGGGTCCCTGAGGCAGGTCTCTCTGGCTCTGCAGGACTGAGGAAGTAGCATCTTGGGCCTTTTGGTGACTTGCTTACAAGCATGCGTGTCTTAACTACACAGCTGCTGCTCAGGCCCATAAGAAAGACCAGTTGGGCACTGTCAGAATGAGCTGAGTCACTTTGTCAGCCCAACACACAGCTTGGTTCCACTATCTGAATCACTGAATCACCTTTCCTGATTGACTCACTTCTGTTTATTGGATTATCACTTTTTGGGTGTTCAGTTTGGTTCACTTTTAACTTTACTTTTCTTTTCTTCTTTCTTTCTTTTTTTGTTGATAGTGCTAGGAGTAGCAAAAAATCTTATCCAAGACTTAAGGAACAGAAGCACCAGCCTTATCTCCTTAAGTGTTTTTTTTCTGTTTTTTTTTTTTTTTTTTTTTTTTGCGTTTTTCGAGTGAAACGCTGTAAAGCGTTGTCATATAGACATGGCCTCAGTCACATCACTCAGATGTACTCTGCTGGCTTTATGATGACAGAGAGGAGTATTGTTTGGTGTTATTTTACAGCTGAATACCAAAATACTCCAGGCTTCAATCTTTTCAGAAAATGAATAAGGTTCTGTGGCAACACCAGAAACTTAAACAAATGTCTAACAACACAGAAAAACAGAGAACTCTGAGTCAAAGTACACAGAGGGAGGAGGAGAAAACCACAAGACCCCAGGACCAGAGACAGAAGTCACTAACAGAGTCCTTCAGCATGACAAACAATATCCAGGGAGCTGATTTATTGTTATGGCAGTTCAAAGTTGGACCCAAAAACATGCACAACCAGGAGACTGTACAGCTTTGACAGTTTCATTGTAAGAAATAACCTGCTGAAAGCTTGGCAGAAGTTAAAAGGCAGGGGTGGATGGGTTCGGCTAAACAGGGCAGGCAGTGGAGGATCTGGAGCACAGAGAAAATTGGTAAATCAGAAACAGAATCAGAATCAGAAATACTTTATTGATCCCCAAGGGGAAATTGCTTTATGGTTTACAGCTGCTCCCATTCAGAAGTGTTAAAATATAGGAAAGTACATAATATTAACATAAGTGTCATACAAAAATTGAATTGTGCAAAAGTAATATAATTATGTACATTCTACTAAAACTATGTGGTATAAATAATGACAAAAGTTATGGGTTATTGCACAAGTACTTATCTAGTTATGGGTATTGTGCAGAGGACATATTTAGTGCACATTTCTTTCATGAGTCAAAATGAGTCCTAATTAAACCATGGGACACTCAGAGTGAGGAGTTATACAGTCTGATGGCCACAGGCAGGAATGATTTCCTGTGACGCTCAGTGGTGCATTTAGGTGGAATCAGTTTCTCACTGAAAGTACTCCTGTAGCTGACCAGTACATCATGGAGTGGGTGGGACACATTGTCCAAGATGACCTGCAACTTGGACAGCATCCTCCTCTCTGACACCTCTGTCAGAGAGTCCAGCTTCACTCCCACACACACACACACACACACACACACACACACACACACACACACACACATACTCGTGTTTGTCCCTTTTTGGGGCCCCACGTTTTTTACCCAATTGTGGGGCCCACCCTTTCCAGTGGTCCCACAGCTCTGTAAAAAATCAGGGAAGCTTAAAAAAAATTAACAGAATTTTCAGTCACTTTAGATTAGCCATATTCTTAAGTTTTTCTTCTATGCTAGTTTTTTTGGTCACTTATGGGGACGTGTTTCTAGCATTTGTTACTTGTGGGATCCACTTCCACACACACACAAAAATGTCAAGTCTTTCTACCTTAGCAGGGACCAAAAACTCGATGGAGATATCAGTTGTTTCTATAGTTTTTTTAATAATCAAAAACTGCAAGGCTGCGTCACAGGTTTACATCCTGCATCTCCTCTCCTAACATTAGAAAGACAGAGCAGTGATAATCACAAAACATAACCTCCTGAACATGATTCCACTGCAGATTATTACAGTGAGCTTTAATAACAGGAAAGCTGTCCATAGTTCCTTGTGTTCATAAGAACAGCATAAAAACAGAACAACACTGGCACCTTTGACAGCTTTAGTATTTTAAATGGCCTTACTGGAGGTAAAGCAGAACACTTACATGTTTTCAGATTTTCTTTAGTCTCAGATACATGAAGTAGGTTCTGGAATAAACATTTTAATGTAAAGTGGTTGGATTTATTGAAACTGCAGCACATTAACTAAATAATATCAGAAATAAATAGTCAGAGTGAGTGGAAAATTGAGGCACCTGAGCTCAGTCTGTGTTATAATGCAAGAATCTACTTCATATGTGTGAGACTTAAGAGAATATAAAATCATTTTCATGTTTTGTTCTGCCTCCAGTAGGGCTGAAAACACTTTCACTCTAATTTTCTTCGCAGAGAAGCAATTCGATTTTTAACAAAGTACTTCACTGCCCTCCAGTCTCGACTCTTAAGGACTTGAGGTTCTGCAGTGATGCAGCGCTGACAGTCCTCCTTTCCTGGGATCTGGTTCATCAGAATGAATTTCTTTAAATGACGTTCTACTGCAGCGCATTCTTCTGGTGTCCAGGTTCGCTTAACAACAGTTTGTTTACCTAAATGGGCATACAAAGGACAAGTTACAGAGTTTTAAGAACTTTAACTTGTAACTACAACTCAAAAACTATCAGATTGATTCCAGTGGTCATCCAATAAAGTACTGACTTGGTTCAGACCATACAGGACTGTCTCACAGTCAGGAAAATTACATAGTTATACCAACTATTGACTTAGTATTTCTTTTACCCACAACCCCTAGGTGTCACATAAGTAAAATCCGTTTAAGGCTGGGTGATGGAGGGCTTTTAAATCGCATATCAATGGCTTCATCAAGCCCAGATTTAGAATATTATCCACCCTACTATGTGCTGATAAATGTTCAAAATGCAAGGTACATATGTATCAGTCATTAAGTGACTATTTTTCTGAAAGTAAAACTAATTTGTGTATTTCAATCTATTGAGGTATGAATAACTGTAATAAAATATTGTTAGACATGTTTAACTTACAGGAATTACAATGGGCATGTCCAAGATGCTGACAAGTTTTCCCTGACTCAAGTCTCACTTTACAATTGTTTTAGTAAGGTCGTTTCACCCATTTAGTGTGGTCTTATTTATTTTTTTCCTTGATTCAGAGATGATTGATATCAGTTAGAAACTAAAAACAAAATTTTCAAAGCTGTATTAATTGTTCAAGATGGACGATTTTATTAATAATTAACAAATCTGTTCATCCCACAACTCACCACAATTCTCCCAGCTTTAAATACATGCATATTGAGTCTATATCCCCTCCTTAGCCCTAAAAATTTGATCATGTAATAAAAAGCCATGAAGCCTATGACGCCATGATGCAGATACTAAAACCTTATAAATCATATATCCTGATCAACCATACACTATTCTGAAGAATTTGCTGACTTTTATACTGAAAGAAAATTATGATCAACCATTTCATTGAGGAAACATGTCAGAAGTATAAAAAAAGATGAGAAGCAGAATAAAATTTAGTGGATTCAGCACCTGCAACTCTGATTGCAACAGATATTTAACAGACCAACTTGGTCTGATGGACGTTAACTTTTTCACTGTTCTCCATCTATCTTGCTTACTACACTAGACACTGAAGTTGCATGTCACACAGTGAAATAACCGGCCATTTTCTCAACACACCTCTCTTTTTCAATAACCTCCTCCTCTGTTTTTCTGTAGAGGTCTCCTCTTGTAGTGATGCTGTGCTAGCCTCATCTTCTGATTCTTGAGCTTCTAGTGCACTGGCCTCTGGTCGGAGGAAAAGTTTAAACAGAAAAATGAGACACCTATAGACTAATATATGATTATGAAGTTGCTCTTGGTAAGCTGGCTGCATTTTTGTCCGTCATGCACAACTCTTTTTGTCATTGCAACAACTATAACATTAAAGATTTTTTATAATTTGTCCATGGCGCCTGTGTCTTTAACAGAAAAATGGGCAGAATTTTTCCATTAACCTGCCTGATTCTTCTCAGCTCACCTCTGGGTTTTGCAGAGCTTCTTTGATTTTGGGCAGATGTTGCAGATGTGCTGTCTGGCAGTGACGTCACACTGTCCACATCTTCTGACTCCTGTGTCTCTGAACTGCTACCAACTGGGTACAAACAGAGGCCATTTTTAAAAAGGAACCAGACAATGAGGAGGCTACGAGACCCTGCAAGACAATGACTAAACTGACTGAGAAGTGCCTATCTCTCAAACAAGTGTGGCGAAAGCTTCTGATGCTCTCACAAATCATATTATTATGAACACAGGGTTATTGTATTAGAAATTATATTGTTAAGAATCCAGGACCACTAACAATTTGACAGACACAAAAAAGAAATCAGCCTTTTCTTAAGGAAACAGGACTGAAGCTAAACTTATTCAAGGCAGGCTAAATGATGAAATAAAGTAGTAATTATAAGACAGGTTTTGCAAGAGACCAAAATCGGGGATGTCTTAACAAGCATGAAGACATACTAGCACATCTCAAAACATTATAATATTGTGAAAAAGCACAATTTTTTATTCACTCAAGAAAGTGAAACCTACATATTACACAGACTCATTACGCATAAAGTGGAGTATTTCAAGTCTTTATTTCTTAAATTTCGATTATTATGGCTTACGGATAAGAAAACCCAAACTTCAGTGTCTTTCAATCTGGGTCAGTAGGCTACACAATCATGGGGAAGACTACACACTGAACATCTGTCCTCCTTGTGGACAGATGTCAATGACTGTCTCCTTGACATCTGTCCAGTCTGTAGTCTCTCCCATGATTGTGGAGCCAACTGACCCATATTGACCATTTAAAGGATTGGGAAACCTTTTCAGGTGTTTGGAGTTCATTATCATTCATTATAAAAGGAAACACATGCCTAACATCCACTAGCCCTCCCCATGTCCCTTCTGCATCTATATACAGTAGTCACTTGTCCCTCAGACTAAAAAGGTTTCTTCCTTCCACCCTTAAGCCCCCCTGCTAACAGCACAATAACCTTTCACCTGCTTTTGCACCATTATTGCTAAGACAGCTGCTGTAGAACAGGCATTTTATTTAAAATGTGTGAATGAAGAGTTATTTCAGGTCCTTTAAGAATTTTACACACAACATATTCCATAGATGATCCTAGTCATAATTGATTTATAACTGATTTTGTTTTGTCTGTAAACTGAACAAACTAAGTTCCTCATGTTTCTCATAAATAAATTTAGGAAACTTACCTCGCTTTTTAGCAAACTTTCTCTGGTTTTGGGTAAAGCGGTTATCTTGTAATGGTGTGGTGATGTTCTCATCTTCTGACTCCTGACCTTCTGCCATACTTGCATCTGAAAATAAACAAGACAGTACTAGCTTTAAGGAAGCTGACTGCATTTGATCCTTTTCTTTCTGACAATTTAGTATATAATGTGAATCTATTTTGGTTACAGAGAAAGTTGTGCACATGTTCTAATTTGACAGATTTAATCATAGAAAATACATTTTTTGTTCAAAATTTACGAGTCTGTAAAGTCACCAAATATTTTACAGCTCTAAATGTTATGTGATAAGATATTGTCACATTTCCCTATTCCCAAATATGCAATCCCAATAATTCATAATATCCAGGGGAACCTGTTATCATTGTTTAGTCAAAGAAGATATAGACCCAAATATTCCAATCCAATGAATGACAGTTTATAACCAGAGTCAAAAATGCTTTGAACACACCTTCGATGTCCTCTTGTGAACAAGCTTCGATTTCAACAACCTCTGAAATGTGAAAAGACAAAATACTGTATGAATGAGCTGGACAGCTAAAAGCATAGTGATCTATCTCTGATTGACATCAAGAATACAACAAGGGGAACGTAAACAGGTAGACCGATTAAATAAATAGGTAAATTCAAATTGTACTGTTACAGTCAAACTCCAGCCAATACAACCTTGCCCTATTCAAAACTATTAAAATATATGTAAATATATAGAAACTTATGACTAAGTACCGTTTGGATCAATGTGAATTTCATCCAGGCTCTTTCCTTTGTATTTTCCAAGCTTTCCCTGCTCCAATGCCAGGAGGACTTTGCTTATTTTGGCAAGCTGGAGGGTCCCCTCTGGAAGGCGGTAGTGCTTTCTGTGTACATCTATGTTATGCCCAAGGAAATCTGCCAGCTGGTCAAGTTCTGTGTTCTTCAGATTCAGAACAGTAGAGAGCGTTGCAATGTGTTTCCTGAGTTTTGTTGAGGTCAGAGCTTTGGGATTTTTGATACCACTACATTCATGCACTAACTGTCTTATGCAGTCAGAACCCCTGAGGTGATGGACAGAATGAGGCAATGCAAACAAGAAACCATTTTCAGTCAGTACCCCACATTCTTCTCGCTTCTCAACCAGAATATCAAGAGATTCCTTCATGAGTGGAGTGAGGAGAACAGGAACTTTCCTTCCTCTCTTTCCAACAATGGTTATCCGAACAAAATGTTTGCAAAGCTTCTGCTCAAGTTCTGTCAGAGCCAAGTTAACGTCTTCATGCGTTTCCGATAGGTCTCTAGACAAGTACACAGACAAGGGCATTTTGGATACCTCTCCTTCTCTCCGGCGGTTGAAGAGGATAACTTGTGCCAGGGTCACTTTAGCCAGGTCTTTCCAGTTTGAGGGGCAAGCCTCTTCTTTCAGGGCATCCAAGTGTTGCTGTTGTTTTTCAGACAGCTGGGAATTAAGACTTTGCACATCCTGTGTGAATGGTAAGAGTTGAGGGGAATTCCACTTAGACTGGTCCAGCTGAATCAGTGCTTGGCTTGCAATGTCAAATTTCCAGCTTTCTTGGTATAGCTGTGCAAATTCCTCAGCATCTTGGACTGTTTCTTTATCTCTAGCCTTTAATCCTTCAGACTTCTTAAACATGGCTAGAGCAAGCAAGCTGTGTCCAACTTTGCGAGCCAGTGATGGACATTTATATTTGCCTGTTTCATCACTGAATCCAGCTAAGCATCTTGCAGCAGTGACAACATGAGTATACTTCTCAGGTTTTATAAGTTCTTTTATAGTTTTCACTGGTGCGACTTTTTTGGCTGCCAGTATCAGCCTGCCAAGTTCCCTCAGCTTTTGTCGGATGTATTGGTGTTGGCTGATAACCCTTTCATTCTTCTTGAACAGTCTGTAGCCGTACTCCAGAAGGTAGCTGTCTTTCTTTACAGCCATTGCAACCTTGTCTTGATTCATATCATTCAAGAACTTCCAGTATGCATTACTAAATCCAGGGGGAGCTGGTTCAGCAAAAGCACACAGTGCCTGGATCCTTGTTTTACCTGGTTTAGACATCTTGTCCTGAGGCTTGAATTTGCAAACCTGAAAATGTCGCCACATGACTCTTTTTGTAAACAGTCCGTAGCAGTACACACAATGCAGAAACTTTTGTCCCTCGGTCTTTTTCTTTGGCTGCTTGAATGGTATCAGCTTTCCTTTCTGGCTCTCCAAAACTTCAGTGTTATGTTCAAAGTTTCCTTTATTTCTGAGTAAATCTAAATGCAGTCGTCTTTCTTTTGAGTTTTTTGGAAAACTGAATGCTTTTGAAACATCCATTTCGTCGCTGTGCCTACGTAACAAATGTCTTGACATTTTTTGAACTACTTTTTTACAATAAAAGCAGTGATGCTTCTTATTATACCGTCTTGAACCATCTTCCTTCTTCATGACTGGATTGACAAAGACCGATGCACTGTTTTCAAGATCAAGATCATCAGCAAACGTTTGCCCCACCGTCTCTTCATTTATACAAGTGCTTTCAGCAGGAACATCATTTGTTTCAAAGCTGCTTTGACTGGAGGACTGGCTCTGCCAGGAAGACTTGAACTGACTCTGACTGGAAGACTCAAACTGACTCTGCATGGAGGACGTAACCTGGCTCTGCCTGGAGGACGTAACCTGGCTCTGCCTGGAGGACTCAGACTGGCTCTGCCTGGAGGACTCAGACTGGCTCTGCCTGGAGGACTCAGACTGGCTCTGACTGGAGGACTCAGACTGGCTCTGCCTGGAGGACTTGAACTGGCTCTGACTGGAAGACTCGAACTGGCTCTGACTGGAAGACTCGGACTGGCTTTGACTGGAAGACTCGAACTGGCTCTGACTGGAAGACTCAACCTGGCTCTGATTGGAGGACTCGAACTGGCTCTGACTGGAGGACTTGAACTGGCTCTGACTGGAGGACTCAACCTGGCTCTTGCTGGAGGACTTGAACCTATCCTTACTGGAAGACTTGCATCTTTTTGGAACAGTAGATACTTTGTTCACATTTTTATTTGCCATGGGTATTTCCAAGCTGCAGTCACTGTCTGTGCTCTCTTCTATTGGACCTGGAATATACTCCTCTCCACTATCTACACTTGAGGCATCTGATCCTAAAAGAATCTCTTGCATCTTGAGATGAAAAAGAAAACCTAAATTAATAACTCAACCTCCTCACTCATACTAAATATGATTACAAGGGATAGCAGTGCAAGCAATTTAATACATGTTAAAATTATGTACATTTAGAGTGGTATGAGTAAAATTTGGGGTGTTTCAGTCAAGTAAATCACATGTCAAGAGACATACTGTTAAGTTACATCATACTAAGGAAGCCAAATTTAAAAACTAATAAGTTTATATTATTACAAAACACACAAATCTACTACAGTGTTAATTAGATAATATTAGTAACTTGAAAACTGAATATAAATACCTTCAGACATTAAATTTACAAGATTAACAGACATGCTTATTGACGATAGGTTAATGACTGAATCATCCATATGTATGTCTTGAACTTCAGCAGGGGAACTCTGTTTTAAGTTTGGGAGGCACAACTCTCAAAGTGATTACCAAGAAAAAGTAGTTAGGAGACTTACAGGATGCAGGCAGCTTCTCCTTGGCCTTTGTGAAGCCATCTCAGACATAGACCAAGCAGATTGGTCCTCTGCACTGTCATCACTTGAATCAGAGTAATCTGGTACTTTTTTAATCTGTAAAAAGAGTGTGTGGACATCTTTTTTCACAAACTATCAAAATGAATAACATTTGAGAGATTTAGAGGGGCAAGGTCTGTCACTTAGCTATTGGCATTTGAAGTACCAGAGTTCTACCTGAATGGTTTTTGTCCTTCTCAGCTTTGGAACAACTTCAGTGTCCGATTGATCATCGGAATTATCCTCTATGGAATCCTCATTATCGGTTTCTTCCACAATGCTCTCATCGAAATCACTGAGATGTTGACAGAAATCTTCTAATGTATGCATCTACAAAGAGAGTTGTGTTAGGTGAAGGTTATCTCTCTTTGTTTAAAATACTCCAGTTAAGTCACAAAAATGGAGTTAAATTAAAAAGGCACACCCTTGGCAGAAATGTACAGAAATGTTTCAGAAAATGTGAATGAAAGCAAGAACAATATTTACAACTAAAATGGCAGCACTTACAAAAAAAGAACAACAACACCAAACTCCCCAACTAGAACAAAAGACATGTAATCATGACTATCTGACCAGCTATATGTATGTCTGACAGAGTAGTTAGTAAAAGAGATATTCAGTTTAGAGGGTGTTAACCTTTAAGTGATAATGTAGAGCAATAACAGACAGGCTTTCAGGATGGTTACAGTCTCCACTCACCCTTTGTAAAGCCATCTCAAAGCTGGACTGAGCTGAAGGGCCCTCTGTACTGTCATCACTGTCGTAGAGGGCATCAGAAAAATCTGGAACTTTTTTCATCTGCAGAGAGTGTTATGTTATGGTGGGGTTACACATTTTTGTTTGCAAAATCAATTACAGAGAAAAGATTACAGGGGTAATTGGCTGATCAATAAATTATTGGTATTTAAAAGTGTCAGGAGCATACCAGAATGCTTTTTGTCCTTCTCAACTTCGGAACAACTTCATCACAGCGTGGAGCCAATGGCTGGTCATTTAAACAATCCTCATCAGTTCCATCAGTGTCAGAATAATCAACCAGGGATGATTCTCTAATAGCAAATTCCTAAACGTTATTAAAGACAAAATAATCAGAGAGGTTGAGCCTGCCATCTCATATAAACACTGTGGTGCAGTTACCACAAGCACTCTGTAGATGTTTCACTCTAACTGTGCTAGGCTGTTAGCACCAGTGCTTATGATAAGCAGTTAATTGTAATTAGGCTTAGGTAATTGGAGAAAAGCTGTATTTTCTTCACATGAAAGCACACATACTCTTTGAAAAAAGTTGAAAAGTACGCAAGTGGAACAATCCTTTAAACAAACAGTGCCTCAGTATCAACAAAAAGTGTGGTATATTCCTGGATGCAAAAATATTAAAGAGAGAACATTTTACATGTGTGATGGGATTACTCCGATAAGCATTAAACTTTTGACCAAGTACAAATATTTCTCTCGGAGCCTCAAGCTCACAACTTCAGGAAAGAGGCTGAACAGTTCTTTTTTTTAAAAAGTTCTCTTCATCATGCAGCAGTTAAGAAAGTGTGTAAAATAAGTACAATGAAAACTTTTGGTTACTTTGGAAGTAAAAGGTGGCACTCTTAAGAAAAAAAAAAAAAAGAGAGAGAGAGCATAACAAAGGGCCCCATGAGGGTCAGTCTAAGAGGTCTCTCTATCTTAACATATAAAAGAGGTTTAAAAGTGGATGTCACTTCAAAATATTTTCTTCATCATGCAGCAGCTCAGAAAGAGCATTACTGCCAATGTTAATACTAAAGTGTTGATGCTAAGAAGTGTTGTCCTTTAGGTTAACAATCACTTCAAAAGGGGTCCATACGGAGGGCCCCATAAGGACATGAAGGTAAACTTGGTGTGTGTAATAGAGAAAAACCCTTCTGTGGGGGGATTATTATGAAGGGCCCTATTAGGACATGATATGAAACTTCTCTGTGTGAAACAAGATATTTAAATGAGATCAAATAGAAATTAGTCCGTCAAAATGTTAGTGCATCCTGTAAAGAACTGAACCACATTCATGCTTTCTATTACCTTTACTCCATCAGCATCAGCAGCATCATAAACTTGGGGAGACAGGTAAACAGGAGGTTCAGCCATCTCTTTCTCTGGTGCTGGAGCCTCCTTGTTTGTCACCTGTTGGTTCGACATAACACAAGAAGACAGTGAACTCTAACATGAATCTTGAGTCTACAAATACTTACAGGTAGCAAAGATATTACGATCTAGTTTTCTATTGGGGTCCGTCTGAGAGGTCTCTCTATCTTAACATATAAAAGAGGTTTAAAAGTGGATGTCACTTCAAAATATCTTCTTCATCATGCAGCAGCTCAGAAAGAGCATTACTGCCAATGTAAATACTAAAGTGTTGATGCTAAGAAGTGTTGTCCTTTAGGTTAACAATCACTTCAAAAGGGGTCCATACGGAGGGCCCCATAAGGACATGAAGGTAAACTTGGTGTGTGTAATAGAGAAAAAACCCTTCTGTGGGGGGATTATTATGAAGGGCCCCATTAGGACATGATATGAAACTTCCCTGTGTGAAACAAGTTATTTAAATGAGATCAAATAGAAATTAGTCCATCAAAATGTTTGTGCATCCTGTAAAGAACTGAACCACATTCATGCTTTCTATTACCTTTACTCCATCAGCATCAGCAGCATCACAAACTTGGGGAGACAGGTAAACAGGAGGTTCAACCATCTCTTTCTCTGGTGCTGGAGCCTCCTTGTTTGTCACCTGTTGGTTCGACATAACACAAGAAGACAGTGAACTCTAACATGAATCTTGAGTCTACAAATACTTACAGGTAGCAATGATTACGATCTAGTGTTCTATTGGGGTCAGTCTAAGAGGTCTCTCTATCTTAACATATAAAAGAGGCCCAAAAGTGGATGTCACTTCAAAATATTTTCTTCATCATGCAGCAGCTCAGAAAGAGCATTACTGCCAATGTAAATACTAAAGTGTTGATGCTAAGAAGTGTTGTCCTTTAGGTTAACAATCACTTCAAAAGGGGTCCATACGGAGGGCCCCATAAGGACATGAAGGTAAACTTGGTGTGTGTAATAGAGAAAAAACCCTTCTGTGGGGGGATTATTATGAAGGGCCCCATTAGGACATGATATGAAACTTCTCTGTGTGAAACAAGTTATTTAAATGAGATCAAATAGAAATTAGTCCGTCAAAATGTTAGTGCATCCTGTAAAGAACTGAACCACATTCATGCTTTCTATTACCTTTACTCCATCAGCATCAGCAGCATCATAAACTTGGGGAGACAGGTAAACAGGAGGTTCAGCCATCTCTTTCTCTGGTGCTGGAGCCTCCTTGTTTGTCACCTGTTGGTTCGACATAACACAAGAAGACAGTGAACTCTAACATGAATCTTGAGTCTACAAATACTTACAGGTAGCAAAGATATTACGATCTAGTTTTCTATTGGGGTCCGTCTGAGAGGTCTCTCTATCTTAACATATAAAAGAGGTTTAAAAGTGGATGTCACTTCAAAATATTTTCTTCATCATGCAGCAGCTCAGAAAGAGCATTACTGCCAATGTAAATACTAAAGTGTTGATGCTAAGAAGTGTTGTCCTTTAGGTTAACAATCACTTCAAAAGGGGTCCATACGGAGGGCCCCATAAGGACATGAAGGTAAACTTGGTGTGTGTAATAGAGAAAAAACCCTTCTGTGGGGGGATTATTATGAAGGGCCCCATTAGGACATGATATGAAACTTCCCTGTGTGAAACAAGTTATTTAAATGAGATCAAATAGAAATTAGTCCATCAAAATGTTTGTGCATCCTGTAAAGAACTGAACCACATTCATGCTTTCTATTACCTTTACTCCATCAGCATCAGCAGCATCACAAACTTGGGGAGACAGGTAAACAGGAGGTTCAGCCATCTCTTTCTCTGGTGCTGGAGCCTCCTTGTTTGTCACCTGTTGGTTCGACATAACACAAGAAGACAGTGAACTCTAACATGAATCTTGAGTCTACAAATACTTACAGGTAGCAATGATTACGATCTAGTGTTCTATTGGGGTCAGTCTAAGAGGTCTCTCTATCTTAACATATAAAAGAGGCCCAAAAGTGGATGTCACTTCAAAATATCTTCTTCATCATGCAGCAGCTCAGAAAGAGCATTACTGCCAATGTTAATACTAAAGTGTTGATGATAAGAAGTGTTGTCCTTTAGGTTAACAATCACTTCAAAAGGGGTCCATACGGAGGGCCCCATAAGGACATGAAGGTAAACTTGGTGTGTGTAATAGAGAAAAACCCTTCTGTGGGGGGATTATTATGAAGGGCCCCATTAGGACATGATATGAAACTTCTCTGTGTGAAACAAGTTATTTAAATGAGATCAAATGATTCAACTATTCTCATTTGAAAGACAAAGTTGTGAAAGTGAAATTGTGCGAAACTCACATCTTTAGAAATTATGCAGTGTGTAACAAATGCATCATCGAACAAGCTTACTTTTTGACGCCATGGCCATTTTGAATCCCCATAGTTGTAATCAAGTTCAGTCCCGACTTCGATGTTCCTCACAGCAAACAGACACAAATGTGGCCTGTTGTTCACTATAACTTTTTTCATGATGCAGTTTGGAGATTTGTGGTTGTCATTCACTAATCTTCCAAGGGATCCATCTTCCTTGGATGCATCAATACTGAAAATAAACAAAAACAACTCATCAAATAAATATAAACTTTATAATATCTTATCTTAGAGGAGCTTCTTCAGATTTCAAGTACATTAAGTCTAATATTTTACTCATATATTTTTCAAATATTTAAACCCGTTTCAGTTCTAAACAAGGATCCCTTAATTGCTGAAAATACCTATCATATAAGCCTACTTACCACCACTGGTGTTTCTGCCAGTCAAACTCATACAGAAATGTACTCTGTATCTCAGAGTAGTTCCTTGATCTGCATTCTTCTGCTGACATGAATTCACCCCTGTACTCCAACACAAAAGAACCTTGCTGGATTGGTTCAGTAGCAAACACTCCTCTTCCTATGATGAAAAAGAATTAAATAAAATTAAATAAATGCTACTCCAAGTTGCCTTAAATTTTCTCAGTCACCATTAAAAAATTCTGTACTCTGTCACTCCCATGAGCTGACCCCAGTTCAATATATCATTCCCCTCCTTTGGAAAGACCTGTGAGCTGGATTTAATTTCCTAAATGCTCTGGGACATACTATCTCAAACAAAGAGAAGACTTTATCTAGTTATAGGCCAGATTAAATACATGATTGTCATACATCTAAATATGTACTTTTGTTCTGTGGTCATCTTCTCTGCATAGTTGTCTTTCTGTCTAAAATTTGACATGACTTTTAAAATATGAAGGTTTTCTGTTTAACCAGAACCATCACGTGATAACCACATGACCTACAAGCCTGCATTCTAGTTCTCTGTTTGTAAAACTTCTTCTATGCACTAACTCAAAATGTTACCTCAGAATATGCAAAACAGTTGCAAAACAGTATTCAGACCTCTCACATTTTCATCAGTCTTCTATTGGTCCAGCACTTATCTTAGTTGTACTTGAATGTGTTGAACACTTTAAATACAGCAGAAATAAAGTAAATGACTTTACATTTGTATATTTGATTCTACTAGTGTGTGTACCTGAAACTTCTCTCATGGAAATCTGGCTTATTTGTACACGCCTATACCTAAACCCATTGGATTTTAACAAGACAGACAATTAAAGCCATTAATTTCTATAATATATCTTTTGAAAAGTAAATTGAATCTTTCTTCATTACAAATGAAGAATGTTAGTGATAAATAGGATCTGACAGTGTGCTGGTATAATTTAGAGCTACAAAAAAAAAAAAAAAAAAAAAAAAAAAAAAAAAAAGACTTGAGGTCATACCTTTGATATTATTGATAAATCTCTCTGCAAACCATGGCTTGTCTCTAGCAGACAGAATGTATGAGGTTGCATCTTCAACAGGCTTTATCCGGGCCTTCCTTTTGGACATCATGGCTCTGTGAAAATATTTTCATATCATTAAACAACTGTGCTGGATGAGAAAACAGAATGCCCATTAACCAATTCTGTCATTTAAAGAATATCAGAAACCTTGTTAATGATATTCATTGAACTGTAGCTTAGAACGTCATTATTTATATTCTCAATTATGATAACATGTCAAATATATTATAGTCATGCTTCAATTATTGTGATTCACATGGATCATTTGAACAACATATCAAATTAAATCGGTTAGCTTAACTATTTCTCAACACGAGTTAACTTTTATTGGGTGGCCTGGACCCCACAAAGCTTACCGTACCAAGCCCTGCCTACTGCAACACTTTCCCAGACCAGGCCTGAGCCTCGGGCCCGGGTAGCTTACCATACCGGGCCCAAACCTCGGGTGACAGGTAGCTTACCTGACCGGGCCCGTGCCGCCACGATGCATACAACGTAAACCGAACAATTAGGTTTGCATTATAATTAATTACCTGGCCGTATGTGACGTTTTTGACCACTATAACATGACGTTACGTGGAACCAGTTACCCCTTTAAGCCTGCGGTGAATACTGTTAGCACTTAGTTGTCAGTCACCTGGACGTTCGCTCTTAGCACAGCAGTCTCTAACGTATATCAGCCTCCGTAAAATAAGTACGACACGAGCATTTCCGTAAAAAGCGGCAACAACGGATTTAACAAATACCTTATCAGACATCTGTTCACGTAAAACAGCACGTTAGAACTCCACTCACTTCATGTATTCCACTCGCCTCTACCACCGTCTGCTAGCTCGGCCGCAGCACTTAGTTGTCAGTCACCTGGACGTTCGCTCTTAGCACAACAGTCTCTAACGTATATCAGCCTGCGTAAAATAAGCACGAGACGAGCATTTCTGTAAAAAGTGGCAACAACGGATTTAACAAATACCTTATCAGACATCTGTTCACGTAAAACAGCACGTTAGAACTCCACTTACTTCATCTATTCCACTCGCCTCTACCACCGTCTCCTAGCTCGGCCGTTCATGAATATTCACGGGGTTAATTAGCCATGTGCTCGACCGGATATACGTCATCGGCCGAATGACACATATCCTGCTGACAGCGCTAGCGTCTCCAAAGCTAATGGTTAGCAGCTAACTAGCTTAAGATAACAGAAAGGGTCTGTCATATTGTTATCCTGTGAACAATGTTTTCCTTATGAAGATAGTCATGTTTAATGTAATAGATTTACAAAACGTTATTGAAGTGAATAAAAAAAAAATCCAGAATAAAAACCAGTAACCTATAGTTATTTTAGAATCTTAAATGAGCACCCATATGAAATGGCACTTGTTTCTTTTAGTCCCACAAAACTGCTTTCTATATGCAGATATGCATCTGTTAAATGAAATAAATTAACAAAAAACGTTGTAAGAGTATTGAAGTTAAACAAGTTTGAAGTTAATAAAAAATGAAATAAAAAATAGCAACCTGTTACTAGCTTTAGCAGCTAAAATAAGCATAAATATGAAGTGGCAGAGTTTGCAGTGATAGTCATGTTGTAAGACTTAGTTTTTTGCAGTCCAACAAAACTCTATATATAGTAAAAAAAAAAAAAAAATTATGTTAAAAAATTGAACTGAAAATAAACTTACCTTATTAATTCAAGGAATCAATCAGTTGTTGCAGCAGTTGCCCTCAAACAAATCCTGTAAAATCCCACGAGACTATGACGCTCAATTTTAAAGGCATCTCATTGGCTCATATCACACCCACTTCAGGAAGTGTGTGTGTGGCTGCAGTAGCATCAAAAAACCTCCAGGGGGCCAGTGAGCACACACACTTCACACACACATTTCCAGTTTTTATCACCTTGTGGGCCAAGTGAGAAAAAAGCATGGGAAGCATCAGGAAAGGCTCCTGAGTCATTTTATAGCATTAAACGGTCTGGGGTCCAACAAAATGGCCCCACAAAAATTCATGGCCCCATACCGTTGGTGGGCTACAGGTGGTATGGCCCCATCTAGTGATAAACACGAGAGCACACACACACACACACACACACACACACACAGAAAGAGATGTGCACTTCGCACCCTCAGATGTGCTGGGGCTTTTGTGTGGTCTGAGGTCCCTTTAACATCAACACTCACACACAGATACATATGTGTGTGCGTTTCACACACTTTCAAGACAAGAACACCTCTGAATGTAAGCTTTCATTGATTATACATACACACACACGCACACAGACATGCATGCTTGCGTGCTTGGAGTTGGGGTATTTTGTGTGAACTGAGGTCAATTAAACACTAGAATCAACACACACACACACATACAAGTATACGTGCTTTGCGCGCCCTTTCAAAGAGAAGAACACACACACACACACACACACACACACACACACACACACACACACACACACACACACACACACACACACACACACACACACACCGAGACAATAAGGTCTGCATGAGTGATGAAAATGTCTTTCACTCAGATTTTTTAATGAGATTCTTTAACTTTGATATCGAACATGCATTTTTATGATTTCAATTTGCTGTGCAGAGGCTGCACGGAGGAGAGCCTGGCACAGAGAGCAGAGTGAGCCTGTGTGACCTGAGGGGGCTGCTGATGAGTAGGGAAGAATTAGTTCAGTCCGTCTATGCAGGGCAGGGGAATAAATATGAAAATTTAAATATGATTCATGAGGAGAGGCAGAGAGCAGTTTGAGGAGGAACATGACTCTGAGGGTTGACCTGCTGGGATTGCAGCAGCAGCTGGCAATTGTAGCGGTTGTGTACTTTTTCTTGCGTTGTGTGATCAATCAGGCAACACACTGAATCTTTGGCACCAGCAAGCCATTCAATCTAATAATAACAGATGAACAAATGGTCTCTCACAGCGTCACATTCAAAAATAAGCTCCAACATTGCCAAAACAAAGAAACAAATAATTGAGCTAATTGTTAGCTACATGAATCACGGTGATTAGAAGCTACCTTTTAGCTAGCAAAACACACGCGGTGAGCCCAAATGACCCCAAAACACCGAAATAAAATCATAGAAAAGTTGCATAACAATTTCAAAGATTCTTTTAAACATGTAACATGTAAAAGTGTTTCACAAAAAACTTTCATAAAGAAAAATGATTTTATTTTCTTTTTTTTTTTCAGTGGAGCTCATCTACATGTGCACTTACCACAAGGCAGCAAGGTGCATACTGGCAAAAACACACAGGCTGCACCACTCAAGTCTGCACAGGCGCCAACAGAGGACCCTCACGTCACAAATTCTCTGTGGATGCACATCGCAATTTCCAATTTCCAATTTCCAAAAAAATTGTAAACACCTGGCTCATCAAACTAAGAGCATCCTACACCCAGCGAGGGCAGGTGGAATCTTTAACTCCACTACACAATGACAAATCAGGAGAGAGTGTCACTGAAGTCAGAGCGAGGTTACATGAGCTGTTAAAACAGAACAACTGAGTTCACCGATTTACATCATCGTTCATCAAACAATAAGGATATCTGAGGATTATCTGATCATCTATTGAAAGCTTCAAGGTTTTTACTGAAGGCACTAACTTCTAATGTCCGTCTACTCCAGGGTCCAGGTTCTGTCCCTGTCTAGCAGTGTGGCCCATCTCACATGCTGAGATCTTCCAGGTTTCTGTCTTCCTCTCCTCTCCTCCAGACTCATGCAGTCTGTGGATGGACCTATCTGACCTATCTGACCCCTGCCCTCCTCAAATCAGGAGGTTACACAGGAAAGCTTTGAATAGATCACAGATCCCTTTAAGTCAGACTCTAAGGTTTTGGGTCTCTCAGGTGGAGCTTCAGATGCAGAGAGATGAGTGACTCTGCCATCAGGACCCTGAGGCTCAGATTTTGTCAGGAAGGTTGTTTCAGAGTCATCTTTGATAAAACTCTACAAGAAAAGAACAGACAGCATTTTCAGAGGAAACGTCATCTTTTATCTGTTTTTTTTATAACCTCCTGAAGTTGAAGGAAATGCATCCTGTTTGTGTCATCCACAGAGCGAGGTTTTCCCTGAGCCCATATTTACCTGGACCCGGGTCGGGGGTCGTCTGCTGGATGGCAGAGAGACTCACGATGGGAGAGAACTCATCCTGGATCGAGTTCCTGCTGAGCTGAACGGCTCCATGTTTCGCTGCACGGCCCAGAATCCTTTGGGCTCCACAGACACGCACACACGCCTCATCGTGTTTGGTGAGTCTGTTTGTGCGAGGATTTGAGCCAATCAGGAGTTATTTCTTCACTGTGCTCACAGAAAATGTTGATTTCTCTCTCTTTCTCTCTCTCTCTCTCTCTCTCTCTCTCTCTGTTTCCTTTGTACAGAAAACCCCAGACTGAAGAAAGAAAAAGGACATTTTGTTGGTGAGTTGTCCTTTATCCACACTCACAGGTTAAACAAACCAACAGTACAATCACAAATGAAAAGCTAACTTAAAAAGGTGAGTTTTTAGCAGAGTTTGAAGTGTTCAGTGTTTGAACTTTAAGTCATCATGAACAGAAGATTCCTGTGTTTACACAACAATTTAAAGATTTTAAACTCTGTAATTCTTTGAATCTATTTTATGCAACAATAAAATCTGGACCCTAAACTTGTTAAAAATCTAAAAAAATAAAAATAAAAAAGACCCTTCAGGTTGATTGATTAGTTACAGTAGTATAGACACAGTCTGTTGGGGCTCAGAGAGGGAAACCTGTTCAAACTGTGATCCTGTAATAAGACTAATTACATTCAGTTTCTCTGCAGATGTGTAGCTCTTATTAGAAGCGTCTGCTGTTAGTTCAAAAGTACTGGACGTACCTCTGTCACACCACATGACATGATAATGATGGACTGAATGGCACAAATAATGCTGTGAAATAAAGTTTAAGTAGTGAAGAGTTGAATTTATAACCTGAACTCTTCAAGAAAAATCAAGAAAAATGTGTAGAGCAGCTGTATAACATGAAAATACACTACAAAGATGGGGGGGGGACAAAGAGAGAGAAATAGAGAGAGAGATTTTGATTTTTCAAACAATTTACATTTCTCAAAACTTTACAAATACATAAAAACTTAAAGTGCCTTTTGTTAGTGCATTTGTTTAACATAAATACATGCATCATACATTCATCCCCTCATATTGTCTGTAAAGTGCAGAAAGTCTTCTCTAATGAAGCAGAGGATGTTTTTTGTAACACCAGAGTTGTGTGAATGAGTCTGTGCTTGAGGTGGCTTTGTGATATTTAACTCCAGCCGTATTCTGGCTCTGACGCTGCGCTGAGGAACACAGGGAGAGCCTCCTGCCCCTCACCGTCTTCAATCCTGCTCCTCCTGCTCAGGAAGATTGTCATCTTGGCCTCTCAGTAAAAAGTTCACAATTTGCCATTTTGTTTTGTTGGTTTTGATTTAACCAGCTCGACAAATGAAAACACTCTCAGAGAAAGGAACATCAAACGGATTTAAAAGTCCAGATAAAAACCCCAAGAAACTTGTGAGTCTGCTGCAGTCCGTAAAAAAATGGAAACACTTTCTCTCAATCCACAGAGGGGACACTCGTGGAAAACACCTGGATTTAAAACGGACACAAAGGTATTTGAGGCAATAGCACCATGTAAAATCCTCCACTGGAGGTCAGCTGTCTGTTTTTTGAGGGGTGGCTTATATAAAACCTTCCACTGGGGGCGGAGCTTGTCCCCCTCCCCCGGCCTGCTGCTCCACGCAGCGGAGCCTCTGCCACTCAGGCCGTGTTTATACGACAATGGTATTAGGGTGAAACGCAAAAGTTTTGTTGTGTTTCGGACTCTTGTTTATATGGAAACGCCGTTTCAGCCGACCTAAAACCTTTAAAACGCCCTCCAGAGTGGAATTTTTCTGAAACACTGCAGCCTCTGTTGCCGTATAAATAGCAAGCTGGTGTTTTCAGTGAAAACGCTGACATCATGCTCTGTTATTCGCGTGCACATTCCACTTTCATTGTGGGAACTTATGCCAACCGGACAACAACATCAACGGTTAAACGATGGACTTACCGGGTTCTGCTTGTGCTGCTGAATCTGCTGACTGCCTTTAACAAAACGTTCATCTGTTGCTCCACTTCTGCACTCAGATAAGACGTATTTAATATATACGCCAGATGAACAGCCCGCCTCTTCTTCAGCGGCAGACTACCAAAAGACTCTACAGTTATATCACCATCTAGAGGCCTTGTATGCATACTACAGCGTTTTCAGTCCCTCAGCGTTTCCGTATAAATGTAGATTTTTTTTCTCTGCGTTTTTTGCATTTTCCAGTGAAACGTTGTCGTATAAACGGGGCCTCAGTCCTATCCTGTTCAGCCCTTTCACACGTGTTGTCTTGTCGGCTCTATGCAGGCTGAGCTGGCTTGGCCGGGGCTGCTGACAGTCAGCAGGGGGCCAGTCTCCTCCCCCAGCAAAGAGCTCAGGTGGATCTCTGGAAAAGGGTCTGGGTGGTCTGGCTCTGCTTTGCCAGGCTATGGAGCAGGTCATCCATCGGGACCAGACCTACTGTGTACCCGGCAGGTCCATGGTGGACAATGTCCACCTCATTCGGGATGTTTTGGAGGTCTCCAGCTCATTAGGCGTTAACGCTGGTCTGATTTCTCTGGACCAGGAAAAGGCTTTTGACCTGGGGGGGTCTGCACTGGGTGCTGCAGGAGGTTAGGGTTAGGGTTAGCTTTTCTTACCCAGAGAGGAGGGGGGACAGGGCCTCATCCACATGGCCAGCCAAACAGCCACTTTTAGACTCCAGATCATTCAGAGGTTTTAAGCTGGGCCGTCCGACCTGGTGTGGAGGAGCGTGACCAGCTGCATCCTCATACACAGGAGTCACCTTGGGCTGGATGCTGCTCTGTTTCTAACTGATCAGACTCTTTTAAATTTTAAATCTCTGCACTGGTTGTTAAAGGAGCCTTTAATCCACAGCAGCAGACTGGATATCTGCTGCCAGGTGTACGGGCTGCTGACCAACCTGAAGAGATCCAGGACTGTCAGCCTGCAGCAACTGGTGGAGGAGGCAGGGCCAGAGCTGACGAATACCGAGGCACTGGGCTCTCTCTTGGGTATCCACTCTGTCCGAGTGACCCACAGACTGCTGGAGCTGTGGAAACAGAGGCTGAGTGGGAGGGAGAGGACCCTCAGAGCACAGCAACCGGAGGCTCCGAGGTTAGCTAGAGGGAGCATCCATTTCCGAGGTGGCCTGGTATCGGGACCTGACCAGTGCACCCTGTACTTTATTGTAGCAGGTTGGCTAAAGCCACCTTTTTTACTTTGAGGGCTTTAATATGCCCTTGATTTCCTGTGGACTCACTTAATTTTTCTAGCTCAACTATATCTATCTCCAGATCCTTCATAGACCTGGTGTAGTCTTGTGTGATGTTGACTTAAAAGTTTGATTTCAGTTTAGCTACAGTCCCACCACTGCCTAAAATCGCTTTTTTCCTGTTTAAAAGCTGACCAGACATAAAAAAGGGCCTCTGAAAGTTTTATCTAAAGTTAAAACAGAGTTAAATGTCAATATGTAATTTTAGGTAAGATATTTCTGATAAAAATGTGACATAAAACTAAGGAGTGATCAGTAAGAGCAGCTGGGACTATCTTACAAAATTTAAAAACATTAAAGTGGTGTTGAAAAGAATAAAATTGATCCAGTCTGTCTGAGGAGATGTTACTCTCTCTCAGGTAGGTCTATGTGTACTGCCTGCAGTCTGCATGCATCCTCCTCCACACATCCACCAGGTCATGTGTGATGGCCAGCTGCCTCAGAGCATGCTGGGATGCTGGATGTGGCTCTCCATGGTTTCTGTCTAAAATCTCATTCACAGTACAATTAAAAGTCCCACCCAAGAATAAAAACTCCCCAGAAACAAAGTCATTTACAGTGTGGCTGATTTTCTCAAAGAAAAGATCATCTCTGCACCATGTGTGGAGCATACACATTAATAAACACAGCAGTAAAAAGGTCAAACCGGGCCCTGACTAAAAGAAGCCTCCCCTCGATGATATGCTGGACCTCCAGTGAGAGCGGAGAGAAAGCTCTGGAGCAGAGGAAGCCCTCTCATTGTCTCTGTCGCTGTGAGTCTCCTGCAGAAACAACACATCTATGTGTTTCATAAATGTGTGCCTGTTTTCTTTCCTCTCTGGCTCCATTTCCATTTAAACTCCCCACTCTAAGAAAATCCATGTTGGGTGAGATGTTAAAACCAGGTTAAAAACCAATAAATTCAATAAAAGAAGGGAGGGAAGAGGGAAAATTTCATCAGCGATAAAGTGTCAAACATCATGTATTAATAGTCATCTACTATAACATGGAAGCCTGGAGGTTGAGCTCCGCTTCCATGTTAAAGTAGATCCGGTTCGCCTTCTCTACATGGTCCACGAGAAGCCGTCTCCATTTACAACACAAGTTTTTCAACACAACTTTATGAAACCATTACTCACATCAACTCATTTCAGTAGAAAAAAAAAAAAACTCTGTTTGTGTTAACCAACGGATCAGACCAGCTGATCTGAAAATACAAATCTCTGATCACTGACTGAACACAAAACTCCACCATAGGTCCAAGTCTGAATAAAACGCTGCAGATCATTCATTTCTTTATAATAGTAATTAAAGTCAATCATGATCCTGGCCTTGATGGTTCTTCTCAACAGAAGAACTACGTCACAGTCCAATCCGTCCTCCACCTTCTTCTTCCCACTTCGATATACAGCCATCTCCGATTGTCCCAGAATAAAGTTCATCAACTGACATTTTTCTTTGCGAGCTTTTTTATATTTAAAACCCAGAATAAAAGTCTTTAAAGAGAAGGTTTTCTTCGCTCTCTCAAACAAACAGTCCAGCAGGGAGAACAGAGGAACCAGGCGAGGACATTCACAGAAGCAGTGGACACTTTTGTTCTGTTCATTTTTACCATCATCTTGTAAAAGGTTTTTTCAGAGGTTCCCTCCATTGGGACGAGTTGGGTGTTATTCAGTAAAAATCCAGAGCAGTCTTTAAAATCTGGTACCAGGAAGATGGCAGGAAAACAGTCTTCATCAGTAACTGTTTGGTTAAAAGAGGAGTTTGAAAGCAGGCGGTCGTGTCCTGTCAGTCTCTCCTTTCAGTGGTCCAGGAGTTTCTTTGTGACCCTCTTAGATGTAAGTCCCAGTTGGGCAGCAAGTCCAGAGGGGTCATCCATCTGGGGTCCAGACAACACCACCACATGCCCCAGAGTGACGACCCCCGCAGTCTGCAGTCTTGTGGTCAGACTCTGATCTGCCCAGCTGGGAAGGTCCAGACGGGTCCCCCACACAACCGGCTCCTGGAGGAGCCAGAACAAAGAGTCCACCTGCCCCCTCCTCTCTCTCTCCTCAGCACCAGCTCCACACTTTAAAAACACTTTTATAAAAAGCAGGCCGAGGAGATCTGCTCATATTAGGAGAGTTCATTAAAAACAAATTAAGATCCTGACCCAGGCCCTTAAAACCCTGTGGAATGCAGCGGGACAGGGGTCTCCACAGTGTCTTTTGGTCCTGTAAGTAATCTTTGAATGAACTGGAGGTGGAAGGCTGCTCCCCTGCTGGCCAGGTGAACCAGACCCTGCCCCCCCCCTCTTTAGGTAAAAACAGGACATTCAGTGTGACCCAGTGCAGCTTGTCCTGAATAAAAGGGTCTATACACCATGTTGAATCGGTGAATCTGTGATCAATAGCGGAGGTCTTTTGAGGAAGCCGCGTGCGCTCACTGATCCAGGATTGGTTTCACCTGGCTTGATGAATCCGTGTCCGCTCATCCTGGCTTGGTCTTTGTGCAACCGATTAAGCCTGGACGCTCATGTTTTGGATTCGCTGAGCTGAGCTCACTCATTTATCCTGGATGTCTTAATCCTACTTTAGTGCCCCTGGACTGGACCTTGTTGAGTTGTTCCAGTCTTATCCTACGATCACACCGCTTCATCTGGTCTTCCCTCAGACCCACGTGGATCTGTCCCTGCTGATTAATCAGAATGAACAACAGCACCGAGCGAGGCGAACAAAAAGCTCCGCTCATAAACAATTCACTCATAAATAAAAGTCCTGAGTCCTGCAGAGTGTGTGTGTGTGTGTGTGTGTGTGTGTGTGTGTGTGTGTGTGTGTGTATTCCTCTTTAATGTTGTCTCTGTTGTCACCATCATGTTGTAATGTGTCTTATCTCTCTCTGTAGCGATCGACTCGGCGGCCCCTCAACTCTCCTTCTCTTTGACCTCCATCCTCCTCCTGCTGCTGCTGAGCTTCACCTTTGAGCTGACGTGACCTTAGGCCCCGCTCTTACTCCTCCACACCTCCACCTGCGTCTTCCCCAGGAACCTGCTCTTCAATGCCCCCCTGACTATGGCTGAACCTCCACACCTCCGCCCGGCTGCTGGCAACGACACTCAGAGCTGCTGAGACATGAAAGAAGACAGCCGGACTCTGACAGGGGACAGATCCTGGACCAGCATCAGAGGCAGAGCTGCAGGTGTTTACACCACGCCGTCACACTGTGAGAGACTTTCTAACAGGTTCCTGTTGCTGCTCTCAGAGTTACCAGGATGTCAGACGCTCTGAGGGCATCTGTGATGTGTGAGTGATTTCACCTCTGAGAACCTGCAGGGTTCACACCCAGACCCAGGAGTGGACTGAGTCCTGAGAGATCAGCTGGTTACTAACATCGAACATGCTTTGGGCTCTAAATGACCAAAAGGTGCAGAAAATGTCTGGATTTCTTCCAGTTTGTTTCGACATGTGACCATAAAACATACTGCATCAAACTCCTCCTCAGGTGATGATGTGTGCTGGATTTGCACATTCAGCAATTATCAATTGACGACAATTATCAGGCTGTCTTTGTCCCGACTTTCCTCCTTCACAACCAAGGATGGACAACGCTCGATTATCTTCTGTTTTATCAGATTATACTATCAGGTTATCCTATCAGATTATCCCATCAGATTATCCTCTCAGATTATCCTATCAGATTATCCTCTCAGATTATCCTCTCAGATTATCCTGTGGTCTGAGGTGTGTTCAGAGTGAATTTGTCCTGATAATGGGCTGTGAAACGGGTCGGGGCTGACTATCGTAAATATTAAACTTGCTCAATATTTACGACCAAAAATCTTCATGTGTGTGAGGTAAAGCCGATGACTCCTGAGTCATGACTCTGTGAGTTGTGATGTAAAATGAAATGTAGCCAATCAGGAGATGAGCTGACTGAGGAACAAGGAAGCAAATGCAAACAAACAAGCATGGCTGACCTGACATGGGGTGTGTCTCAAAGTGCCAAATGTCCATCCTTCCTTCCTCCACTTGCGTCGTTCACTTGGGTCTTAGTCCCTCCCACCAGAGATGCATGGGAGAGATGCAAGGAAATGAAGAGAGGAGTCGAGGAGTCGAGGAGGTTCGTTTTAAGAGCATTGGGACGTCCTCTCCTCGGGAGCGTCACATGAAGCGACATGTTTTGGTGATGACGGCATCAGCTGATAGCCGGTGGATCATCAGTCAGTCAGCTCTAACAGCTGTTTGTGTGTCTGCTCATGTGCGCTGTAATAACTCCAATTACATAAAAACAGTAACAGAGCTTTGTCTGTGTTTTTAACCTGTTTAACAAACACTTTCACATGAAGAAAACCTGACCTCTGTTTATTCTGTGTCCTGTTTAGAAGCACACGGATCACTTTACCACTAAAATGCCTCATTATTAGATCTCTGTTATATTGATTTGATGACGGCTGTCTTCAGTATTTTGTGCTTTAAACTCACATCAGTCTTTTTTAACCTCAGCTTTATGACCTGTTTCAGGATTATCCTCTGGATACTGACTGTTTTCAGCTCCGTCTTTTCGCTCTCATTAAACTCCGGTTATCAGAAGTTTCAGAGTTTCAAGGCTGAGCTGCTGCAGCGTCCAATCAGTGAGTGATATCCCGCATGGGGGCGTGTCTGTCGATGAAAAGACTTCCGCAAAGGCAGCTCTTGTGTCTCCTCGATTATCCTCCTCCCTCCTCTCTCCTCTCTCCTCCGGCCACAAGTAACGCTTTGGGAAACCCTTCAATATGGCACCTCAGAAAGTACTTCCAGTGCCGCGGAGGAGAGAGGAGAGAGGAGAGAGGAGACAGGAGACAGGAGACTGCATTTTGGCGCTTTGAGAAACACCCATGGAAAGTTTGTAAGGAAAGTCCATCTTCCCACCCTTTTCAAGATTTTTTCCAGTCTTTTCTTCTTCTTTGGTTTGGGAATTTTCCATTAAAAATAGTCCCAAGACCACCATCATTGCCTCCCCTATGGGTGGGTGTCAAAGCGCCAAAATGCAGTCTCCCCTCTCCTCTCTCCTCCGCGTCATCTGTCAAGATGATCCACCGTCTATCAGCTGATGCTGTCATCACCAAAACATGTCGCTTCATGTGACTCCCGAAGAGAGGACGTCTCTCTTCATTTCCTTCATCTCTCCCATGCATCTCTGGTGGAAGGGACCAAGATGCAAGTGAACGACGCAAGTGGAGGAAGGAAGGATGTACATTTGGCGCTTTGAGACGCACCATACGTCCTCTTCTATGTTGCATTTGGTGTTAGCCGATTGTTGCTATCTTTCTTCTTCTAAGTTTTTGTTTAGTTATGTAGATTGGTAGTGGGACAGAATTGTTATGTGTGTACCCCCCTCTAAAATAAGAGTTTTTTTTTCTGGATTTAGGACGTTTTAAACTATAACACTGAAAGAAACACTGTCTCTGTTCAGTGTTTTTGTGGTGTAGATATTCTAACAGTCTGAAAACATTCAGATTTTTTTTTTTTTTAAATCAGGCTCCTTTCAAAGAAACCGCCAGTTCCTTTTGGTCATTGAGCTACATGTAAAGGATGATTCATAGTGCACAGGAGGTCATGTAAACTAGAATCATACCAGAGGGGGATGAGCTGGTCTAAAGAGGGATGCTCTGAGGTTTACAGGGAAGCTGCTTTTCTGTCTGTCCTTTTATTATTTGAAGCACAGACATGGACTGTTGCTCAGATTTCAGTGTGGCCTGCTGGCTGCAGCTGTTCATTAAAGTTCTGCCACCTTTTCATCATTTAGAGCCTTCAGCATATAAAGATCAGGTCTAAAGGGCTCAGAGGGACACTTAAGGACGCTCTGATTTTGTCACTTGTAGCTTCTGAGGGAGAGATTTTCTCCTCGGATCAAATGCTCGCTCTTTCCCTCTCCCATTTCTTTCTTCACTTCCTTTCCCTTCTGAGAGTTTTTCCTTTCTTATGTTGCTGCTGAACTTTAGGAGCTTTTTGCTTTTCACTCTGTTCATGTTTCTTTGCTTTTGCTTGTGTTTGTAAATCACTTCTGTCAGCTCTCGTTGTCTTAAAGTACTTTGGAATAAATCAAACTCTGCCTGCCTTCAGTGTTTCCTGATGAGATTTAAGGAAAGTCTGTAAATAAGTCTGAGGAGTTGAAGCTGTCTTCAGAGACCTTGGACCACACCATGGACTTTATAAGAAATGGACGCAGCCTCCGTGATGTCACCCGTCTGTTTCTGAAACAGATTTTTATAGCAACAGCGGCCATAGTGGAAATAAGGCGGGCTTTGAGTCTCCACAGTAACAACCATAGGGCGCCCAGCAGTCACGTGAGCTGAGCTGTGCCTCTGACTGAACAAACTCATGATCTTAATATCTTCTAAACTGCTGAGTTACAAAAAAAATAAATCACCCCATACAGTGTGTACTGTTAGAAAAATGAAGGATTCAGATTGGAGACATATTTTGTAGCAGGCTGTAAACGTTTGTTTCTGCTGTGAAAACAGCTTGTTTTGGCTTGTGTTTGGGACTTCCTGTACTCCTGGCGCCAGCCTCAAGCGGACACTCAATGAACTGCAGGTTTTAGCACTCCAGCATTGTCTCATATTTTTAGACCAGAGGTAGCCGCTTGGACCACACACACATCATTTTTAACCTTCTTTAGTGATTTTATCAAATGTAAGCAGACATCTGTTAAAGTTACAAAAAGAGCAAACAGCAAGGTAAAGGTGTGTGGATTCAATCAAACACTACATGGACTGAAGAAATAAAACTTCCTGCTTTTGTAAATTAGAGGATAAAAATCAAGAGAAATGAAGTCTTAATTGTTAAAAGTAAAGAAAGCTCAGATCCCCAGTTTCTAAATACTACTTTCTTCTAGCGAGCCCTAAAAGGTCCTTCCAGCTGTTTCTCTGTTAACTTAACTGATTTCTTTTTTAATCATTAATAACTCATTTGTTTAGCTTTCTCCAGAGATTTCATGGGATGCTTTTTTATGTAAAATACAAAAAAGAAAAACAGAAAAAAGGTTTCACTGACCTCCATCCTGTGGCAGCAGCAGAAAGGCCGCTTGGTGAGAGATTGACCTGCTGATTTGATCTCCAGACGGTCTAAAAATCATTATCTCAGGAAAACAAGGAAAATATAGAAGAAAAATTAAGTTTAGACCAGGGGTCGCCAAAAAACTTTTTCCTGTGAGGGCCACATAACTTTTCCCTTCTCTGATGGGGGGCCGGGGTCAGTTTGAGACAGAAAAAGTGTGACGATCACAGGGGAGCCTAAAGGTAAACATTTATTGTTTTCCAGAAAGCCACATGTAAACAAACATTACTAACCCTCTCTGGGATCTTCACAGAAAAAAAATAAAAACACTATTAATGAAATAAATCACACTGATAGGGGCACAGACTGCAGAAGGGTGAAATAGAATGTCACCTTCTATGTAGGGCTGGGTATCAATCAATAATTTTTGATATCTGTAGTGATACCTTCACTTTGATACCAGTTTCTGAACAATACTTTTTTAGATATCAATTTTAATATCAGTTCTAACTAAAAGAAACTTTCATTACATGTTATGGTACAAATATTGAGTTTTATTTTCCATCTACATCTAATTTTCTACTCTTAGCAGTTTTCCTACATAAAATGTTTGCAAGTGCAAAATAACAGGTGCAAACAAGTGACAGGTCAGTTTATACTGAGTACACTGTAAATGTGTTAATAACTATTAATGAACTTTCTTCTGTTGATTCTTGTTTTTTTTTTTTATCATAAACTAAAAACCCTCCTCCTTTATTTTGACTGTCAAAAGTGACCGAAAAGAAACAAACATTAGCACAGTTCATTAGCAGCAGTCGTCTGCTCTGGCTGCAGCTTGGAGCTGTGAGGGGAGGAGTCTGTGTTTGGAGAGGGGAGGGGCTCAGCGCCCACTGCTCGTTGAGAAGCAGCAGCCGAAGATCAAAACATGCTTTCACTCCGTCCCCAAACCACAGAAAAGTCGCTGGATTTGTCGCTTTTTTAGAAAAAAAAAGTCACTAAATATAGCGACAGAGACGCTAATTTGGCAACACCTTCCTGCATACCACAACCACGTGTAACGTTACAGCGAATCACCGGCGGCGTTATTAACCCTTTGGGTACCGAAACTTGTCACCGAAAAAAATAATAATGCTTCTTTGGTATTGTTCAGGGGACCGGGTCAAATGTGAAGGCGGGCCGTATCTGGCCCAAGGGCCGTCGTTTGGGGACCACTGGTTTAGACCCTCAGAAAAAGCAGAAAATCAAATGTATTACATCATGACTTTTTAAGGGCCTCCATAGTTTACAGCCATCAATATAACAAGTCGGATTCTGAAAATCTAAAATCTACCAGCTGTTTAAATCTGACTTCAGCTGCTGTAAAATCAGGGCTCAGGAACTGTCATCAGACCACGACACGTCTCAGATCCTCTGGAGCTGTGAGCAGGTTCAGAGTCAGAGAGACTCTCTTTAAACCAGCTGTAAACTGAGGTGTGACCGCCTCAGCTTCTGTTTGGATGAGCAGACAGGTTCAGGTTGACTCTGAAATAAGGAGCCCACACACTTTAGTGCTGTAGTTGTGTTGCTTTATTGGAAGCGCTCACAGTCCATGTGAGCGCTATTCTACAGGATCACAGATCGAGTCCTCGCTCTCTGTCCGCCTGTTCTGGACTCCTCCTCCTCCTCTTCCTCCTCCTTCAGCACAGAAATTCAACTCAGAGCAAAATAAATCTCATCTGACACCAAACCTAATCTGAAAGTCACCACACAGCTGTTCATCAGGACGTCCACACAGAGCGCTCAGACGGGCTGCGACAGAAAACAGGTCAGACATGGAGGTCTGTGATTGGAAAAGGCAGAGAGACAGTGACAGGCAGCTCCAGTGTGTGTGTGTGTGTGTGTGTGTGTGTGGGGCAGGGGGTCAAAGGTCCATCCCTCACCCTGTGTCAGTGCAATTCACCCCCCCCCCCCCCCCAATCTTCCACCCTAACATAGTCTTGTACACAAAATAGAGTTTTAAAGGCAGTTTGTTCTATTCTCATTAAATTAGCATCTCTGTGTCATCACTCCTGAACTCAGGACCTGCTGATCTCCTTCTGTACAGGAGGAGGTCAGCAGGTCCTCCTGAACTCAGCCTGTACAGGAGGAGGTCAGCAGGTCCTCCTGACCTCAGCCTGTACAGGAGGAGGTCAGCAGGTCCTCCTGAACTCAGCCTGTACAGGAGGAGGTCAGCAGGTCCTCCTGAACTCAGCCTGTACAGGAGGAGGTCAGCAGGTCCTCCTGAACTCAGCCTGTACAGGAGGAGGTCAGCACATCAGCTCTATTTACATCTCTGACTACTTCTGACTCTTCACATGAACACTTCGGCTGTTCTACACTGATACACACTCCTTACACTCACGCTGCCTTGCATGTGTCTCAACTCATGAATGTATGTGTATGTGTGTGTATGTGTGTGTGTGTGTGTTGGTCAAACACCAGCTAGGTGTCTGTAGCATCCCTTTATACTGCCTCCAGTCCAACAGTTTAAAACAAACAGCTCTGCAAAAGTCTAGAAAAGTCAGCTCCTTCCTTCTCCCCCCTCTCCACCTCTTCCTCCATATTCTCCCTCCTCCTCCTCCTCCTCGTCTCCCTCAGGTTTTCAGTAAGGTCCCTCAGTAGTGAATCAGTGTTTGTGTGGTCAGGACTCCAGCAGTAAGCAGTCCTCGTTCTCGCTGGCAGGAAGCATCAGCTGCTGCTCGTAGTACAGACTCTTGGCATAGTTGATTTCTTGAGAGATTTTGATGGCGAGGCTCTCACTCTTCACGTGGACCTGTGTGGGGGGTGACAGAGGGTTAGCTTCAGAACAGAAACAGAACGGACACTCAGAGTTTGTATAATGAAGGTTAAGAGATGCTTCAGGATGCTCAGGGAGGGTATGATCCAGGAGCTGGGCATCATTTCTGCTCCATCTTAAACATCAGCTCTGGAGACAAAGGACATGAAATTCAGATAATCAAGCACAGAGATTTGCAGCTCTGTGCAGCTGGCTCTGGTTTTGCGTCTGATTGTGCAGACGGCGTGTCACCATCTCCAGCATCCAGCATCTCTGTCTGCAGCATGGAGCTGAACATGCTCCTCCAGGATGAGCTCAGGTCTGTCCATACAGGTGAAGAGCTGCCCCTACCGACTACTCAATAAAAACCTTCATTTAAAGGTAAAACAGACGCTGGAGGGAGTCAAACACAAGTCTGGTGAGGAAACCAACTGAACGCTGCCAAACCTGATCAGCTCTGCTCCCATCAGTCCACCTCCAGACTACACCTGAAGGTCCTGGACCTCAGTAAACCCTGCAGCCAGCCCTGATACTGCAGCACCATGTCCTGTCTTCAGGTAAATGGATCCCGCCCCACCTGAGGACGCTCACAGCAACCCTCTGAGTGACACCCTGATGTTACAGACCAGGTTTCTACAGACCAGGTTTCTACAGACCACAAAGCTGGTTTTGGATGACAGCAGCGCTTTGAACAAGTCTGACCTCAAAAAGGAACGGACAGATCTCAAAGGGAACCTGAACACCTCTGTGTGTGTGTGTGTGTGTGTGTTGCTCAGCAGAGTGTGTGTAGACTCTCCTTACTACAAACAGGTGAGAGCAGAGCTCTACCTTCAGAGACCCCACAGGCCTGATAACAGGAGGTTCAATGACTGTGTGTCAGTGGAACACAGAGCCCAGCAGAGGTTCAGGCACAGAATCTAAACTCCTTCACAGACATGTCTTCATGGATCTGTAAATCCATCCAGCTCTCCATGAGGAGGTGTGGGGAGGACTGAAGGAGATAGAGATCTAAAAACCAGGAAGACTCATCAAATCCTTCAGCAGAGGGAGACAGAAACTGACCCCAAACCAGCTCTAAAAGGAGAATCAGGAAGTCTGGTACCATGGGCTTCTGGTGGGAGGGGCCAGGCATGGCCACCCCGCTGCTGCTGTTCTCTGCCTTCTTTGTGAGCTGCACGTAAACTTTCCCATGATCCTTTGAAACCAGGCAGTGGTAGAGGTCGTCATATTTGACCTCCAGGAAGATGGCCTCTCGGTCAACGAAGTCCCCTGGCTTGAGGAAGTAGACCACTTTAGAGGAGATGAGTACGCAGTAGCTGTCGATGGGCTCCACGGCGATGAAGCTGGAGGGAGGAGGACACTCAGTCAGCTCTCACAGTGTGTGTGTGTGTGTGTGTGTGTGTGTGTGTGTGTGTGTGTGAACAATGAGAGAACACACTCACAACTCAGAGTGGATGTTGTCTGTGAGCTGGAACAGCTGCTCCTGACCGTCGGCCTGTGTGGAGAGGTATCGAGGCAGCAGACCCTGAGGACCTTTACAGCACCGTGGCTTCCTGACGCGCTGCACGCTGAGCCTGAACACACACACACACACACACACAACACACACAATACACAGCATAACAGAAACTTTAAAGAAAGTGTAACACACACTTTACACAGCATAACACACACAAACACACACTTTACAAGTGTAACACACACACACACTTTACACGTGGCGTAACACACACACTTTATGCACAGTGTAACACACACACACTTTATGCACAGTGTAACACACACACGTTAGGCACCATGTAGCACACACTGTGGTGCTGTCAGATGTTTTTCTGACCCATCAGCTTTTATGTTTTGTCCTCTTCCACTGATAAGCTGAAAGTTTGGATCCTGAGAAACATCATTCTGCAGGAAATATTAAGCTGTATTAACTTTATTTTTGCACACTAATCAATAATAATTGTGATCATTGCAGGCCTGTATTAGTGTGTGTATTTACAGAAGGTTGAGAGCTCCTGGAAGGCTACAGATCATCCAGCATGAAGGAAGAATGGACACCACTAACATGAAGGGTTTAAGCTTTAATAAATGAGTAACCTTGTTCACCCATGTGCGTAACAAAGAACTGCTGACTTTGCAGCTGCAAGAGAGTAGTGTAGTTGTTTCTTCTTTTTAGTGTCTTGTTTTTGAGAAAGTGTGCGAGTTGATGTGAGAGACAGGAATGCAGCTGCAGACCTTGAGCTGAAGGGTGTAAAACTGTCCATCTTTAAATCATGGAGCAGGATAATAACAACAACAACAACAACAACAACAACAATAATTATAATAACAACAACAATAACAACAACAACAACAATAACAACAATAACAACAACAACAATAATAATAATAATAATAACAACAACAACAACAACAACAACAACAACAAAAACAACAACAACAACAACAATAATAATAATAATAATAATAATAATAATAATAATCCCAGAGGGAAATTCAGTATTTCGCTGCTTGCTGACGCACATCACAGGGACAGCAACAAAAAGTGCAACAAGAAATAAAGCTGAATTAGAATGTGAGAGCTGCAGAGCTGTTAGAAAAGACTCCAGCTGTACGTTTATTTTGTCTTTGTGACTTTCAGAGGATCTCAGGTGTGAGAAATTATAAAAAAATAAATAGAAGTTGTTTAGAACAAGATAAAAAAAAAACAAAAAACTCTAAAATTAAAATCTTTGTCCAATAATTTTGACCTTTGATCGACCATAATGACCCAAATATCAGATGTTTTTGTTGAAAACAATGTGAAAAAGTGGGCTCGTCTTATAATTTAACCACTGACACATGCTGATAGTTGTCTAGAATTGCTACACAACCCAAAAGCAGAGTGCACCAGCGTTTTGTTAAGCCAGTGACCTCACTGTCTCTGCGGTGATCAGCCAATCACAGCAGAGACACAGTGACAGGAGACACAATATGGAGAGGTGCCTTAATCATCCAAAGCAAAGAGGATCAAAAGGAGTGAAGGAGTGTAATGTCTGAGGACAGAGCGTCCATAAAGACTGCCTGAAAAATACTAACTGTGAAAGAAAAGCTGATCATGGTCCTCAAAGCGACCATTTCCAAGATACTGACAGGAGAGTGAGTGAGTTTGTTACAGAGAAATGCAAAGAAAGGCATCATTAGCAGAGCTCTCATCAGGATTACATCTGAAACACAGATCTTAGTGACTGTATTTAAAGCCAAAAATGAAAGCAGCCTCTGTTATTTCAATGATTTTCTCAGAATTTAAAAAAAATTCTTTAAACAAAGTTAATTTTCTGTCATCAGACCTGTCGTCTTTTTCGAAGATCGATCTTGAAAAGGGGGGTTGTCTTATAATCAGTGTTGTTCTATATCCAGGTCAATAAGGTATTATTGAGACTAAATGTCAGATGATTAAAACATTTTACCTCTGCATGTCTTTAAATTCTGAACTTTACATTAAAAATCATGGATAGTGTCTGTAAAATGAATGTTTTAAAGACATAATTATGACCCAACATCCCATATTTGGACTTTTTATGAAAAGTCATGAGTTCATGTCCAATAATCAGGACTTGATTTTTTCGTTATCCTTGTCTTCTTCTCCTCAGTTCACAAAGAACATCAGGCCTAGCACCAGTTACCATCAACATGCTACAGGCTGCTAACAGATGATCTGATGTGTAAACAATGAGACCATGGTTACAAATAGGATCCCTGGACAAGCACAGGAGCAAAAACAGGAAAAACACCACGGAAGACTTCAAAAGTAAAACCTAAAAAGTAATTAAAGGCTCCAAATATGAAGAAAACAAAAAAAAAAAAAAAAAAAAAAAAAAAAAAACTAAAAAAAAAAAAAAAAAAAAAAAAAAAAAAAAAAAAAAAAAAAAGACAAAGTGAGGAACAGAGAGAGAGCAGCTGCAGTAATAAGCAGCCACTTGACCTTTTCCACAGGCTTCCACAGCATGGTCAAGCACTACACCCACCTGTGGTTGCTGAGACTAGCCATGTCCCGGACCGTCTGTGCCGTCTCTGAGGCGAAGTCTAGAGCTCCAGCCACAGGTTTGGTCACCGTGCCGACAAGTCCTTTACCCAGACCCGAGAAGAAACCGCTGACCCCACCCTCCGTCTTCACGCCCTCCACTGTGGACGTGATGATGCTCGTCATCCCGCCGATGATACCTGAAAGAGGGCGTAGTTCAAAATTTTATCCATCCATTTTCCTCTGCTTACCCAAGTGGACCCAGCGTCTGCCTCCCCAACATTATAGTATCCCAAGCCAGTCCAAGGACAGACCAGATGAATAATTCCTCCTAGCTCTGGGTCTGTTAAAGACCTGCTATCAGACCTGAAGAGAAATACCATTTAAGGAAAAGAAGACGGCCCTGTTTTTGATTCCTTGGTCAAGCTCACTGAACCAGGGATTAACTGTGAGCTCAGCTTTGACTTGTCCCTTATACTCACAATCTCCACATCCATCCATCCATCCATCCATCCATCCACCCATCCATCCATCCATCCATCCATCCACCCATCCACCCATCCATCCATCCATTCATTCATTCCCAGAGTCTGACAAAACAAAACACACACAGACACACAGACACACAGACACACAGACACACACACACACACACACACAGAGGTTTCCGGGTCGTACCGTGAGCCAGTCCATGGATCCCTGCGACCAGGTGCTCTCCACTGGTGGCTCCGTGGTATCTGATGTACTCTCTCTCACTCTGGTGCCTGTTGTCCATCGTCTTTCCCAGCCCGTCTGATAATGTCCCTGCAAACTGATACACACACACACACACAGAACAGGAGGATGATCACACTACTCACATACTTCTTTTTGCTCTTGCAGTCTGCAGTCTAAAAGTGGAGCCTACATCTTTGACAGGAACACTTGTTGTAAATGTCATCACTTTTCATTTATCAGCATCAAATAAACAAAGTTATCTAAAGACATGAAAAAAAGAGGTCAAGACTGCACTCTGTTATATTATGGACAAAAACTCAATGTGTGTGTGTTTAAACAATCAAACAAAAAACAACAAAAAAAAGACGGTCAAATTTTAGTTCACCAACAGCACAGAAACATCCAGATACAGTGAACCAGAATGAGAAGCTGAGGCTGAGCAGAGTTATGTACCTTGGCGGCAGAGTTGGACACGCCGTGGGTCACGTTTCGGATCAGTCCACCAACGTTCCCGTACTTGATGAGCTCAGACACGCCCTCAGTGACGTCATTAAGCAGACCCATGGGGTTTCCCAGGAAGTCCACAGAGCCCAAGATCTGAGCTGCCTGACTGATCAGCTCCTAGAGACAAGACCAGACCATGTGGTAAGGAAATGGACCAGAAGTTATATAGCGCTTTTCTAGTCGTTCTGACCACTCAGAGCACTTTACACTGCTGGTGTCATTCACCCATCCACACCACATTCACACACTGATGGCACAACAATCTACCTATTGAAGGCCATCAGTTTTATCTAAACCAGTCATACCCATTCACACACCACTGAACAACAGAGGGAGAAATTTGGGGTTCAACGTCTTGCTCAAGGACACTTTGACATGACTGCAGGAGCTGGGAATCGAACCTTCTGAATGAGAGGCGACAACTCTACCACTGAGCCACAGTCGCCCACAAATGAAACAAAGCAGATGCTCTGATGCTGCACCGAGAAATGACACAAAGCAGACGGTCTACAGCTGCAGCTACAGCTCAGGGAAACTAGTTATCTCTCTCTTTTAGAATAAAAATACTTTACGGTTCAGACTTTGGGACATGAAGATGATTTAAAAAGAGGAAAAATCAAGACCTCCAAATATCTGGATACACCTGATGTCATGCTCACCTCTCTGAAGTGCTTGAGGATGTCGTTGATGATGATCTCTTGGGTCTCGTATGGGTGCACCCTGGTGAACGGGTACATGTTGATGACAGCGTCTTCGAAACGAACCAGAGGAAATCCCAACGTGCCTTTCAGAGCCTTCAAAGGTAAGAATCCAGAATAAAGAGCAGGAGGAGCAGGAAAAGTCATTAAGAACAGCAGGTGAAATCTAAAAAATCAGAGAGACAGGATGTGGTGCAGAAACAGGAGCAGGAGAACAGGATTTGTTGGGTCACCTTGAGGTCAGGTGGCAGCTTGTGGGAGGTGAAGACACTCAGTTTGACCTGCGGGAGGCTGATCTTCAGGTTCTCAAAGTAGTATCGTTTCGGTGGTCCTGCATCCTCGCTGGGCCTCTCATGGAGGTTTTCATCCAACCTCTCCAGCTCTGCACTCACAATAATGATGGAATAGTTTTTCACCACAGAAAATAAAACCTCCATAAATATGAACACTGTTAACACTGTAAACTCCTGACCCACCAGCCTCAGTCTGTCCATAGCCAAAGAAACCAAGCAGTTTGAGCAGCAGTTTCTCCTCAATGATGACGGTGAAGCGTCGTGCCGTCACCATGAGGTGCTGAAAACGAGAGAAAAGGAGAAAATAAAATAGGCTGAGCTCGTATTCTTTCACTTATAATCATCTTTGGCATACTGCATCAACCCACGGTCAAATTACAAGCAGAGAGATACAAATAACATGCAGCTAACACAAAACCAACACTCAGCCAACATGCAGTAAACACGCAGCCAACATGCAGTAAAAACGCCACCAACAACACGCCAAGATGCAGTAACCATACAGCCAGCACGCAGCTAACAAACAGAAAACATTCAGTAAACAAACAGCCAATATGCAGCCAACATGCAGCAAACACGCAGCTAACCTGCAGTTAACTTGCAGCCAACATTAAGCCAACGAGCAGCTAACATGCAGCTAACACGCAGCCAACATGCAGCCAACATGCAGCCAACATGCAGTAAACATGCAGCCAGCACGCAGCCAACATGCAGCTAACATGCAGTAAACATGCAGCAAACAAGCAGTATTTAGCCAGTATGCAGAAAACATGCAGCCAACATGAAGCAAACATACAGCAAACAAGCAGCCAATATTCAGCCAACATGCAGCAAACATACAGCAAACAAGCAGCCAATATTCAGCCAACATACAGCAAACATGAAGCAAACATACAGCAAACAAGCAGCCAATATTCAGCCAACATGCAGCAAACATGAAGCAAACATGATGCCAACACACAGCAAACATACAGCAAACAAGCAGCCAATATTCAGCCAACATGCAGTAAACATACAGCAAACAAGCAGCCAATATTCAGCCAACATGCAGTAAACATACAGCAAACAAGCAGCCAAGATGCTCCTGGTTTAAAGTGAGTGTGAATCTATCCGTGTGTCGTGCTCACCTTGAAGAGGTCAGTGAGCATTAGGCTGCTGGGAACCTTGACTGAGTTGACCTGCAGAGCAGCGCCGCTCTCGTTCACTCCGCTGTCACTGGAGCTGGGAGTCACACACAACATGACCGGCTGGGTGGTTCCCAGGAGCTGATTGTCCACCTTAAAACATCAAGAAAAGACAGAGTTTTGAGGGCTCGGGACTGCAACCTTTTTTTTCCAGCATGATTGACTCAAAATGAATTTTATCTGGTTGTGTTCATGAATGTGTTCATTCATATGTTTTAATGCTCCCTTTAACACACGCTCCTTATCCTGCACCTGCACTCTCTCCTGTTATGAAGAGAGCGCCATCATGTCCACCTGCAGTGCAAATGAAGCGGTTTATTGCTGATTATTTTAAAAAACAAAATGAGAGAAAGGAATGAGAGGAGGAGGCTGCTGGTCAGGGAGATCCAAAAAAAGGTGACACATAGTCTATATTTTGACACATTCACAGACCATTAAAAAGTGTGTAATTGTACTGACAAAATGTGACACTGCACTGCAAAAAATTTAATTTTAAAAAACGGACACTGGAGTCTCAACTTCTTTCCTGCGCTCCGCTGAGAGCTGAGGCGAAGAGGCGACAGAGCGGAGTGAAGGGAGAGGGAAAATGGGGAGAGAGAATAGAACAGAATAGAATGTACTTTACTAATACCTGAAGGGAAATTCAGGTACCTAAGAGAGGCACCTAAGCACGGATAAATCTAACAAATATTTTGCTCAAGCCTGTGAAAATGACCCTAATGTTAAAGTCAGTGTTGATCACGCAATGTTAGCAACAGATAGTTTAACGTTAATGACGTAAAATTTCTCCTTCACATTTTTTCAGATGACAAAACAGTAACATTTCAAAAATAAATAAATAAATAAATAAATGAATAAATAAATAAATTAACCTTACTCTGCCCTCCCTGAATGTAGGAGCCCAGCCTGACAGATAAACAGTTCTTTGTAAAATGATTTAAATCGCAAGTATTCACAAGCTAATTCTTGCTGCAAGGTGTTTCTCATTGTCTACGGTATGGAGGCCCTAAATGGCCAAAACACTCAAACTCAAAAATCATGTGAGAACTAAGGAAAAATCATGCAATTCATAACAAGCCCAAAACGGGCAGCACAGATGTCAGGTTTTCATGGTCATGCTGTACAACCCCCCTGAATCATCGTGTGCTGGTGCAACCTACTGAGAAAGTTGGTCGCACCAGTGCTACCAGTGGAAAAGTTAGTGTAGAGCCCCGTTTACAGACAACTACAGATGAAAGCAGCAGGGTGTTAGTGACTGCATAACACAAAGATGAATCCACCTTTATCTGAATCTGTGTCAGTGATTTTCAGCAGTGATATGAGAGATGTGTTGGAAAATAACGAGGTGATTATTGACTCTGCTTATGGGTCTGATTCTGAATCGATTCCCTTCTTCATTCACAAACATACTCTGTGTGGAAAACAGAGAACAAAAAATTCTTGCTTCAAAGCAACTATTTAATTATTTATCAGTCTGCAGAAACAGTGGGAGAAAGATAAGCGTGTACTTCAGGTGTGCAGGAGCTTCAATATTTAATTGCTGTTTGTTGCACAGTGCTGGAGTTTCCTCCCCAACGCTGCAAGTTTCAGGAAGTGTTTCCAATGAACAGGGGTCATATAAAACACTAGAAAGATTGCATTTCCTGAAGAAAATGTGTTGAAATGTTGATGCTGCTGAAGAAAAGTGGTAAAAAAGAGAAGATATTGAATAAAATTGTTTAAAGCTGAAAAAGAAGGCTGCAAATGTTGAATGTTAAATAAAAAATTGTTTAAGCAGATTAAGAAACTTAAAAATGTGGAACATGTGGAATATAAATTGTTTAAAGCTGTGAAACAGCTTAAAATGGTAAATGTAAAATAAAAATTGCTTAAACAGCTGAAGAAACCTGAAAATGTAAAACATGTGTTAGAAAAACTGTTTAAAGCAGTGAAACGAAGCTGGAAATGTTTGATGTGAAATAAAAATCGCTTAAGCAGCGGAAAAGACTTGAAAATGTGGAACATGTGAAAGAAAAATAGCCCAAAAACTTTGTTGCTTCAGCTGTATTATCTGAACAACTGTTGAAGAGAGCATAAGGCTGAAAATGACAAAATTGTTCAAAGATCTGTGAACATTTGGAAGAAAGAATGAAGTCTGTAAGCAGAAGGATGCAGAAGCCTGAGAATCTTTAAGTAAAGAAAGTTTAGGGCAGACCAGATCTGTTTCCATTGATAACACATTGTTTAAATAAAGTTATTTGATTAAAAAAGTACTTGAGGTTGGTATGAGGAAAAATACAAGTACACCTCCCCTGAAGGATACGGTTGTATTAAGCCATCAGTGGTGAATAGAGAGAGAGACAGACAAACAGTATATATATATATATATATATATATATATATATATATATATATATATATATATATATATATATATATATATATATATATATATACATGTGTGTGTGTGTGTGTGTGTGAGTGTGTGTGTGTGCTTGTGCATGCGTGCGTTCGTGCGTACTTCCATGCATGTGTGCGCGCGTGTGTGAGATCTTGCATGCCTGCCATCTGTGATGAAGAGAGAGCAACAGACAGAGAGACAGACAGTGTATGTGTGTGTGAGTGTGTGTGTGTATCCAACTGCTCATTAACGCAAATTTCTAATCAGCCAATCACATGGCAGCAACTCAATGCATTTAGGCATGTAGACAGAGTCAAGACGATCTGCTGCTGTTCAAACTGAGCATCAGAATGGAGAAGAAAGGTGATTTAAGTGACTTTGAACGTGTCATGGTTGTTGGTGCCAGACGGGCTGGTCGGAGTATTTCAGAAACTGCTGATCTACTGGGATTTTCACGCACAACCATCTCTAGGGTTTACAGAGAATGGTCCGATAAAGAGAAAATATCCAGTCATGGGCGAAAATACCTTGTTGATGCCAGAGGTCAGAGGAGAATGGCCAGACTGGTTTGAGCTGATAGAAAGGCAACAGTAACTCAAATAACCACTTGTTAATAACCCCTCAACCGAGGTATGCAGAACAGCATCTCTGAACACACATCACATCAAACCTTGCGGCAGATGGGCTACAGCAGCAGAAGACCACACCAGGTGCCACTCCTGTCAGCTAAGAACAGGAAACTGAGGCTACAATTCACACAGGCTCACCAAAATTGGACAATAGAAGATTGGAAAAACATTGTCTGGTCTGATGAGTCTGGATTTCTGCTGTGACATTCGAATGGTAGGGTCAGAATTTAGTGTCAACAACATGAAAGCATGGATCCATCCTGCCTTGTATCAACGGTTCAGGCTGCTGGTGGTGGTGTTATGGTGTGGGGGATATTTTCAGCAGCCGAAAAATCTGCAGCAACTGCGTGATGCTGTCATGTCAATACGGACCAAACTCTGAGGAATATTTACAATACCTTGTTGAATCTATGGCACGAAGGGTTAAGGCAGTTCTGAAGGCAAAAGGGGGTCCAACCCGGTACTAACAAGGTGTACCTAATAAAGTGGCCGGTGAGTGTGTAAATGTGTACGACAGTGCCTTTTCTCTTTGTTATTATGTAAAAACAGTGTTAGAAAAAGAATAAATAACCTCACCTGGATATTCTGAATGCTGAGCTCCAACACCTCATTGGCTGCAGTGCGTGTGAAGTGGATGTCTATGCCAGACAGCGTGGTGAACACAAGCTCCTCAGGAGCCTTGTTGACCAGAGAGACACCCAGACCTTCGTCCAGATTCACCAAAACCTGCAAAAAACCCCACAGAAATAAAAATATCAGTGACACGTCAGCCAAAAAAATCCTAGGAGGAATAACTTCAGAGTCCCTCGTACCTCCAGCTCCTGCTCCGGCTCTGCCTTCTTCACCTCCTCGTTGCTCCTCTCCTGCTCTGTGCTGGGCGAGTGCCGCAGCATCCTCCTCTGGTTAAAGTCACTGATCTGCAAACAATCAGACCAACAAACAGACAGACAGACTTCTGTAAGCAGGAATCATGCAATTCACCCTAACTGCAGCTTAAAAGTGTATTTTATCAGATGTAATCAGGGCAATGGATGAATGCTGCTCTTTTACATTCTACAACAAGATCTGTTATTGATTTGAGTGTTTAATTAGGAGCATCATTAAGACAAAAAAATGTCTCTTATGATCATAGGGAATTCTGAACAGGAAGTTTGAAAATTGGAGTTAAACATCTGATTTTTACCGTTTATAGGGTTCATATTTGATTGAACTTGTCCCAGAGTTTTTTTTCCGATCATCTTGAAAATGTATTTGTATGTATGTATTATACTAGACATATTGACAATTAAAAGTTATTAAAGGAATTTTTATACTCTCAATGGGCCAGGGGAGGTTGCCAAAGTTGATGATTTTTTTGGCAAAATGAAAACCTTAAGAGATCGTGTGTACAATGTTGGATCTGGACCAAATATGCTTTTTTTTCACCTTAAAGTACAGCGCCCCCTAATGTCAAAAGGAAGTCATTTGATGATGTATAGCATACATATTAGATCAATCCCACAGTTTTTTTCCCCAATCATCTTGAAAATGTTTGTGTATACTACACACCCTGTCGATTAAAAGCTGTCAAAGGAATTTTTATATCTCAATGGGCGTGGCCAGGGGAATTTGCCAGACTTGACGATTTGTTCTGCTGCTTCAACTCCAGATTTCATAACTTCAGTGTGCCTAAACTTGTAACGAAACATACCAAAAAATTCAGCCACAGCAAAACATTTATGATTCCAGTGCTTTTGTGTCAAAACATGCTCCACAGCTCCCCCTAGTGAATTAAAACTGCAGCCCCTCTGGCTACTTAGCCATAGCTAACTATGTGCCTAAATTTTGGTGGGCATCATCATCATCATAGGAAGACCAACAAAAAAGTCTCTTATGACCATGGTCAATTCTGAACAGGAAGTTTGTAAATTGGAGTAAAACATCCTATTTTTGCTATTTATCAGGTATGTATTTGATCGAACTTGAATCGTCCTTAATTTTTATTCCGATCATCTTATTATCAAGTTATTAAATGATTTATTGACTCAATGGGCGTGTCTGGGGAGGTCGCCAAAGTTGACAATTTTTTCTGAAAATTGAAAACCTTAACAGATCGCACGTACAATGTTGGATCTGGACCAAAATGCACACACATGATCAGTGTCACAATATGAATGCATCCATATGCTATTTTTCACCATAAAGTACAGCGGCCCCTACTGTCCACAGGAAGTCTTATGTTTAACTATGTGATTAAAGTCGCCCCTTTTCTCTGTAAAGATTTCTTTCTACTCTGCTCTGTAATGTCTTTCAGGCCTTCATAAAGCATCACTGTCATGTCCTGTACTACAGTGTGTCCATGGCGATGAATCAAACTCTGATACCTCGCCATGAACAACTAAGTCATTCTAGCTTCTAGCTCTAGCTTCATTTAACCTCAAATCTGAACCAAATTCCACACACATGCTCATAGCTCCACTCTTTGCAAATGCATCATAGTATCTTTCACACATATTGTCCAATCAGTTTCAGATATAACACAAACCATCACGCTCCCTCTCTGGACTGATATACACATGTGAGAAGAGCTTTATTCTCTATTGTAAAGTGTCTTAAGATAACACTTGTTATGAATTGGCGCTATACAAATAAAGATTGATTGACTGATTGATTGATTGATGTGCACGTGCAGATCTTGCTGCACATGTGATGGCCACAATATGCCCTGATTGGCACACAGGGGCAAGGGCCCACTTATCGCCGTTTGCGGATTTAACTATTATTATTTTATTATTATTGTTATTATTATTATTATTATTGCTAAGTACAATCAGACTTCATGAAAGCTTAAAAGATGACCCTGAGGGTCAACACAGAGAAACTCTGCATGTTATCATTATCTGTTCCAGTGATTGTTTTTACCTGAAGGACGCGTGTGGGTCCGTTTGGCAGCACCTGGACCGACAGCACCCCAGAACCTGGTCTCATCTTCTGGTTGATGAACTGCTGCTCAGGACCAGGATCATTCAGGCCGGAGTCTGGTCCCAGCACCACCTCTGCTCCATCATACAGACCTGCAACACCTCCCTTCACCTGAGGGTCACAAGTCATTCATTTAAAAAACTAAACAGATGCGTTCAGAGGGGACGGTACTAAAAGAAGGCCACAGAAACCTGAGACCATGATGTGATGACCACAACCATAACTCATCAACCATTCAACACAGATTCTACCCCTGGGGATCAATAAAGGCTAAGATTATCTTATCTTAGCTTAGCTTATCATATTTTTTTTATCTCATCTTATCTCATGTTAGATTATTTTATCTTATCATATTTTGTTATCTCATCATATCATTTTTTTTATCTTATCTTATCTTATCTCATCTTAGCTTATCTTATTATATCTTATCTTATTTTATTTAATCTTAGCTTATTTTATCTTAGCTTAGCTTATTATATCTTATTTTATTTTATTTTATCTCATCTTATCTTATCTTATCTTATCTCATCTTATCTTATCTTATCTTATCTCATCTTAGCTTATCTTATTATATCTTATCTTATTTTATTTAATCTTAGCTTATTTTATCTTAGCTTAGCTTATTATATCTTATTTTATTTTATTTCATCTTATCTTATCTTAACTTTAATTTTAAAGGAAAACTCTGAAAATAGCTGTTTAACCTGAGTTTTTATTACACCAATCAGTAGTTTTATAATTATTCTAAAAACACATAAACAGATGAAGATGAACTAACCTGAACAACCAACCGGGGAAGGCCACAGGTCAGCATGTCTGAGCTGAAGTACCAGGTCTGGGTGGTGCTGCGCCTTGAGTCCGGCCTCCTCAGCATCAACGGCTCAAAGCTAAGAGAGAGAGAGAGAGAGAGTGAGAGAGAGAGAGAGAGAGAGAGAGAGAGAGAGAGAGAGAGAGAGAGAGAGAGAGGAGCGTCTGCTTGAACCCAGCACTGACCTGTTATCACTGACAGCTGCGAGCCCAGCAATGTCCAGCACCAGTGAGGAGTCCAGGGGGCGTGGCTGAGCTGGCTTGCTCTGCGGCGGCGACGAGCCTTCGTGACACAACATGCCGGAGCCAGTCATCCTCCAAAGCTGGGAGCGTTTCCCCGGCTCCTGCACGCCAATCAGACGTTAACAGAACTGTTCTTTGAGCTCTTTTGTTTCGAGGGCCCATAAATTTCGTATCATACGTCAATTTATTTATTCAAATAATAAAAGTAAGGCTTGTGTCTTTGCCAGTAACTCTTTCCACCAGGCTGAGGCGCCGACCTTACATGTCCTCAGCATTCAAATCAAATAGAAGACATGCAAAATGAAAGCAGTGTCTAGGTTTGGGATTAATAATTATCAAGAGTTCTTTGGGACTTTAAAATAAACATGAAATGAAAGAAAGAGACAGAGACCATCAGGGCTCCAGAGCAGCTAAGTTTCCCTTCCTTTGCCACCTTTCATCACATTATGTTGCTTCTTGAACATCCTGAACCCGTACCTTCTTCTTTAGGATGACCCTCTGGGTCTTGGTGTCCACATCCAGAACAAGTTCAGCAGAACTCACCGGGCGCTTCTTCCCCGCAGGTCTCCTCTCCACGCTCCTGTACACAGAGTCACACTGCTTTATCAAGTGTGGCGTCAGCTTTGAAAGATAACAAACTGTAACCTGTGAACGCCGTACTGGGAGAAGGTGTGCGTGGCTGCGATGTAGATGAAGTTCTCGTAGTACAACTTGTTGTACTCCCTGAAGAAGTTCATGTCGGCTGTGACCTCGGAGGATCCGGCTCCCTTCACGGTCAGGGTCAGGTACGGGGGCAGCGTGGGCTCGTCACAGGCGTAATCCAGCACAGCGCCTGCCTTCACCTCAGTGTGCAGCCGGATGTCAGCCACACCATGCTGCCAGACCTGGATAGGGACCTGGAGGATTCACAGCATGGATTAATCTGTTCTTTTCAGGCTGTGTTTGCTGTGACAGAGCAGAGACAGCTCGATTTTGGGTAAAAAGATGAGTCCGTGCAGAGCAGACAGAGGTCTGAAAGAACCATGCAGAGGATTTTTGTGGGTTTTTTTTTACACACAATTGTCCCCGTTAAGTCTGAGAAGGCTTCAAAATAAGAGCATGTCAGACTCCTTATGAGGACAGAATGAGAGCTGCTGATGTCTGACATCCTTTGTAATTTAAACCTGAAGTTGGATTGATGTTAACAGTTCCATTTAACTAATGACATGAGCTTCAACACCATGAATATCTGGGTGGAGAGTTTGAGAGTAAATCCAGTTCTTAGAACTAACGTTTCAGATCCTTCACTTCCTGTTAAAATCAGTTTATCTCCATCTGATCGTTTTCAGTCATGTTCAGTATAAAGTTTGTCTCTTTGCTCAGTGCAGGACCTGAACATCTGGTTCTGCTTTGACCTGATCATCTGATTCTGGTTTGACCTGATCATCTGATTCTGGTTTGACCTGATCATCTGATTCTGCTTTGACCTGATCATCTGATTCTGGTTTGACCTGATCATCTGATTCTGGTTTGACCTGATCATCTGGTTCTGGTTTGATCTGATCATCTGATTCTGGTTTGACCTGATCATCTGGTTCTGCTTTGACCTGATCATCTGATTCTGGTTTGACCTGATCATCTGATTCTGGTTTGACCTGATCATCTGATTCTGGTTTGACCCGATCATCTGATTCTGGTTTGACCTGATCATCTGATTCTGGTTTGACCTGAACATCTGGTTCTGCTTTGACCTGATCATCTGGTTCTGCTTTGACCCGATCATCTGGTTCTGGTTTGACCTGATCATCTGATTCTGGTTTGACCTGATCATCTGATTCTGGTTTGACCTGATCATCTGATTCTGGTTTGACCTGATCATCTGATTCTGGTTTGATCTGATCATCTGATTCTGGTTTGACCTGATCATCTGATTCTGGTTTGACCTGATCATCAGGTTCGGCTTTGCCATGATCATTTGGTTCTGGTTCTGGTTTGACATGATCATTAAGTTTGACCTGATCATCTGGTTCTGGTTTGATCTGATCATCTGGTTCTGCTTTAACATCATCATCGAGTTTGACCTGATCATCAGGTTCTGCTTTGACCTTATCATTTGGTTCTGGTTCTGGTTTGACCTTATCGTCAAGTTTGACCTGATCATCAGGTTCTGCTTTGACCTTATCATTTGGTTCTGGTTCTGGTTTGACCTTATCGTCAAGTTTGACCTGATCATCTTGTTCTGCTTTGACATGATCATCTGGTTCTGCTTTGACATGATCATCTGATTCTGCTTTGACATGATCATCAAGTTTGACCTGATCATCTGGTTCTTGTTTCAAATGATCATCTTGTTCTGCTTTGCCATGATCATTTGGTTCTGGTTCTGGTTTGACCTTTTCATCAAGTTTGACCTGATCATCTGGTTCTGGTTGGACCTGATCTTTCCCTGCCATGTGCTTTTAATTTTTTTATTCAGCTTTTTTTTTAACTTTAAAATGTTGGACTACAAAGTCTGAGCTCTTTGCTGAGGCCTGGCGATCTACACCTTTGTCCTCAGTTTGTGTTAAAATGTGGAAAAAAACAAAGAGTACAGCCAAGAGATAGTGATGGTTTACCTCAGAGATGTTGTCAACACGAAAAGGCGGAGGCAGCTGGTCGGTGTCGGTGAAGGAGATCTGGTAAGTGGCTCCCTTCAGGGTAATTTCTGTCCTCAGGAAGTAACAGTTCCCCAGTGTGTCCCTGTTCAAAGCATCAAAGCAAAGATCCAATGAACCTCTCAAATATCTCATTAAATCACATCATGCTAGATTATAAAAAAAAAACAGTCAGTTTAAAATAAACAACATCACAAAAACTGGCGCTCGGGGACAAAAGAACGTTGTTACAATAAATTTAAAGAAAATTCAATGTATGAAACCTCATGTTGATGTGGAAGGACTTGGGTTTGTTGACCTCAAAGCCTCCAGACCAGGTGCAGTTTTTGGTGTCCATCATGCGCACACACAGCAGCTGGTCATAGTCGTTGCGAGGCCAGTGGAAGACCACGCTGGAGCCTGGCAGGGTGGAGATGTAACCCTCAGGGTTGGTCGTGCCCTACAAACAATGATTCATGAATGTCCATGCCTGCTCTGTTCACACTCGGGTTAAGAAGCTGATGTTTCTGGGTTCACAGACTGAGACAAGCGAGAAACTGGAAAGCCTTATTAAACCGCATTAAAATTATTTACAAAGTGCTGTATTAATACAATTTATTATTATTATTATTATTATTATTATTGTTGTTATTATTGATATTACTATTATTATAAATGTCTCTGGTCCTTTTCTAAAGTAAAGTTTCTTTTGTTTTGTGCTTTACAGACTTCCTGAAATAAACATGTAAAAAGAGAAACAAGCAGCAGGTCTGAAGGAGGCTTCAGAGAGTAAACTAAGACTTATTAAAATAGATTTGAACTTTGGGGCGCTATGGTATGGCAGGGATGTGAATCTTAAACCCCAGACTTCCCATACCCCACCCTTTGCACACTTTATTTTATGTCTCACCTTTCCTCGGGCGAACTCCCTCTGAGCAAAAGCCAGTTTGTGGCTGGAGCGGTTGTCCAGGAGGTAGCGAGGGGCGAAAGTCACGATGTGAGTGTCTCTGTAGCGTCCTTTTCCTTTCCGCACGTTGATGCCTGCACCGATCAAACGAGGATACACAGAGGGTAGAGACAATGATTATTGATGAGGTGAGAGCAGAATCAGAGACACTTTCACATCCAACGGTATCTGTTTAGCACTACAGATCTTTGCTTTGTGGAGCTAAGTGTCATAAACCCTGGCTCACACACCTTGAGAGAGTCTGAAAAAAACAGGATGGATTCAGCACAAAATGATTGATGAATGACTTTCACTCACAGCACAGAAAAGTGGATTATAATGAGGGAGGAAACATCAGGGTCTTCCTCAAAGGCAGCAGGTTTATATTGGAGTATATGGGACTTTGATTCATTAAGCCTGAGTGAATGAGCGCTTCTAATTATCAGGAAAGAAGTTATTAATTTATTCCTACGGACTCATGCAGCTCAGCTCCTTCTCTTCTTCAATGGCTGTGCAGGAAAAAAATAATTACAACCTCCTGATCCAGAAAGACAGCAGCTCAAAACATTCTGCTGCTTGTGAAAATTCCCAACCTGTAGTTTCAGAGGTCAAAGGATCTGAATCAGCCCTGATCTGAATCCTACTCATCCTACATCTAGTCCAAGGGGCAACATCCGGTAGAGAATAAGCCTACGTGGAAGTGCCAAAAGTTTCTGTTCATGGAGAATCCACTAGAGGCTGGCTGCAGAAAGACCGGAAGTCACATGGACACCAAGCCAAAAAAGCAGACTTTTACAGCATATTTACAGCCTGGTTCAAAAAACGGCTGAAACACTAATTCGGCTATCGGCACACACTGAACGGTGAATGATTTTTTTTCTAACTCAGCGGTTTTTTAGATATTAGGATTACAGGTTTGTCCAATCAGAGGCTCAGCTCAGCCCAGCTCACGTGACTGACAAGCGCCCTATAACTGTTAGACAGGAAGCTCAAAGTCCGTGTCATATCAAAGATGGCCCTGTCCAATGATTGGCTTCATTTGACTGTATCAGGAACAGACAGGTGATGTTGCAGAGACTACGTCCATATTTTATACAGTCTATGGTTTAATCATAGCTCACTTTGTGCAGAGCTCACCTATGTTGTAGATGAGACCTGGCCTGTTCCCATGCATGATGACCTTCACCGCCCTGACCCCGCTCCCTCCGTCCAAGGAGAAGCCCTGACACCAGCCAGGGACTCCGTCCGGGTGGATTCCCTTCCCTATCCTCATGGTACACCTGAGATTCAGGTTTAGAGTCAGTATCTTCAGCTAAACTGTAAGAGTGGCATCGTGCATTACCAGGAAATACAGACTAATAACACTCACATGGCAGGCTGCTCTTTGTCCGTGTAACAGAACAGTAATGGACTCAGGCTGCGAGCCAACTCGTGCTCCTCAAACTGTCCGGCTGCATCAGCCTTTCCGTTGTCCTGACGAAAGATCAGCGGCAGACCTGAAAGAGGTACTGGTCTCAGAGACTGAAGAAAAACTGAAGAAACAATGAGTGTGTTTCAGTGTGAGGTTTTCTCTTGCTACCAGTCTTGTTGATCAGCCAGTAAGGGGCAGATATCAGGATCTTTAGCGCCCCCTGTGCTCGCAGGATGATGCGGATGGTAAGACAAAGCAGGTGCTTGTTGGTGTCATACAGCCTCATTCGGACCACATAGTTCTGAGTCCCAGGTGGGATCAGCAGCTCTTTGCACATGGGAAAGTTCTCCAGCAGGACACCTTAGGGGGAACACATCAAAAACAACAAAGGGAAGAATGGATGATGGATGAATGAATAGATGGAGAATGAAGGAATGGATGGATGGATGGATGAATAAATGAATGGATGAATGAATGAATGACGTTAAAAAAATGGATGAATGAAAAAATGGATGATAGATGTATGGATGAATGAAAAGAGGAATGTATGAATGGATGAATGAATGAAAAAATGGAAGGATAAATGGGTGGACGATAGATGGATTAATAAATGGATTGTTGGATGGATGGTTGGATGAATGAAAAAAATGAATAATTGAATCAATGGATAAATGAATAGATGAATGGATGAAGGATGAAAAAATAAATGGATGAATGAATGGATGGATGAATGAATGAAAAGATAGATGGAGGATTGGATGAATGAATGGATGGAGAATTGGATGAATGAATGGATGAATGAATGGATGATGGATTAATGAATAAATGATGGATGAATGAATGAATGGATGGAAGATTGGATGAATGAATGGATGAATAAATGGATGATGGATGGATGATTGGATCAATGTGTGGATGATTGGATGAATGAATGAATTAATCGATGGATGGATGATTGGATGAATGAATGGATGATGAATAAATGAATGGATGGATGAATGAATTGATGATGGATGGATGGATGGTTGAATGAATGGATGATGGATGGATGAATGAATGAATGGGTGGATGATTGGATGAATGAATGGATGATGGATGATTGAATGGATGGTGGATGAAAGAATGAATTGATGAACGAATGTATGGATGATTGGATAAAAGAATGAATTGATGAACGAATGGATGGATGATTGAATAGAGGAATGGATGGATGAATGTATAAATGAATGAAAGAATGAATTGATGGATGAATGGATGAAGAATGGATGATGGATGAATGAATGATTGGATGAATGAATGGATGATGGACAAATGAATGGATGGATTGATGAATGAATGGATGGATGAATGAATGAATGAATTGATGAACGAATGGATGGATGATTGGATGAATGAATGAATGGATGGATAATTTGATGATTGAACGAATGGATGATGGATAGATGGATGGATGAATGAATGGATTACACAAAATTAAGATTTTTTTTCTAACATCTTAAAAATTAATCAGACTGGACTGAAGAGACCAAGAGCTGTAAGTCCTGACCTAGCTCCATGTTCTGTGAGGTGTCTGTGGCATGTAGCACGGCCTCTTTCCCAGGCTTCAGTGAGCCTTTGATGGCCGTCCCCTTGATGTAGAAGTTGAGGTCACATGGTAGCAGGTTGGTGAGCACCATGGTGGGCAGCAGGTAGATGGTGTGGCCAGGCTGTCGGCAGATCTGCTTTGCACTGCCAGAAATCCTCTTTGCAGGCTGCTGGTCTGGGTAGTTCTCTTTCTTGATGACCACACAGAACCTGCAGAGAGGTGAAGCATTGACCACCAGGTGTTTGGAAACTGAGAGTCATGAATAGGCTGGCTGCTGACCTCCTGTGTTTACCTGAAGTTACGTTTGAGGTTGTCATCAAAGTCTGCAGACTGACACTCCCTCTTACTGCTGCTGAGCTCTCCGGGTCGCTCCACGCTGGTCCAGTGGATCGGGACCTTACAGAAGAACAGACCAAGGCCTTTGGGCCGAGCCTGTAGCCGCCAGGACGTCAGGTGGAGGGGGACCGCCAAGGCCTGACCTGGCAGGATGGGAGGCAACACGACCGGTTCTGCCAACATGGGATTGCACAGAAAGGCTTTTTTAAGAAGTGCATAAAAAAGAGAAACTCAAACAAATATGAACACGATTAAATGAAATATGAGAAACACAATAAATAGATGAAATCTGACCTATAATCCTCTGTGATACAGTGTGAATGAATGAAATCTGAATCTGATTTTAGTATTGTCACATTGAATTCAGGATAATGTTTTTTTTTTTTTTTTTTTTTTTTAACTTTACTTTTTTTAGTTTGTTTTATTCAGCCTCGAAACAATTTATTACAATGGTTCAGAATAATAATAACAATAAACACAAGATAAAAGAAACAAGATTAAACTTATTCTTTCTAATTAAAATCATGGTTTTATAACATTTTATTTAATTTAGTGACAGTTTTATCAACCACCATGAAAATGAGAAAATAAAATTAAAATTGCAATATTAAACAATGTAAAATGAAAGTTACAATAAAAAAGAAAGAGCATTAATTAAAGAAAACGAGAGTTACAGCTGTAACTGAGGTTCTATGAATTCTGGATGACCGCCAGAGACGGTATGCAATACCTGGATATCATCGCGCAGTGGCGCATGAGGTCGAGACATAATACCAACAAAGTCACCATGTGACCTTGGTGACGAAAGCAATCTGATAAGAAGCCCTGTCACCCAGCAGTCCTCTCCTACAGAATCTTCTCGACAAGATTCAGAGTAACAGAGAACTCTGGCGGTCATCCAGAATTCATAGAACATCAGTTACAGCTGTAAGTCTCGTTCTATTTCATTCTTCCTGACCGCCGGATGTGCAGGATGAAGCCCAAGCAGCTGCAGCACATATGTCATTGAGCGGAACCCCCCCTCAAGGCAGCCCAAGACGTAGACATGCTCCTGGTTGAATGACATTTCCCAGAAGGAACCTGGAGGCCTTTTAGAATGTATGCCATGGAGATGGTATCTGTGATCCAGTGAGAGAGCCTCTGTTTGGACAAGGCACGTCCCTTCCTGGAACCACTATGACAAACAAATAGTGCATCAGTTTTACAAAACTCTGCAGAAACCTGAATGTACTGTCTCAGCGCCTGAACTGGACAGAGGAGGCTAGTGCTGGCGGACAGTTCCACCACTCCAGACTGAGGAGCGAAAGCCACCAAGTTGATAGGCTGGTTGACATGAAAGGCAGAAAGCCTCTTAGGAAGAAAAGAAGGGTTGGGCCACATGATAACCCCTGAGTTGTCAGAATTCCAACGCAAACAGTCACTGGAAATAGAGAGGGCATGAAGATCACCAACACGCTTCGCAGAGGCCATAGCAAGTAAAAAAGCAGTCTTACCAGATAACCATCCGAGTTCAGCCTGATCAAGGGGCTCAAATGGTGAGGAGCAAAGGGACTCTAAGACAACAGGCATGTCCCATGAAGGTACCCGTGTAACAACTGGAGGCCATAACCGGAGAGCGCCTTTTAAGAAGCGACCCACCAGAGGATGCGAACCCAAGCTACAACCATCCACAAAAACATGTAGAGCTGAGATAGCAGCAACATACACCTTAATAGTTGAACCAGAAAGACCTTTATCCAACAACAATTGCATGTACCTGAGTATTACAGGAACAGAGCAATGCACCGGATCCTCATTCTGATCTGTGCACTAACTGGAAAACAGTTTCCATCTGTTGGAATACAGTTCTCTAGTGGAGGGGGCTCTCGAGTTGAGTACGGTTCGGTCATCCTGCCCCAGTGGGCTGGTCTGTTCCGAAAACCACAGTGGGCAATGTGTCGAGACCTCTGACGCAAATAGGTCGACCTGCGCCCTGCCGTACCTTTCCCAGATCATCTGAACAACTGATGGATTGAGCCTCCACTCGCGTGGTGGAGGCTGCTGGCGGGAGAGCATGTCGGCTGCCTAGTTCTGCACCCCTGGCAGGTGCACAGCTCTGAGGCTTGCAAGGCGGGGTGATGCCCACTGAAGTAGTCTCTGTGTCTCCTGCAGGGACTGGACTGACCTGGTTCCCCCCTGGTGGTTCACATGATAAACCGTAGACGTGTTGTCCGAACGCACCAGGATATGCTTGCCTCCCAAGAAGGGGTGAAAATGTCTGAGTGCTAGATGGATTGCATGCAGTTCCAACACATTTATGTGCCAGAGCCTCTGGGAGGGGCTCCAAGTCCCCCTGACCGTCCTGTGCTGCCACACAGCCCCCCAACCAGAGAGGGAGGCATCCGTCTCTACAACCTCCCTGCGAGAGGGGAGGGAACCCAGGGGAACTCCGCAGCACAAATAAGCTCTGTCTCTCCAAGGTTCCAGGGCCCGAAGGCACTGGCCTGATATCAGTACTGTCCTGCTTTGGTGTCTCTTGGGGTCGAGACCCAACCTGTTGACCCAGATCTGAAAAGGACGTAACGAGAGGAGGCCCAGGGGGATGACCAGCCAATTGTTGAAATATGGAGGAATTCGTATGCCTTTGGCCTGCAGAGGAGCAAGTGCAGCTGCAATGATTCTGGTGAAGATCCGAGGAGCAAGTGAAAGCCGAATGGGAGCACCCGGAACTGATAGACCTTCCCCTCGAACGCGAAGCGGAGGAACTCTCTGTGACACAGCCTGGAGAACATCTGCTGTGCAGAGCATATGAAAACGCAGAACCTTTATGTACTCGTTCAGCTTCCTGAGGTCAAGAATGGGGCGAAAACCGCCATCTTTCTCCAGAATGAGAAAGTAAGTTCAATAAAAACCCTTCATCTGACAAGAACTTTGTACAGTTTCGATGGCGTCTTTCTTTAAAAGTGCGGCAATCTCCTCTCTTAGAACCCGAGACCTCAAAGGGTCGTTGACAACAGTCATCTTGATGCCATTGGACTTTGGAGGTCAGCGTCTGAACTGAATACTGTATTCCCTGGAGAGAGACAATAACACCCTGGTCGGAGAGCTTCATCAGGAGAAACTATCAAAGAAGCAATAGAAGCATCAATGGCAGGCATTTGGTCTAGCCCACATTGAACAGCATCCTTCATAGCAGCCAAAACCTTGCAGTCACTAGGCAGGTGGCTGAATGCCTTAGGGTCAGGCGAGCATTTTTTAAGCTCATCAATGTATGGCACTGAATGAGGCACTTGGAAGACAGATGGTTGTGGTGTGTTCTTAAATAAGGCATTGACTGGAGCCGTCTCAACAGGGGCAACATCAAGGCCAAGCCGAGAGATAGCAAGCTGAATGGCTGACTTAACTGTTGACTGCCCAGATTCAGAATCTTTCATGGGGTCCGACCCAAGGGAGTCCATTCCTGAGGAGTGTGAGGGCACCCTCATTAAATCCTCCTGCTCTCCCTTCTCCCTATCACTGAAGCAGTTCCCTGAAGCTGCAATAGAAAGGATATCCTCCTCCTGCAGAATAGCGACAGGGGACAAGGAGGACAAGCTATCGCCCTCACAGACTGCAGGAGGTGGTGTTGCAGCAACAGAGCTAGAAACCATAGCTCCTGGAGGGGGAGCCTGAGGTTGTAAATTTAGGAGAAGAGCCTTGATCTGGGCAAATTCAGAGGCCAACGTGTCCACCTTGAGGGCCAGAAGATCATAACGCCTCTGTTTCTTCTTGGGGACTGTGGAGCTCAGTTTTTCTTTGCGTTTGGGGCCCAAAGAGGGGGTCCCACTCAAGCTATTTTCATATCTGGCCAATCTAGCGGCCCTCTCTAACAGCGGCATGCATCTGCAAGTAGTGCAGGCCTGGTCCGTCATCACCTGCCTTAGATGTTCAACCCCAAGGCACACCATCCTCCAAACTGAGAGGGGTCAAACAGACGGTGCAAACCGGGAACATGCTTGTAATCCAACCTGAGTTCGTCTGCCTCAGTCGGCACAAAAGTTCAATTAGGTTGCGGGCCAAGGCACTCCAATATCACGGCGATGTGTGGCTAGAGCGGGAACACTCCGTTACACATACACACTTCAAACAAGATTGGACTAACACTTGAGCTAGCGAAGCAGCAAGAGCCAATCACACTCAACCGCAACGTCATATGAAGTTCAACCATGGGACGTTAGCTATGGAGCGAGAACACTCTCCGCTACTGCCCACAGACCGTACCGTCGTCACTATCAGGCGGGAAGACCCCAGCGAGACCGATGGGTTAAACAACGTTTGGAAGGTAAGAAGCTCTGGCTAAGTCTGTCACACCCGCAAATAGCAAGTCAACACACTGAACATTAGCCGTCGCAAGCGGGAACGCTGTACGGACAATATCCGCCGGGAGAAAAGGTGATACTTACCTGTAAATGTTCCGCAAAACTCCCGGTTCTACAACGAACACCGGCTATGCAGCCTCTGGAGGACGGAACGTAGCTCCAACCGATGGGTTACGAGGCTACTAGCATAGACGGCTACATGCTAAATAGCAATAGCACTTCTTCGACCTGCTCGTAGTGGCAAGAAGATGAAAAGGAGAGGACTGCTGGGTGACAGGGCTTCTTATCAGATTGATTTCATCACCAAGGTCACATGGTGACTTTGTTGGTATTATGTCTCGACCTCATGCGCCACCGCGCGATGATATCCAGGTATTGCATACCGTCTCTGGCGGTCAGGAAAAATGAAATGGAATCAAAGGTAATCAAGTAGTCACTTATTTAATAAACTAAACTAAAAAAACAGAACTGAAGGTGAAAAGAAAATACCATAAAAAGAGAGTTCAGAGATAATGTCTTCTTTATCAATGTCTAAAATAATAAAATAAATAAAAGTGGCGTCTCACTGTCTGGAGCTGAGGGGCTGTCCAGTCTGACCTCCATGGGAACATCCAGCTGGTTCTTCACCATGAGGGCGGAGCGAACCGTGATCACCTTCCTGGCGCTGCCCTCCATCGTGATGGAGAAGACAACTCTGACCGGAGGCAGCGCAGAGAACTAAGATAAGATAAGATAAGATAAGATAAGATAAGATAAGATAAGATAGGTACTTTATTTGTCCCAAGCTGGGAAATTCTTTTGTAGCAGCAGCAAACAGAATATAAAATATAAAAAATATACAAAATATAAAATCACTGTGAAATATAAAATGACAATATGAAGAAAATACAAAAAATATATACAATAACTAAAACAGAATGTGCAAAAGATGTGGTTTTGTGTTTGAGGGGATAAATATCAAAACTCCAAGCACAACTCTAACACATTTGAAATGCAGAATTAAAGTCTGATGGAAGTTTGATGTAAGTTAAATTTAAGTTTGATTTAAATTTGATGTGAGTTTGATTTAAGTTTGATTTAAGTTTGATTTCAGCTTGATTTAAGTTTGATGTGGGTTTGATGTGAGTTTGATTTAAGTTTGATTTAAGTTTGATTTAAGTTTGATTTCAGCTTGATTTAAGTTTGATGTGAGTTTGATTTAAGGTTGATTTAAGTTTGATGTGAGTTTGATTTAAGTTTGATTTAAGTTCAATGTGAGTTTGATTTAAGTTCAATGTGAGTTTGATTTAAATTTGATTTAAGTTTGATTTAAATTTGATTTAAGTTTGATTTCAACTTGATTTATGTTTGATTTAAATTTGATGTGAGTTGTATATAAGTCTGATTTAAGTTTGATGTGAGTTTGATTTAAGTTTGATCTAAGTTTGTTGTTAGTTTGATGTTAGTTTGATGTTTGTTTGATGTGAGTTTGATTTAAGCTTGATTTAAGTTTGATGTGAGGTTGATTGATTGATTGATTGATTGATTGATTGATTGATTTATTCATTAATTTTGGTCATGTCAGCTCACTTATACAACATCACACATTGTCAATAGTTGATCAAATTGTACATGTCTGAAAGGGAAGATGGGAGAAGTAGAGCTTATCTATTCCCGTATTTTCTTAATATTTAGTCTCCTCTTTTCCACATATCATCAGATTATTATAGAGTTCCAAATAGTCTTGGAGGAGACTCAGTTGTTGTTTCTACTATAGAAGACACACACAGATTTAAGTTTGATGTGAGTTTGATTTAAGTTTGATGTGAGTTTGATTTAAGTTTGATACAAGTTTGATTTAAGTTTGATGTGAGTTTGATTTAAGTTTGATACAAGTTTGATTTAAGTTTGATTTAAGTTTGATTTAAGTTTGATGTGAGTTTGATTTAAGTTTGATGTGAGTTTGATGTGAGTTAGATTTAAGTTTGATACAAGTTTGATTTAAGTTTGATGTGAGTTTGATTTAAGTTTGATGTGAGTTTGTTGATAGTTTGATGTGAGTTTGATGTATGTTTGTTGTTGGTTTGATTTGAGTTTGTTGTTGGTTTGATTTGAGTTTGATTTAAGTTTGATGTGAGTTTGATTTAAGTTTGATGTGAGTTTGATTTAAGTTTGATGGGGGTTTGTTGATAGTTTGATGTGAGTCTGATTTAAGTTTGATGGGGGTTTGTTGATAGTTTGATGTGAGTCTGATTTAAGTTTGATGTGAGTTTTATTTAAGTTTGATGTGAGTTTGTTGTTAGTTTGATGTGAGTTTGTTGGGAGTTGGATGTGAGTTTGTTGTGAGTTTGATTTAAGTTTGTTGTGAGTTTGATATAAGTCTGATTTAAGTTTGATGTGAGTTTGATTTAAGTTTGATGTGAGTTTGATTTAAGTTTGATGTGAGTTTGTTGTTAGTTTGATGTGAGTTTGTTGTTAGTTTGATGTGAGTTTGTTGTTAGTTTGATGTGAGTTTGTTGGGAGTTGGATGTGAGTTTGTTGTGAGTTTGATTTAAGTTTGTTGTGAGTTTGATATAAGTCTGATTTAAGTTTGATGTGAGTTTGATTGAAGTTTGTTGTGAGTTTGATTTAAGTTTGATGTGAGTTTTATTTAAGTTTGATGTGAGTTTGTTGTTAGTTTGATGTGAGTTTGTTGTTAGTTTGATGTGAGTTTGTTGTTAGTTTGATGTGAGTTTGTTGGGAGTTGGATGTGAGTTTGTTGTGAGTTTGATTTAAGTTTGTTGTGAGTTTGATATAAGTCTGATTTAAGTTTGATGTGAGTTTGATATAAGTCTGATTTAAGTTTGATGTGAGTTTTATTTAAGTTTGATGTGAGTTTGTTGTTAGTTTGATGTGAGTTTGTTGTGAGTTTGATTTAAATTTGATTTAAATTTAGTTTAAATTTGATTTAAGTTTGATTTAAATTTGATATGGGTTTGATATAAGTTTGATTTAAATTTGATTTAAGTTTGATTAAAGTTCGATGTGAGTTTGATTTAAATTTGATGTAAATTTAGTTTAAATTTGATTTAAGTTTAATTAAAATTTGATATGGGTTTGATATACGTTTGATTTAAATTTGATGTGAGTTTGATATAAGTTTGATGTTGGTTTGATTTAAACTTGATCTAAGTTTGTTGTTAGTTTGATGTGAGTTTGTTGTGAGTTTGATATAAGTTTGATGTGGGTTTGATTTAAATTTGATCTAAGTTTGTTGTTAGTTTGATTTAAGTTTGATGTGAGTTTGTTTTTAGTTTGATGTGAGTTTTATTTAAGTTTGATGTGAGTTTTATTTAAGTTTGATGTGAGTTTGTTGTTAGTTTAATGTGAGTTTGATGTGAGTATGATTTAAGGTTGATTTAAGTTTGATGTGAGTTTGATTGAAACTTGATTTAAGTTTGATGTGAGTTTGATTTAAATTTAATTTACGTTTGATTTAAATTTGATTTAAGTTTGATTTAAATTTGATTTAAGTGCGATGTGAGTTTGATTTAAGCTTGATTTAAGTTTGATTTAAATTTGATTTAAGTTTAGTTTAAATTTGATTTAAGTTGGATTTAAATTTGATGTGAGTTTCATATACGTTTGACTTAAATTTGATGTGAGTTTGATATAAGTTTGATTTAAGTTTGATTTAAATTTGATTTAAGTTTAGTTTAAATTTTATTTAAGTTGGATTTAAATTTGATGTGAGTTTTATATAAGTTTGATTTAAGTTTGATGTGAATTTGATTCAAGTTTGTTGTTAGTTTGTTGTTAGTTTGATGTGAGTTTGTTGTGAGTTTGATTCCAGCTTGATTTTAGTTTGATGTAAGTTTGATGTGAGCTTAATGTTAGTTAGATGTCAGCTTGATGTGAGTTTGATTTAAGCTAGATTTAAGTTTGATGTGAGTTTGATTGAAACTTGATTTAAGTTTGATTTAAGTTTGATGCGAGTTTGATCTAAATTTGATTTAAGTTTGATGTGAGTTTTATTTAAGTTTGGTGTGAGTTTGTTGTTAGTTTGATGTGAGTTTGTTGTGCATTTGATTTAAGTTTTATGTGAGTTTTATTTAAGTTTGATTTAAGTTTGATGTGAGTTTTATTTAAGTTTGGTGTGAGTTTGTTGTTAGTTTGATGTGAGTTTGTTGTGCATTTGATTTAAGTTTTATGTGAGTTTTATTTAAGTTTGATTTAAGTTTGATGTGAGTTTTATTTAAGTCTGATTTAAGTTTGATGTGAGTTTTATTTAAGTTTGGTGTGAGTTTGTTGTTAGTTTGATGTGAGTTTGTTGTGAGTTTGATTTAAGTTTGATGTGAGTTTGTTGATAGTTTGATGTGAATTTGTTGTGAGTTTGATTTAAGTTTGATGTGAGTTTGTTGTGAGTTTGATTTAAGTTTGATGTGAGTTTTATTTAAGTTTGATATGAGTTTGTTGTGGGTTTGATTTAAATTTGATGTAAGTTTGTTGTTAGTTTGATGTGAGTTCGTTGCGAGTTTGATTTCAGCTTGATTTAAGTTTGACTTAAGTTTAATGTTAGTTTGATGTTAGTTTGATGTCAGCTTGATGTAAGTTTGATTTAAGTTTGATTTAAATTTGATCTAAGTTTGTTGTTAGTTTGTTGTTAGTTTGATGTGAGTTTGTTGCGAGTTTGTTGCGAGTTTGATCCCAGCTTGATTTAAGTTTGATGTAAGTTTGATGTTAGTTTAATGTTAGTTTGATGTGAGTTTGATGTGAGTTTGATTTAAGCTAGATTTAAGTTTGATGTGAGTTTGATTTAAGTTTGATGTGAGTTTGATTTAAGTTTGATGTGAGTTTGTTGCGAGTTTGATTTAATTTTGATTTAAATTTCATTTAAGTTTGATTTAAATTTGATGTGAGTTTGATTTAAGTTTGATTTAAGTTTGATGCGAGTCCGATGTGAGTTAGATGTGAGTTTAAAGTGAGTTTGATTTAAGTTTGATTTGAGTTTAATATAAGTTTGATTTAAGTTTAATATAAGTTTGATGCGAGTTAGATGCGAGTTAGATGTGAATTTGATTTAAGTTTGATTTATGTTTTATTTAAGTTTGATACAAGTTTGATTTAAGTTTGATGTGAGTTTGATTTATGTTTTATTTAAGTTTGATACAAGTTTGATTTAAGTTTGATGTGAGTTTGATTTAAGTTTGATTTAAGTTTGATGTTAGTTTGATTTAAGTTTGATTTAAGTTTGATGTTAGTTTGATTTAAGTTTGATTTAAGTTTGATGTTAGTTTGATTTAATTTTGATTTAAGTTTGATGTTAGTTTTATGTGATTTTGATGTGAGTTTGATTTAAGTTTGATGTGAGCTTGATTTTGAACATTGTAGTTACTTACATAAACATGGGGGTGGATGATGTTGGTTCTGCTGATTGGACTGCCCACCTGTAACAGAAAAGTTTTGTATAAAACTTAAGCACAGTCACTTTGATGGTTTTTACTCAGTTGAAGTGTCTCACTTACTGTGTTGGAGGAGCTGTTCCTGTCTGCATTTGCATAACGGAAGAAAACTCCAACTTTGTCCACAGACACAGGTTTGACTTGTTCCCATCCACACACACGGACCAGCAGCTGGTGCAGCTTTAGCTCATGAGTGTGTCTGTAGAGGATAAGGGTCTGTGAATTACAGGCGGATGAACGGGAAAGCGTTTGAACCCTCAGGTAGGCGAGCTGAAGCTGTACCTGTGTCTGAGTTTCTCATGAGCTTCAAACTCAAAGGGGATTTCCTCTCCAGGCAAAACCTCCCTCCACTGACTCACATTGTGAGGGTCATCACTTCCTGAACTGTGGACATCTGAGATGGAGTCTGCACTACTGCTGTGAGACAGTGCCACCCTGTGGACAGCAAGTGAACAGATGTACTTCGAGATCAGTGAAAAACTGTGTGTGCAGTTTTCATTAAGCCTTGAATCCTTCCTGGGCATTTTTCTTCCTTCCAAACAATTTGAAAGTCGTCTTTTTGAGCACTAGCATGAAAGAAAACTGACAATAAATAAAAATTTACAAGTTGCAAAAATAAAAAACATCTGGATGTTCTCAAGTCAACAACCTTCAATCCTGATCAAAGTAAACTTCTATAAAATCCAGTTTTATCCTAAATCTGCCTCACTACATCTCTCTGTGTATTGTCTGGGTTTTTCACCGACCTCGTGGGCGTCGTGGTCAAAGTTGCAAACCACATGGTGCATCCTGTGTGGTTCCGCAGAGCGTACGGCACAAACGGCATCCTCCTCTTGGACAATTTTACGTCTGCTGGGAACAGAAAGCAAAATAAAAACCAGGGGACTGATTTGACATGGTTTAGTATTTAAGAAGCAGGTGCTTAGTCTCAGAGTCATGCGCTTGCTTTCTCTTTGGTTTATGAGACCAAAAAAACAGCCAAGGCATCAGAGGCCTCAAGATACTTTTCTTTAAAGGGACACGCCACCATTTTACTGAAACAGATCAAATATAAGTCAGAGAGGGAACAAACGCCTGATGAGTTATGTAAGTTTACAGAGAAATCAGATTTTGTCTAAATTACTGGAGTGTCCCTTTAAAAAGAAAGAAATAAAAGAAAGAAATAAGAATAAAGAAATAAGAAAAAATAAAAATAAAATAAAGCTATTTGACACTGGAGCATGAAAAGCATTTCAAAGATCACAAATGATTTTCTTCAAGGACAACGGATCAGAAATGATTCTACCTACGTTACATCAAACTGTCAGACTTTTCTACACAGGGTTCATAAATTACTGATAAACTCGCAGATGACTGGTTTACAGAAGAAAGTCAGTTCAACTTACAGAGCACAAAAACAACCATTGCATCAACACTTCAGCAGATGAACTCTTCAGAGCAGAAACAAATGTGGTAAAGGTTTGATCTCTGTGTCCAGCAGAGTTTTAGTTTCAATGTTTACAGATCAAATCTGAAGCTCTTTCCTCCTCCTCATCAACATCTGGTTCCTGGTGCTCACTGTTGGAGCTGAAAGGTTTGTGCAGTTTATTTGAAGAAGTCTGGAAGCTTCAGTCTCGGCTCTGTGTAAGAGGAAAAGGAGTTTGATGTCCTCTGCAGCTGCAGCCTGAACGTGTCTGAGGGAGGTTTAGTATTTTACTGAGCTGGTCTCTCTAAATGCTTTTTAGAGCAGTCTGAAGCATCTGGAGGATGATGCAGCAGTGTGTCCATGCTTTGACACATGACTCTCTGTTATGTGACCCAGGATATGTTCACATGTTTTTAGATTATGCGCCGTTTGTCTTTAACTTTGTTGGAAGATGCTGTTGCTGGTCTTAGTCAGGACACTGGTTAAGGAACTTTTTTAATCTCTCCTGGTTAAATAAAACCCAAATATGTAAATAAAAGTCTACTGGACACAAAGAGAGACTGACATAAGTTCACATTTCAGTAAAAAACGTTTGATGGAAAACAAGCAAACAACTCACACATCCAGCAAAAGAATGTGGAGGCAAAATGTGAGGTAAATCACACCGAACTAAACATTTCCAATAAGTGATCATGCAACAGGAAAGAAATGATAAAAGGTCATGCTGCTGCAGATCCAACAGACACTTAAAGCAGATGTTAAGGAGGCAACAGACGGGACAGGCTACAGTCAAACATCATCAGACTGATTTTAAATACTGTCAGCAGCACTACTACAGCCAGCGACAGAGCTGAATACACACTCAGTCAATGTTGAAGTGTGAGGTGTGAGGCAGACTGAACTAAACCACAGCCAGCACCAGACAGAACTCCTGAGACCTCCAACATCTGCACAGCAGCACAGTTTCAACCCTGAGGTGACGGCCGGGTCTGTGGGAGCTTCTCATGACCTTAAAATATTTTATTAGCTTTAACTTCAGTCACATTGGTGTGGAGAAACCACTCAATTCACCAAGTGAATTCATGCTATACTGTTCATTATCTATGTTTTTGTGTTGATGTGTTAAGTATGAGTGTGTATCACTCACAGAAGAACAGTGTCTCATCAGTGAGGTCTTGACATCAGATATATAACCTGTTTTTAATTCACACTTTACTCTTTTCAGCCATGATACAAATTTAAAAACTAACCCCCCAAAATAACACATGGACAACATATTTATCAATATTTCTTTAGTCCTTTCTTTATATTTTGACAGACCTAGACTCATAATTCAGACATAATGTACACAATAAAAAGGAAAAGGCTTCAGTTCCTAACAGGTGAACACTTCTTCCTTGTGAACATTTTGGTTTAGTCACTAAAACAAAATGTCCCTTTTAGTGATTTTCTGGTTTACACTGCGATATTTCCAAGCGATCCTGAGGAGAAATATCTGATGCTTTTGACTCAGAAACTAGAGGATGTCTCCCCTCTCTGGGGACAGACTGCTGCTGATTCAATGAGAGCTCTGACACCGAGTGTATGCTGCTGGAGGAGACTGTCTGGGCAGCTGGACTCTGGACTGTACCTCTGGAGTGAATCTGCTGCTCGAGGCAGGTCAAGCTGGCTGTGCTCCTAGTTCTAAGATGAGCAAGAGGAGCACCTGACAGTAGAGAGAGACAGTTACTGCACAACAGAGAGACATGCAGAGGGAACACACAAGAGGGTTAGACAGGTTCATCCTCCTCATTCTGGACGCTGCATCAGCAACCCGCACGTTTCTGCAAATCAAGACTTTTACAAACAGTGCACGTCATGCTTCCCTTCAAGTCATCCCTCTTCTTTTTTCACACCAGTCAGAACAGCAACCAACATGTCACAAGTCCATTCACTTCCTGTTCAACAGAGGGGCGAGAGGAGCTTGGCTGATGTGTTCCTGCTTTCTTTATAGTCTATTCAGGATCTATTGGATATGTTTGTACATGACCCAGTAAACACAACCTTGAACCATTCAAGGATGAGGTTAAAGAGCTTAAAACACACAAAAATCCTCTGAATTTATGAACCCATCAACCAAGTTTCTCACAGACTGAACATACACATCCAAAAGCAACAACCAGAGTCCTACAAGACCTATACACCGTGTCCCCAAAGTTCATGCACCACAGAAAAAGTCAACTCAAGATTGTGAATTTTCACCCCCCCCCCCCCCACCCCCACATCTTAATTACTGCCCTCAGCCTGTCGGGCATAGAATGCACTAAGTTCTTTAGAACAGAAGGCTCAATGTTGCCCCACTCCCGCACAGCCCTCGCATTGAGCTGCTTCATGGTGGTAGGGGATGGGCTGTGAATGACCCGACTGTTCAGGATACCCCAGCAGTTCTCAATCGGGCACAGGTCCGGGGAGTTGCGTAGTGTTACCTCTTTGAGCAGAAAGCCAGGAAGCTGCTCAGAACGCCACTGCTGAGCAGTATGTGCAGGGGCACCATCTTGCACGAAGACCATTTCCACACGCCTGTTGAACATCTTTCTAGCTGTGATGGGGCCCGATTTCTTCTTTCTGGTGAGTATGGGAAGTAGCACTGGCTGAAGAATGTTCTTAACATCTTAACTCAGCGTTGATGGTGGTGCCCTGGGGTACAACATGCAACTCAGACAGCCCTGAAGATGACATCATCCCCCAGACCATGCAATGGGTGCTGAACTTGACCAGTTCAGAAGGTGGTACTTCCAGTCGATTGTCAGTGTAAATGTGGTCATTTTGGCTGTTGGGAGTTGAAAACAAGTAGAGAGGGCACTCATCAGAGAGTTTTCCCAGTCTCTTGGGGTCATTTTAGCATACTTTAGCATTCAGAAAACAATAGATGGCACTCTTAGAGACTGCTTCCCCAAGATTCTTCAGTCTTCGACTGAGGTCGCGACAGGATTGGTGTCCCTTTCCCTTGGCCTTGCGGATGAGGTCCTTGGCCCTCGAACTCAGAACTGAGGGGTGGAAAACAGGGGTGGATCTTCAAGGGAGTCACAACTCTGATATTTCTGCCACCACTTCTTCACCCATCGTATGCTTCTGCCAAGGTCCTCACCTCCCTGCAAGTTTTCCCTGCCCTGCGCAAGGAAATGGCTTGAGCACGGACTTGAGGCTTTGAAAGTGCAGCTTTTCCAGATTTTTGTTTGGCCATCGTGGCAACACTACCAAAAAGTTTCTCTCAGTGACATAATTCAACCAAGAAATTTATAGGCCAGTCACAAACAGATGAACTAATTAAACAACCTCGCAACACCTGGCTGACCAGGTGCAACCCATTTGGAGACAAACAGACAAAAGTGTTGCCCATTGGGGTGCATGAACTTTTGGGACACGGTGTATGTTTCACTCACAGAGACATTAAACCCTCTAAAATAACTGTCTATTTTAATGCTGTCCTTCAATGCCTGCCTCTCTGCTCCTAAAGAAAAACTACAATTTAAAAACACCCCACAGATGTGTGACAGATTATACAACATGAGCAGGTGTTTGATGATACAAAAAACAATCTCAGGCTGGTCTCAGAGCAGGGAAATTTCCCTGCTCTGAGACCAGCCTGAGATTGATGCTTACATTTTTACCACAGAGTCAACAGGCAGAGGGGACATGAGCCAGTTTTTTTCCATAGTTGGATTTGATTTGATATGATGCATTATTGGGTAGCCTCCAGTGCTGTTTTTTCAATTAGGAACTGTTGACCATTGCCAAGGATTTTTGACCAATCAGAATCCAGCATTTAACACTTGACTTTAATTGTGTTTGGAAACCATTACAGCTCTACAGTACAGCAGAAATACACTCACCAGCCACTTTATTAGGCACACCTCTCCAACTGCTCGTTAACGCAAATTTCTAATCAGCCAATCACATGGCAGCAACTCAATGCATTTAGGCATGTAGACATGGTCAAGAAGATCTGCTGCAGTTCAAACCGAGCATCAGAATGGGGAAGAAAGGTGATTTCAGTGACTTTGAACGTGGCATGGTTGTTGGTGCCAGACAGGCTGGTCTGAGTATTTCAGAAACTGATCTACTGGGATTTTCATGCATAACCATCTCTAGGGTTTACAGAGAATGGTCAGAAAAAGAGAAAATATCCAGTGAGCAGCAGTTCTGTGGGTGAAAATGCCTTGTTGATGCCAGAGGTCAGAGGAGAATGGCCAGACTGGTTTGAGCTGATAGAAAGGCAACAGTTACTCAAATAACCACTTGTTAATAACCACTCAACCGAGGTATGAAGAAGAGCATCTCTGAACGTACAACAAGTCAAACCTTGAGGCAGATGGGCTACAGCAGCAAAAGACCACACCAGGTGCCACTCCTGTCAGCTAAGAACAGGAAACTGAGGCTACAATTTGCACAGGCTCACCAAAATTGGACAATAGAAGATTGGAAAAACGTTGCCTGGTCTGATGAGTCTTGATTTCTGCTGTGACATTCGGACGGTAGGGTCAGAATTTGGTGTCAACAACATGAAAGCATGGATCCATCCTGCCTTGTATCAACGGTTCAGGCTGCTGGTGGTGGTGTAATGGTATGGGGGATATTTTCTTGGCACACTTTGGGTCCCTTAGTACCAATTGAGCATCGTTTCAACGCCACAGTCTACCTGAGTATTGTTGCTGACCATGTCCATCCCTTTATGACCACAGTGTACCCATCTTCTGATGGCTACTTCCAGCAGGATAACGCTCCATGTCATAAAGCTGGAATCATCTCAGACTGGTTTCTTGAACATGACAATGAGTTCACTGTACTCAAATGGCCTCCACAGTTACCAGATCTCAATCCAATAGAGCACCTTTGGGATGTGGTGGAACGAGAGATTTGGGGCGGCTGTGGGTCAGTGGTAGAGTGGTCACGATCAGAAGGTTGTGGATTCGATTCCAGCTCCTGCAGTCACATGTCGAAGTGTCCTTGAGCAAGACACTGAACCCCAAGCTACTCCCACTGTTGTTCAGTGGTGTATCAATGTCGTATGAATGTGTTAGATGTAGCTGATGGCTTCTGCATTAGTTTCAGACGGCCATCAGTGTGTGAATGTGGTGTGATTGGGTGAATGAGGCTAGCAGTGTAAAGCGCTTTGAGAAGTCGGTAAGACAAGAAAAGCGCTATATAAGTACTGGTCCATCCACCATCATGGATGTGCAGCCAACAAATCTGCAGCAACTGCGTGATGCTATCATGTCAATATGGACCAAACTCTCTGAGGAATGTTGCCATGAATGCCATGGAGAATTAAGGCAGTTCTGTAGGCAAAAGGGGGTCCAACCCAGTACTAACAAGGTGTACCTAATAAAGTGGCCGGTGAGTGTATAAGGTTGTGACACACTAGACTAGTGATGCATCGGATCGTTTCTGTCTCCAGACAGATTTCCATCCAGCCTGATTCAGATCAGTACGATCACTTTGTAAATAACAAAACAGTTGCACAGCAGTCTACAGCTGCATCAACCAGCTGAAGGACCCAAGAGAAAAATAAGTAGAAAGGTTTCAGATAAATGCTAATGTGTGAGTTAAGCATTGAAGAGACAAGCATTTCAAGCAAGGGCTACTTAGAAGCCACCGGGACCATTCAAGGATTACTCAAACAGTCCTTCCTGCACACACATAAGTTCCTGTTCTGTGCAAAGTTAAAGTTTTACTGCAATTACCAAAACGCTACAGCCACCGTTCAGCAATTCAACTGCCCTACAACAAGATTTACCAAACACTGATGAAAAACAGTGTTTTTGGGTGATATAATATTCACATGAACTATTTAAAGGGTCTGTGAGGACTTTCTGTTTGAAGTGGATCACAGCAACACCTTTTGGTTTGAATCGTGCGCACTTTGTGGTGATGACATGACTCTTAACAAGGCGTGCGTTTGTTTTGGAAATGAATGGAGATCAGATCTTTTTAACACTACTTTTCTTCGTTCAAGACAATGAAATAAAACTATATATTCATTCATTATAGATTGAATATATTCCAATGAATTACAGGGCATTCAAAATTCTTTCGAACTTGATTTTATGAAAAAGTGACAGCCCTACATTGTTGTTTGAAACGTGACGACAAGCAAACTTTGTCAGTTTGTACTGTAGTTTAGTAGCCGGCTATTTTAGAGTCTCTCACAGCCCGGTGTCTGACATATCTGTAGGCTAACGTGTAACATTGGTGAATCCTTATGTCCTGCTCATCTACCAATCAGAGCTAACGTAACCTCACTCTTCATTTTATTGACAGACTCTAAAGTTTGATCAGATCACTGCAGAATAACTGCTGCATGTGGGTTGGAATGAACGTTTTCACAAACAGTTTAGCCCTGTGTTTTAGCCTTTAGCTCATGTTTTAGCCTTCAGCTCATGTTTTACCCTTTAGCTTAAGTTTTAGCCTTTCGCTTGAGTTTCAGCCTTTAGCTCGTCTTTTAGCCTTAAGCCTGTGCTGTATTACTCTCCTGTTTATCTTTCTACTTCTCTTCTGTCCTTTTTCTGTCTGTTAGTTCAGCTCCAGTCTCCACCATCACTACACTACACTACACCCCATCAGAAAGCAAAGAAACAGCTTTTAGAAACGACCTGTATTAGTGTTGATAATCTCATTTGAAGTTGTGGATTAGGATCAGGCAGTATCTACAAGAGAAACTTTTTCAGGACCACTCAGAAAGTCTTCACAGCGACTTTTTTTTCTCTCTAAAGCAAATGTTGAAAAAAATGGACCCATCTTAAATATTTTTTCTATAGATGTTCTTGTGCAATGTTCTTTGTGCAGTGAGAGAGGTTGATAAAAAATTAATGAACAATTTACCCCTTTTTTTTAATCTTGTGCTGAAATTATATCTTTTTGATTTGATTGGCAGGCTGACCAAAGCATCATACTTTCTAAAAGTGTGTTTAAGCATATTTACAGGGCGGAGTTTCATGCAGACTACAACACGACACATAGAGAGATTACACTAAAGCTTCAATAATTAACCAACTCCTCTCATATTTCATATTTTTATGTCTGATTTTGGTTTCCAGGATGAAATGCTTCTTCATCACCTTAATTAAACCACAAAAAAACTTCCCTATCAGATTTGTTTTAATGTGTCCAGCTGATACTTCAGTGGATTTCTGACAAGCCTCTGAAGCTCTGAGTGGTTACAGGGCATAACGGAACTCATTCCTCTATTTTTTCAGAGCAACTCAGCGGCAGACCAGAACTACATCTTCATCAGACAAAACCTCTCTCCCACTAAAAGAAACTTTTTCTCATCTGTAACTATAATATATTGTACAAAAACGCAGTTTGACAAAGTTATTCATTTTTAACAACTGCTGCTCTTGCTCCACACCATGTCTGTGTTATGACACAGACAGTAACCTGGAGATGATAACATCTGAAATCTGACTCCGCTCCGTCAGCACCAGATCAGACAGGTTGGTATTGTATTTACTGTAGGGCAGATCGAGTGGGACAGAAGTTTTGCATGGAAACTACCTAAAAACACCCAGTGACTTTCAAAATAAAACAAACTGTTTTAAAACCAGATGGTATTTAGCTTGACAAAAAGAAACAGACCAACATAATGAGCGGAGTCAATGGAGCAGAGCAGGTTCGGATGAATCACATCCAGTGTATGTTAGTCATTAGGCTGCTGTCTTTAATCACACAGTCACACAGTCACAGTCTTTAAAGACTTTGTGGTTAAATAATGACTATTTTAAATCATCAACACTTCTCTGAGCCTAACTAACGTATGAATCATTTAAAGGAGATTTACTGTAATAATGTGTTAATCCTTTAGTAACACAGCCTTTTCTCACATGACATCCGGATGCTCTTATTGTTTTTATGCTGAGAAATTTTCAAAAGATCGCAAACTAGCAGGACAAAATGTCCCTGTCCAAAAGGATTCCTGCACTGATGGCTGGATATGAATAAGTGTATGTATCATGCCAGTGTGAGTCTCAAGTCAAACAGACGCTGCTTAACTTCATTTTATTAAATTTTGTCAGTTCATGTTTTTGAATCAATTTATGTTTGTGTCATTTTTGCGATAGCATATATATATATATATATATATATATATATATATATATATATATATATATATATATATATATATATATATATATATATATATATATATATATAGGCCAACTATATAGGCCAACTTCAGCCAGTGGGCTGCCAGTTGCCGACCCCTTTAGTATGTATCCGCTTCTGTTGTTCATGTGTTGTTCTGTATTTTAGTTTTCTTTTGATTTCCTTTGTATTTATTTACTTTATTTTTTCACTGTGTGGGAGTTCATTGTGTTCTGTGTAGAATGAGGTCCTTTGTTCTACAATTTATTTTGTTCAAACTGAAAAAACAAAAAATATATCTACAAATCAGACAACTTGAAAAAAAAAAACCTGTTCAGCTGTAACTCACTCTGTACGACGACACTTGGAGGGTCCACGGATGAGCCCAGCCAGGACAGGGCAGGTGAGAACTGGGGGGACTGTTCCTCCTTGTTGCAGTAGTCAGCCAGCCATGAGCTCTTGGTGGTGTTGTATTGTTCTGAAGAACCAGATAAAGATGTGTTCAACATGTGGATAATACCACTGTGTGGACTTCATGTGTTCACGGCAGTGTTCACGGCAGTGTTCACGGCAGTGTTCACGGCAGTGTTCACGGCAGTGTTCACGGCAGTGTTCACGGCAGTGTTCACGGCAGTGTTCACGGCAGTGTTCACGGCAGTGTTCACGGCAGTGTTCACGGCAGTGTTCACGGCAGTGTTCACGGCAGTGTTCACGGCAGTGTTTAGTCTTCACGGCAGTGTTCACGGCAGTGTTTAGTCTTCACAGCAGTGTTTAATCTTCACAGCAGTGTTTAAAGCTGTGTTAAAGCTGCGTGGCTGCCACTTACCCAGGAGTACGGAGGTGATGTTGATGTCCAGTCTCTGCTTTGCTCGAATCCCAATCTTCAGTCGAGGAGGATGAAGACGCCCAGCAGCCTGCTGCTGCCAGGACAGAGAGCAGGGCCAGGGCTCGATGAAGGGCTCCCAACCTGAAAACACACACACACACACACACACATATATCAGAAATCTGTCCTCATTTGTGGATACCTTTAAATTCAGGTTTGTCGGTCTCAGAAAACAGTATTTTCATGGATAAGACTGATAAAGAGAGAACAGAACAGAACAAAATAGAACAGTCTATCCTTGACAGGAATTTCAGAGGAAAAAACATCATCAACACTTGATTATTTGAGAACCTAATAAAGCTAAGATTCATTTTAAAAGTTATGCACGGTGTCAGATGTTATTGTTTGTTACTGTTTTTGTACACCCTGATCTTAAAGGAAGTGAGTGTTGAGTGAAGAGCTGAACAGTGGATAAAGGTAGGTGAGCTGTAGGACACTGGTCTGACCTGACAGCTCTCTGTTGTAGTAGTCTCCAGATAGAGTGAAGCTGGCATTGCCTTCCTGAGTCGATCCGATGCGCTGCAGCACATAAAGCCCTGAAATGACAAAGAGGCCAAGGTCAGGATGAATAAAATGAAGAGATAATCACACCTCACTACATCACTTTAAAGATTTCTTTACCAATAAATGTCAGATTTTGTAAACACAATCTGCAGATGGTCTCAGGTAAAATGCAGTTCATCTGCTGAAAATGTGACTCACTGGAGAAGGTGAGCTCTGCAAGCGGTATGTCACAGTCCAGACAGTCATCAATGAAACAGATGCAGACACGCTCAGCCTTCAACTCCACGCCTGATAAAGGAGCTGCGTGGCTGCTGGATCCAGAGTCTGCCCTGGATCTGGGGTGACCGGCTATGTTCTCAGCATTCTCCAGCAGCCATGTGGCGGCCTGGTCCAATTGGCCTGAGGGGCACAAAGAGAGGTCTTTATAGTCAGTTTTGAGTACATGGTGGTCTCTGCTGCTGGGTCACCTAGTGAAAGAATGAGATGATGGACTAACCTTTACAGTGGATCAGCGCTCTTTTGCAGTCCTCTTTCCTGAAACCCAGGTCTTGTAAACGGGTCAGCTGGCCTTCTGCAGACACAATGAACAACCTCGTAAAATTCAAAATTTATAGATTTTTTTAAACACCAATCAATTCGCACCAGCAGTGAAAATATACTTTTCAGTGGAGCCGGGTGACAAAAATAATATATATTTTTTTCTATGGACAGTATGATCTCTGCTCAACTCTCCTTCCTGACATATTTAACTATCCCTGAAAAAACTACAAAAAAACAGCAGGTGTCTGTCATCGTTAAACGATATGTAAAACCCTGTTTTTAACGGCTGTAACTAACGAAAAAGAAACTTTTCAGAAAGAAGAGCACTAAAACACAATGCAGCTCAATAATA